>JAGFZM010000857.1:0-21271 GCA_017657215.1 Limnothrissa miodon
GAGTTTACCAGCCTTGTTACGAGTCACACAAGCATAGATTGTGTGTGTGTGTGTGTGTGTGTGTGTGTGTTTGGGTAGTGATGTTCATTGAGACCCAGCCGACACCTTTCTTCTTCGTTCAGTATTAATATTCCACAGTGATTTTAATTAGAGATCCTGTACAGTTTCCCCCCTCTTCCTCTGTGTCCTTCTCCTCCTCTCTCTCTCTCTCTCTCTCTCTCTCTCTCTAGGAGAGGTAAACAAATCTCCAGTTTGTTTGTTTGTTTCCCTTCTGGCCGATCACAGCTTTCTTTTCATATCTCTTCTCTCCCTCTCTTCTTTCTCTCTCTCTCATTTTTTCCCCTGCTTTTTCACTTTTTAAGAGTGATTTTATTTAGATGAGTGAAAAAATGGAAAATGGCAAGACACAGCAAAACATGACTTGAAAAAAAAAACAGCGTGGAAGACAAGACATAGCTGGGGGTGCAAGGGACGCAGAGCTGGATGTGAGTTAATTACGAAGTGCATGAATGTTTTATTAACCCCTTATCAGTAATTAATCAAGCGCTTTGATGTTAAGTTGTGCTTACTAAAAGTTATCTCTCCTCAGATGTGAGTCTGATGCTGGGCTATCTACAAGACTTGCTGAAAACATGAGAACATCGCAACTTCATTTTTTTTCTTGGAAAGTGTAAGTGTGTGTGTGTGTGTGTGTGTGTGTAACAGTGAGGGAATGTGAGTAAATATCTGAAAAGATGAGAACAACTCTATGTCCATTTGCAATGAGTTTACTGAAATATATTTATATATTTTTGATAAACTTTACTATCAGTCCAACTCCAACCAGATTGTTTAAGCTTGTTTTGTTTGTATCTACAATAATCCATCAGTTAGATACAGATTAAAAGTAACTTAAAGCGACTAAATGTTTGCTCATTTGTGAAAATGGACTTTGTAAAGGGTTTTGCATCTGAACTCTTTATGTGTCTATGTGTCTCTGTGTGCCTATATGATTACACACACACACACACACACACACACACACACACAACTGCCTGGCTGTTACCAGGCTGTTATCATGGCCTTGGTGTTGTTCTCATCTGGAAGAGAGCCTCAGTGTTCACCAGCTGCCTAGAGGGCAAAGCATCTCCTCACGTCCACCTCCGCAACACTATGCTAATACTGTAACAACTACAATAGCAAATAGCAACTGCAACATCAGCCATCACTGACTTTCCGCTTAAAACTCGATCTAATAATCTAATAACCTGCGTACAAAACAGCTCCAGTCTCATCAAAGGAATCACATAGAGAAGCTGGATTCCCATTCAACTTATTAGCATTTCATTTCAACACATGCATGTCTGTGTGCATTTTCACAAATGCTGTAATGCAAATTAAAAAATGTACATCAATCAAGTGATGTGTTTTCGCCTGTTGTGGGATCAAAACATAATGGATCCTGGGCAACCTCCATGGACAGAAACACGGTAAATGCAAATGTACATATATTCACCTGTTTCAGACAACTTTAACAGCATATGCATTTGCATTAAAAGTTATCCACCCACCTCAAGTGTATTAAATGTACATATTCATATTTGCAGCTGTTTTCAACCAATGATTTCCTATCTGCATCACTTAAATGGTCATCAACTGACTGGATGGACACATGATTAGAGAATTATAAAATGATGCTTTTTGGTGCTTCTATTTAGTCAATGTAATTAGTTGTTATTATAGAGATCAAAGGATGATAGGGAGATAATGGGGATTGGTGTATTGGTGGGAAGTGAACTTAGGCACAACTGAGGTTTTTGTGTGTGTGTGTGTGTGTGTGTGTGTGTGTGTGTGCATCTGGTGTGTGTGCATTTTGTTTGTGTGAGAGGGTTAGAGGCCTTATTGAATTTTACAATGTAGAAGTGTCTATGAAGCCAGTGTGTGTGCGTGTGTGTGTGTTTAGTGTTTGGGAGAGGGAAAGGGAATGGTGAGGTCAACTAAAGATGGAGATGGACAGCCTTCAAAATGGTTGTACTAGTGGGGTGCCTGGGGTGAGAGAGGGGTCAGCTGCATGGCTGTGTGTGTGTGGTGGGTGGGGTGTAAAGGGCAAAGGAAGCACAAAGGTCAGCTAGAGTGCTTAGGGGTTGCCCAGAGGTCATGTGTCCCAGCTCTAATGTTTGTCTGTAGCAGTGGGCCAAATAAAAGGGTCAGTGAAACTATGGTGTGTATCACTAAGTACTGTATGTGTGTGTGTGTGTGTGTGTGTGTGTGTGTAAGAGAGACAGTGAGTGAGTGAATGAGTGTATGCATGTGTGTGTTTAAGTGACTGTGTAAATGTATGTGTGTGTGTGTGTGAGAGAGAGACACACAGAGGGAGGGAGTTAGTGAGTGTGTCTGTCCATGTGTCTCAGTGATTGAGTTAATGTGTGTGTGTGTGTGTGTGTGTGTGTGTGTGTGTGTGTGTGTGGGGATCAGGGGTCAGTTTGAGTATGCCGGGTCAGATAGGGGTCAGTCAGGCCCTGTGGCTGGTCAGGGGTTTGAAGTTTGCACACACACACACACACACACACACACACACACACACACACACACACACACACTCTTGCACACTCTGGCAATGGGCCTCTGTGTGTCCTCTCCTCTTAAGGCTCCTTCCCCTACAGTAGGCCACATCCACACCAATTCAGATGCACTTTGATTCACTCCTGCATTCTCCAGTGCCACAGCTGCCTCTAAACTTGCAAGAGGAAAAACTACCTAATTAAGCATTTTAATGAATTGTGATTGAGCGTGCACTTGGTAGTTTAGGATATTGAAATCCAAGGATGTGGATGAAGAGGTGGAACAAGATCTTACTTTGTAAAACATAAAAAATGTGTCAGACAAGAACGTTTAGAAAAACATCCCCATCTGATTTTGAAGGGACCCTTGTGTCAAGTGATATGAGGTATTTCGAGTGTGCGAGTGTCCTTTTGGGAGTCTGGGAGTCAAAGTGACAGTGGGGGTCACAGGAGGAAGGCTTGATCTCTGGGGTCACAGGCAGGTCAGCTACATTATGAAAGAGGATGAAGCAGGTCTAGGGGTCGGAGAGAACAGGGGTCGTATGGGCACCAAAGGGGTGTAGGATGGAGGACAGGTCAATGTGTGTGGATGTCCTGGTGTGTGTGTGTGTGTGTGTTATGTGTGTCTGTGTTATGTGTCTGTGTGTGTGTGTGTTAAAGAGAGTGCATGGGTGTGGTTGGGTCAGTGAGTGAGCAACAGTGGGCTAGTAGGGTGTTGTGGGGCTGAATGATATAATTGTGTATCTTTCTCTGTGTTAAAAGTATTAGCTTGTGTGTGTGTGTGTGTGTGTGTGTGAGAGAGATAAGTAAGTGAAAGTGATGTCACTTTGACTGGTCTGACACTGATTGGCTGAATGAGAGACAAGATAGGTGAGAGT
Source organism: Limnothrissa miodon (assembly GCA_017657215.1). Lineage (NCBI taxonomy): Eukaryota > Metazoa > Chordata > Actinopteri > Clupeiformes > Clupeidae > Limnothrissa > Limnothrissa miodon. Next base: position 3,419 of record JAGFZM010000857.1, read on the forward strand.
GGGGTCAGTCAGGCAGTGAAGTCCAAGGGACGGTTCAAAGAAGGGTCACTACCTCCTCCTACACACACACACACACACACACACACACTCACTCTCACACTCACTCACAAGACTAATTATGTGAATCCTCCTCCTTTTTTGGGAGAGGGGTTGGGGGAGGGGGGTTAACAATGTGACAGCATCAGCATGTCTTTGAAGAAACTACTCGACAATAGCCCTCTTTAACTTCTGATTGGAGGGGAGAACAATATGCAGTACTTCTAAAGAACATGTGCACACACACACACACACACACACACACACACACACACACACACACACCACATACTCTTACCACACACAGTTTTTCTTTAAAGGAAAAAAAACACCAGAGGCCAATATGGTGTGCTCTTGTTTTGCTGTTGTTGTTGACATTGTTTTTGCCAGGTTTTCTTGCTGCTGTTGAGATACGGAAATCCTAACTCTGCAGAAACAGGAGAGAGGAAGGGAAGAGTGGGGACGGCAGTGGCGGTGGCGGGGACGGGATGTTTCATTATTTAAGAGACGCGAGAGAAAGCTCGCTCTTCCTCTACCAATTAACAAGCCCCAACAATGCTCCAGGACTGCTCAGCTGCCTCCACGGCCCGCCCGACGACAATAACTCGTACTTGTTTTTGCATGCTAATATGTTTAATATGCGTTTCACCCTCTGCTGCATTGCTGTGTGCCAGCAGTCAGTGAGGTTGAAATGTGGAGGCTGCTGGCGGCGGTGTTGTTGCACATTCGTTTGTTTGAGAGGTCGCATCTCTGAGCGCGCTCCGAAGGCTGAGAGGGAAAAAAAAAGAATTCTGGGAGGTTCATGTGGAGGCAGGAGTTTAAATCCCACAGAGGTCAAGCAAACACACACACACACTCTCTCTCTCTCTCTCTCTCACTCACACATACATACATGAAAACTAATTTTTAAACAACATATTTATTCTTTACAACTATTTAATTTATCTTTTTGACTGTGAGGAGTTTCAGAAAATAGTTTATCTGTACAGAGCTAAAATAATATCTGTATATAATATCTAAATATAAAATGATAAAACATATAGTATTTTATTAAAGTCTTCTCTTTATAAATTACATCCTTGGCAACTCTATAATACTATAATTCTTTAACATGACATTTTACCATTAGTCGCAATAGCTTTCAGTAGTTAGTATCAGTAATTTCAGTTACAAATGTACATTTTTTTGTGAGAGAGTATGCTGGACATGTGTAAACGTTTGTGTGTGTGTGTGTGTGTGTGTGTTTGTGTGTGTGTCTCTCTATGGGAATTTTATTGTTTTGTATATTCATGCACAATTGTATGAGTGTGTGTGTGTGTGTGTGTGTATGTGTGTGTGTGTGTGTGGTGATGGTATGCACGTGTGTGTGTTCCCACTGCTGTGCAGGTGAGTGTGTGAGTGTAGGCAGCATCTGGAGCCCTCCTACGAGACAGCTGTCCCTCACATTCCTCCGCTGTACGATGAGGATGACCTCCACACACACACACACACCATACCTACCACATGGCACCAACAGCAAACACAATAACTATATCTAGAATACATTAATAAATTAATATTCAAGATATAAACAGAGATTACATTTAAATAAAAATGAACAAATTGGAATTAATTTGATTATTTACCCACACTTCTCAGCCATATTTCCAAGTGTATTAACATATAATTACAATGCAGATGGCGACCTTGTAGGTCTATTCATTTAACACAGTTGTAATACACTGCTGTTTTTTTCTGTGGCCTTATGTAGATGTGAAAACAATCTATTCCTTCTAAGACTTTACAGTGTTACATCTTTAATAGACACTTGGAAAGAATTGTTTGTTGTGACATGTGTTATCCTAGGGTAAGTGCTTTACTAGTTGACAGTACAACGTAATTTTGCTGATGCTTTTCTTCGAGGCCCAAAGCAAGTTATCAATCTTTATTATTGAGTTTTGTTCACTTATCTGCTACTAAGTGCTCTCTCACATTTTCCATCTTTCATTCTCTCTAACACACACACACACACACACACACACACACACACAGACACACACACTCCCCTCCACTTTGCATTGCTGCTTACTTTCTGAGGCTAGAGGGTAAGACAGATGACTTTTGGTGACCTCTTCACCTTTGCCTGACCCCTAAACCCAAGATTCCTTACCGCAGGGGTTGTATTGGCAGTGAGAGAGAGAGAGAGAGAAAGAGAGACTGTGGGTTACTGAAAATACTTGTGAACATCTTTAAGTCACTAAAATGTAGTCAATTTCTTTTTTTACCAATATTTCATATTTTGAAAAATTCCATGCGTTCTTGCACTACTGAACAAAAAATATTCTGGATCATTTACTAACAATTAGAAAAACTGTGAGACGCAGATTGAGAGAGATCACTCTGTTTAATTTGTCTCATTTTGATAAAATTACTGTTAAGTGACACCAATCTGTGTGGAAGCGACTTGACAAATTCAAATCAACACATCTGGTGCAGCCGCACAAAGGGGCGTCTATCAAGGCAGGAAAAAAAAAATAATTTGGGCTAATCTGTTCATATTTACCATTCAAAAGTGACTTACCAATGGCAATTCTCTGTTCATTAACCAAAGCCCTATCCACACACACACACACAAAATTTCATCGGCACAAACCTGGCTCCCCCTCGCAGCGGCTGAAGTGACGGATCTTTGGCGGTCCCACTCTGACCCCCTCACCGAGCGGGCCTTATGGGTACTGATGATAATGATGGTGATGTGACACCCATCTTCCCCAGTAGCCATCTGGAGCTCCTGTCAGAGCTGCTGATTGAGAAGGAGCCCTGTCAACAGTTATGCATGGCTCTCATACACCTGTCTCACACACACGCACATACACACACAATACTCCTATCTCCCCAACAACATCACTGCCCCCCCACCCGGCTGCTCACTAAGGTCTTTGAGTGCAGCCATTCTTCCCGCTATGATCACCATGTGACCTGTGAACTTTGAACCCAGGGAGGTTTTTAAAGTGCTGGTGGTGACTGAAGAAGTGTGTATGTGTTTTGTGTAATGTGTGTTTGTGCTTGTATTCCTGGGACATAGGGAGTGTGAAAAAATATAGTTTAATGCATGCTTTGGGTGTTTTGCTCTCCTTCACACCCAACCCCAGAGTTAAAATTCTGCTGTGTGATTCAAACAACAGAACATGTTCCATCTCATTCCAATTGTCTGCCCTGGGTCTGTTTTATACACAAGGACTGGGGTTAATCCGAGTCAGTATTGTTCGCACCCAGTGCTGTGCGCTCGGCAAGGCTGCATGGCGCCACAATGGGGCGCCCCCTCTGGTCGACCCTCCCGCCCCCTCGGTTGATGTGGGGCTGAGGGATGTCAAAAAATATTTAAAATACTGCAAAATAAAAACTGTTCAATAATATTAAATATTCAACCAATAAATGAAATAAACTAAATTCAACAGTGAACACAGGCGCAGCATGCTACATGAACAAAAAGCAAATTTGATTAGGCTGGTGTTTGAGAATGACCTAACCACCAGAAAGGAGAGTGGCGAGATGTTGTTCTCAGAAGATTCAATGCAGCATCCCACCGACGACTTCAACTCTTCTGAGATGCTTTCCATGCAGCATTATGTGATCGACTAGTTGTGTGATGATATTTACAGGTATGTATTTGCTTCCCATGCGTTATGCCATGACAATTAATTAATTAATGACAGTTGGGCTATATGTGCTTCCCATTCAGTGTTTTATGTCATGGTATGGATTTAAACTAGTTCATGATGATGGTAGTTATATGTAGGCCAAATGTATGTCATTGAAGAAGTTATTTAGGCTGCTCAGCCAGATTGTCATGAAGTTGCGTTCCGTTGTATCTTTGGAATGAAATTGTTTGGCTTGAAATTAAAAATCATGTGTTGTGGCCCAGGGCATAAAGTTTAGTTTTATGGCATGTACAGTAAGATGAGATGGTCTGGTGTAGCTATCAAGATGAAATACATACAAATACACAAGCAAGCAAGCGCTCATTGTGTGCGCACATACTGTAGGCGTGTCACAGCTGTGGGAGCGCACGTTTTTTTTTGTTTTGTTTTTTTTTACCCCGCCCCCTCATCGCATCTGATCGCCCCCTCCATGTTTTAATTATGGCGCCGGGCCTGACGCTCAGCCAGGCTGGAGAGCTACAGTGCCCTCTGTGCCAACTGAAAGAATCAAATCATACTCTTGGAAGACTACACAAGGCTTCTGAGGTCTCCTCTCATCATCCTGGTCATATCTATGGGATTGTTTAGCATGTGGCGTATAGCTGGCTCGGCCATATCTATGGAATTAGTTAGCATGTAGCATGTAGCTCGCCCAGCTATATCTATGGGGATTAGGATGTAGCGCTAGCCCGGCCATATCTATGGCATTAGTTATAGCTCAACATGTTGGGTGTCACTCAGGCAAAGGGATCATAACACGCCACTCATCTGACAATAATCCTGATCGATACCATGAAGTGGACTAATGGGATGCTAAACACACACATGGAAGTGTAAGAATCACGCTATTAGTCTCAGTCACAGTCGAGACGGTTGATGGAGAGGGAGAAATGACAGCACACTTTTTGTAATGAGCTTGATGCCTCAAAGATGCTACTGAGGGAGCTACCTTCAGACAAAGACAATAGTGATTATTGTGCTGAGGCTGAAAAACAGAGAGCGAGAAAGAGAGAGAGAGAGTGACAACAATGGAGGAGATAACAGTGACCATTCCTTCATTATTTGCCTCTGAGTTTGTGACAATAAAAAGCTGTCAAAGCAGCAGTGAAAGTGAACGGCTGTGGTGACAGCTGTCATGAATAACACTTCCAGCTACGCAAATGCATCATCTGGAGAGAGAGAGAAGACAGAGAGAGAGAGAGAGCAAAAAAAACATACTGCTCACTTTAACACTGTTTGTGTGTGTGTGATTTTGGTGGTGCTTTATTGTCATGGTAATGAGCGTGTTGTACAGAGTTTTGGCTTGGACCCGGTCCATGGCAAATGGTATGCGAGAGCTAAACTTCATGGGCCCTCATTAACGTCAATGACCGGAGCACTAGAGTGAATGTATCCCTCCATCAAGGGCCAGGACCCCAGCCCACTCGGTGCCTCTGAAACGCGATCCTACTCTCCAAAGTCTGAAGGATTACCCAATTCACATGGAGTTGTCCATTGAAAGGCTCTCACCATCTGATTGAAATGCCGGGACCACTCTTTCTTCTTTTTGAATTTTTTTTTTATCCTGGCCACCTACGCCTGTTCGCACAGATGTTGCATAAGGGCTGAATGACTGATCAAAACATGCAAATGGAAGTCGAGAGGGGACTCTTCCAAAAACAGCCATTCAGCACAATGAGAGAAATAACTGAGACGTTCCGTGATTTGTGTGAATGCCCTGAGATAAGTGAAAAATCATCTATGCATGCAATAATTATACATGATCATCTCTAAACAACAACAAAAAAAATGACAGATGGGACAAATGATTTATTTGTGTTGAGAGTCAAACCTCTGACGATAATAAGGTTGATCCATGAACATTTAAGGAGGGCGACTGCTGATCAAATGAGTGAGCAAATATCATACAGGGAAGATGCAGAGGGTATATGCTCTTAAATAGATCCGTATTTGGGTGGATGTTCTCCGTACTGCTGGGTGAGCGTTGAATAAGTAGTTGGAGCCCTCTCTTCACACTGCAGTGCGTGGGAGTGGTTTTTACAAGCGAGGGCCCTAAAATGTTGTAAGAATGAAAACTGGCAGCGTTTGCGTGCGTTACGGCTTAAATGTTCCAAAAGCCTCCCCCCCCCCCCCCCGAAAAAAAAGGAGGTGTGTGGAGGGGGAGGGGGTAGGGAATGAAAACATTTTCTGTCTCTGCTTTCTCTCCGCTCGTGTTTTTATTTACATGCCAATTCAACGTGCCGCAACCATGTCAATGAGTCTTTTATAAAAGCTGTGTGGGATTGGAAGGTTGACTCTCTCCCTATGCGTGAAACAAAGCGAAAGGTCTGTTTCGACACCAGCAATCCCACACACACAATATAAAAGACAATCACCATCTGTACATGTTTTTTATTGTTGTTGTTGTTGTTGTTGTTGTTGGGGGAGAGTGGTAAAAAATAAATATACACGGCTAAACAGATGAACAGACTGGAGGGTGCACACTGAAGTTTCACCTTCACACATTTGTGTACATTTGGCAGTATGTGTTATGCGCCTATGCATGCATGTGTATGTGTTTGTGTGTGTGTATGTGCATGCATTTGTCAGTACATATGTACATGTGTGCTCTTGTCTTCGCTCGACAAGGCAAAGGATAAAATTATATGATGCAAAAAGCTTGCCAGTTCTCAGGATAGAGTTTGTGTTTCAGAAGAGTCCCTGTCTCTGTCTGTCTCTTTGTCTAAGCAGAGTAGGACAGGATACCACTGCCAGCCTCGTCTCCAATCCCACTGCTACACACACATTAGCTGTACAAATCCAGCCTTTGATCAGAGCTTTGGACAGGTCACAGAGAAAAGAGATAGAGAGAGAGAGAACGAAAGAAAGAGAAAAAAGGAGTGGGGGTAGTGAGGGGAAAGCATAAGGGTCCTAATTCAGGCTGGGGTCACAGTTGGTGATCTAACATTAACCCTCTTTGTGATCACTAAGTTGACCTTTGACCTTTGTTTTCAGGGTGCCTAGTAAATATTAGGGTTACATTGATAGGCCCGAGACACATTCTACATGTCAGTCGATATTTTCTATTCAGTTAACCGATGCAAACGTTCCATTCATTGAAATCAGTAGAGCAGTGATTTTCTTGACATCACGCATGGCAGTTTTCTCCAGAGAATGTCTGGAGTGTGAATGCACAGCTTGTGGAGCTTTACTTACAGACGAGATAAGAGGTGTGTGCAGAAGCACAATATAGCTGCTCTCCCTGAACTTCCGAGCCGTTGATTAACTGTTGCGTTGCTTGGGAAGAGCAGGTGTCAAACTAGCTTAGAACGACGTATATATAGGAATAGGAAACAGAACTATTTTAAGGCTAAGGAAATTGAAATGAAGACTAAATGGAAAATATAATTAGGAGTGATAAAGTATTGTTAGTGGACAGTGGAAGTGTTGTATAAAAGCAATGTAACACTTGTGGCCAAGACATTGCTCATGGATGTCATATCATGGATATCAAGGCTGCCCTCTCCCTCACACTCTATATTTTATTGATTTACTTTTTTTCTCTATTTGATCATGTAAAAAGCTAAAAAAGCAAAAAGCTCTCTGTAGGTTTGGATGAAGCTCTCTCCGTGCAAGATTCTATGTCCATCTTGAGCCATGTTCCCTGGACCTTGTCTCAGCCTTACCTCTGAATGTATCTTTTCCTGTTCGTCCGTCCCACACTCCCTACTCTCGCTGCTGCCTTTCTGGCGGTGTCCCCACATTATTGTCCTTGTCCAAAGGAGGGGGGACATCCCTCTCCCTGGCTTGGGGGACCACACCTGCCAGAAAGCCCTTTCCTGTGCACATTTGGAACAGGCGAGTAAAAAAGAAAACATCACTGCACAGAATTAAAAGAAAAAAAAAAGAAAAAAAAAATTCTTTCTGTTCTTAATCAGGTCTTCTATGGCATGTGGGTCACCGATGAATCAAGAGAGAGCCTCTCTTTCTTTTTTTTTCCTTGAGCTCAGCAGACCTGACACATCCTGCTTCATACTGAGGTGTTGCAATTTTTCCCCTCCACCTTTCTTTCTCCTTCTTCTTCCTCTTCCTCCCTCCTTTCCTCTCTGAGAGGTAATGAATGGCCTCTCTCAGAGCAGAGAAAGAAAGAAAGAGAGCGAGAGAGAGACAGAGAGAGAGAGAGAGAGAAAGCGCACAGCATTCACCTGTTCCTCTTTCTCTCTTTCTGCTTCAGCGTTCCTCCACTGCATTAAGTGGGGATTTATGAAGCCAGGTTCCCATCGAACAAAACCATTTGTCTTCCAGTTTAGTTTAACGGCACTCTTTATTCCCAGCAGATTTGGAAGGGAAGAAAGAGAGGCGGAGAGAGAAAAAGAGGGACACATTAAGGACTAAGGCCCTCTCTGTTTCATTCACCCTTCCTTCCTGGTCCGATTCCCAAGCTCAGACAACCTCTCTGCAGAGTGTGACACACATCTTTACCCCACTAACAACTCAAACCAGTGGGCCAGGGGAAGAGCATTTGGTTAGAACGCACAGTCTCAGGTCATTTGAAACAATAAATCGACTCCAGTTGGACCAAGCACTGGACAAGGTAAAGGTAAGGTGTCACCAACTGACACTAATCATCTGCTTCATTCCTAGCTAATGTGAGCATATATACAGTAGTTCCAGTGGCAGGTAGCCTACAGTATGTCTAGTTTGAGGCAGACTGGTAGGTTTTGACAAATGGTGTGTGGGCGGAGATTGCGGAGGTGTTCTGTGACGTTGTGTGTGTATGGGAGGAGCGGATAGGGACACTTCTGGCCTCAAATAACCAAAGTCATAAAGTGAAAGGAATCTTTGGGGAGTATATTTCATGACTTTTTGCCTTTTGTGTTAATAGAAACCTTACATATTACATTACATGACCTTACATTACCTTCTCCAAAGACAGGGAGTTCATATTAAGCATTTCCCTCCTCGAAGCCCACATAATGCAAAACATAACAAATGTACACTAACTTTGGCTCATTCTTCAGATGAATTGACTGAAAAAAATCTGAAAGTATATTTACTTAATGATTATGACAATTGATGACGGACACTATCAGAGATGTTTCTATTAATGACAGATGAGTAATATATTCAGAAGTTTTCAGAAGTATTTAAAGTGAGCTAGCCCAAAGTGGAGTTCTTGCAGTTAGCCTTTAAGGCTACAGTAAGTAGGTTTTTTTTACCACAAGGGTAACAAAGCTGCATACCTACTTTCTACTTTAATGTGTGTGTGTGTGTGTGTGTGTGTGTGTGTGTGTGGGCACATGGTTGTGTGCACGTCTGGATAAGTGTTGTTGGTGGACATACCAGTAATGAAGTCAGGTTTTCTTTCTTTCTTTTTTTCGGTCTCTCTTTCTTTCTCCAAACTCTCAGCCTCTGCCTCCCTCCCTCCATGTGCTTTGTGTGTGTGTGTGTGTGTTTTGTGGGGGTGTGTGTGTCTGTGTGTTCAGTGTGTGTGTGTGTATAGTATGTGTGCGTGTTTGTGTGCGTGTGTCGTCAGCCTGCTTGCACCTTCCCCACTCTCAGTTTGACCTCCGCCTGGGGTGGGGTGTGTTTTTAGTGCTTTTTGTACATGTCATTCCCTTCCCGAGATCTCTTTCTCTCACTCCCACACTCTCTCCCTTTCTCCGTCTTCACTCTCCTCCCGTCTCCTCTGTTCTTCTCTTCTCTTCCTCTGGTCTCCCTCCTCCCTCCCTCCCTCCTCCCAGTGCCATGCCAGCCATCCTCTTCTCATGGACAGTGTATCGCCTCTGGTTTGTTTTCTGCCTTTATTTTCTGTTTCTCTGTGTTTCTTGTTACTTCTCCTGGTATGATGTTGTGCATCCCCCCCACCTCCAAACACACACACACACACACACACACACAAACACAGTTTGTTTGGCTGGCTTTTATTCTGTACTTCACTTGAGGATCAATATCACATAGAAGTGTTTGAAGTCTCACAAGGATGTGCACTGTGTATGAAGATATGTGGCCAGTCAGTGCGCAGACACTATTTCACGTTGTGCAAAGACATGGTTGATGTTTACGTTTCTCAGAACTCTTACAGCTGCTGTGAAATATTGATAGAAATCAATATGTATGTGTGTGTTTAATGTATATATGGACGGTATACTGTATATGTATGAACCAGTGTTTGTTTGTGTATTAAAGATCTCTAAGATTGCAGTCCATTTGGATGTAGGCTGATCAGGATCGGTTCACACTTCCCATTATTAGGCTGCAATCTGACACCCAGGGAAAAAAAAGAAGAAAAAAGTCTAAAATCTTGGCTCTGGTCGTATCGGTCTGTTATGCTTCCAAAACATGGCTGTGTCCCTGCTTATCCAAAACAAAGGGCCCTCTCTCCCTCTGATCTCAGCGGGCTCCAGCAAGCCACTGACCCCGGTGGCCAAGCGCTTCAGCTGACCGGGCCCGCAGAGACTGTGTGATCCCGTAACAAAAGCCTGGATAAGATCTCTGGCACACGCACCGTCACGAGTGTCACGCTGAGAGAGCCCGGCTCAGCTGTTGCCCAGTACACACACACACACATGCTCACTTTTACTCCCTCTCCTCTTTCAGACTCTCTATTTCTCTCTCTGTCTTTCTCTCTCTTGTTTTCTTCGTCTCTCCTCTCTTGTTTTTTGTCTATCTGTTTGTCCAGGTCTCTTCCTTTTTTCTCTCTCTTTCTGTAATCATGCACCCCCTCTCTTTTTATGTGCACCTTTCTGTTTCCCTCCCTCCTTCCAGCTCATGTAGCACTCACTCGCTCTCTTTCTCTCTCTCTGTGTTTCTCTCCCTCTCTCCCTCCATCATTCACTCCCCATTATCTGCACCTGCTTCTGGGCTTTCTTGTCGCTGAACCCTTTGGTGCCATTGCTGATGCCACACCGCCTGACACTCATCATCATTTGTCTGTCAGGAGAGAGCTGTGTGTGTGTGTGTGTGTTTGTATGTTTGTGTGTGCGTGTGCGTGTGTGTGTGTAACTCCATAGTGCACACCAATAAAGACAGACTTTTATGTCCCTCTTTTTGGCCATAACAAGTCGACAGCAGGACAATCGGCAGCCATGAAAGCGTCTAAGGAAGAGATGACGCTTTGAAGCCCACTGCGTCTTCCCGATGGCCCCTCCTCCCCACGCTACAGACACACTCGGCTACCGGGGACGCCTGGGAGACCCACCAAGCACAACTCCATCACCGCAACAAGGTCTCCACCTCCAGCAAAATGGCCGAGCCCAGCCCCATTCAACCACTAAAGCCACTTCAGATGAAAGACGCAGTTATAATGACTGATGTGGACACCTTTGTACACTTCAAAGAAATGTTCCTTTGTACCTCCAAAGAGGACCTTTAAAATTCTTTACAAAGCTAAATAAAGATACATAAAACTAAATACTTCTCAAGGGAGTTATACAAAGAACTTCAGAACATTACAAACTGAACTTTTATAGGATTTTTTTTTAAGAGAGAGAGTCTGGGATATCTGTGGGTCCTATACCGTGGTCTGTTTTAGACTGTATGGTTGAATATTAATGTGACTATGAATAATTTCTGTTTATTCATTATTTATCATAATATCTGAGAAATGTATAGGATATAACATGTGGTACTAAGTACAGTATGTAATTACTCAGACATGACATAATTGTGTTTTAATCATATTTAACAAAAGTGTAGAAAATTATTTCACATTTCAAAGTTGCTATTTTTTCCCAGTTAAAACCACAATAATCAGCAGTTCCACCATTTCTCTTGTCATAACGCCATGCATGAGCCTCAACCAAAACAAAATAAAATGTATAAAAACACAACTGAATCTGGCTGCTGATGGTACCTTGAAATTCCACGGCCATCATCTTAATTACGGAACCCTGGTGCGGAGCGCCACGGCACAGCAAACACTAGGCAGAGCTGAGGCAGATTCAGGCATCATTGCCTCCCTTCCAGGTGTCTTTGGCCTGCATGATTTCATCTGCATGCCATAATAAACTTCCTTAATGAAATAAGTAATTAACATATTATAATTGTGCTGAGGATGATTTTGACAGAGATCATTTTCCATATCTAATGCTATGGTAATTTAATCTGTTCCTCTCCCCTGCCCAACACGACCTCTCGGTGATTAAGTTTCATGGCATACCCCTGTCTGTTTCTTCTCTTCCTCATCTTTTCATTTTTCATCAGACAACCCCCCCTTCTCCTCACACACACACACACACACACAGACACACACACACACATACGCCATCATCTCTCTCTGACTCATTCTATCTTTTTCTCTCTCTAACCCTTGCCTCTTCCCTTCATGTCCTCTCTCACTCTCTTTCTTTTTCTCACCCTCTCCTTTCTTTCTCTACTTCCCCCCTCTCATCCACCCCTCACCAGGCCTATCCTTCCATTCCCCTCTCCACTCTCCTCCTCGTGTGATGGATTGACTCGTCGTCTGCGGTTCAGGCCACGCTTGTCGTTGTTTTACAGCGGGAGCGACGTGCACAGATGGCAGGAGAGCGACGGGAGGTGCAGGCAGTATGGGTGGAGCGTTGTGGTGCGGTGCGGAGCGACGGAGTCGGAATCGGAGGCCCCATTCAGTGTCATTCTGTGTGGTCCTACTGCTCCTGCATGGGAAAAGAACGACGGCGAAGACAGAGGAACGAGGGAACGGGAGGAGGGAGGAGGGAAAAAAGGGGAAGGAAAGGGTGTGTGTGGAGGTGGGTGGTGCGGAGGAAGAATCACTTAAGTGATTGAAATATAGCGGAGGGCTGGGTGAAAGGGGAGCTCCAGTCTTGGCACAGGGTGTCCTCTTGATCCCCCGGGGGGTACAGTGGAGTCTGGGATCGGGTTGGTGTGTGTGTGTGTGTGTATGTGTGTGTCTGTGTGTGTGTGTGTATGTTGTCGAGGGGGTAGGGGGTTTAGAGGGGTTCTAGGAAATGGTCCAGCTGTGGTCTGATGCTTCCCATCCTGCTGAACCTTAACCCCCTCGTCTCCCACACACACACACACATACACACACACACACACACGCACACAGATCCCACAAGTTCTACCCCCTCCCCACCCTGTCCACCATTTTGCCATCTTGTCCCCCCTTTTCTTCTGCACCCCCTTTCTTCTCCTGAGAGGGAGAGCACCAGGGGGACGTCAGCCGTCACCCATGAAACGATGCGCGCCACACTGCCTTCACGGCCCACTGCCCAGGCTTGGCACGCCTGCTCTGGGAAGCTGCCTCCCTCCCTGCCTGACTGCAGTCCCACCAGGACTCTGCATGGAGAACAGAGCCCACTCGTCCACATTTTACAGCTAAAAAAGTCTCTGATGTTGACATGCCCAAACCTGTAGACACAATGAATCAGACTCCTGTCCACCTAGTTTGGGAAAATACACCGAGCCTTTCTCAGTGGCCAGAGGCAACACCCAAGATATCTGAACACTTTTTGGACACAGTGAATTGTGTGATTGAAAACTTGGATGATTGAACAAAAAGCAGAGCAGTGTTCTTTCATCTGGGAAATCATTAAAATAGGAAGGATGAGAGAAATGGAGTAAAATAATAATAAAAAAATACTAGTATGACATGACTGGGATTTAATAGAACGATTGAAAAAAAATGAAGTTAATAAAGAGTTCAAATTAAAATGACACAGAATTATAAAAGCTGTTCGAGTCTTTATCAGGGTCAAATTAAATCGTATGTCTCCATCATATGCTGTGCCATCTGACCAGTTTAAAACTCAATCTGGAAATGTCTGATTAGTGATAGATATATGAGAGAAGGACTGCATAGTTTTAGTCTGGTCGGAACAAGTACATCACATGGCAAGATGAGGGAAATGTATTTATATATATTTTCAGATCCAGGGTATTTTAATTTGGAGTTCAAAATGAAAGCAAAATACAATAGATGAAAGAAAGTTAAAGCACGAAAATAAATGTAAAATTATGACAGAAAAATAAGTTAATGCATAATCTGATTATAATAAAAGAACGTAATCTAAAAAGAAAGTGTACAGAATATCAAAAGAAAGATAATTTAGATGAATCATTGTGAGAAAGCATCTGAAGACAGTTTTGGTGTTACATTATGTCAAGATTTGGGACTGCCAACAGTAGTGGCATTTATCTTGGAAGTTGGTCCCAAAGCTAAACTGCATTAGCCTGACATTCCCGACTATAGCATCAAAATGTAAAGTCTGGTTTTGACTGGGCTCACACAATAAGTCTTTAATAAGCTATAGGGCTATGTCTGGGCAACTCTTCGCAAGGATCAGCATTAGAATATGTAGTCTGGCTATGACCGGCCTCAATCCAAGGGGGCGGAATCAGAAGCTGTCATTCACACTGCCTCTGTTCACATTAATGCATTATTAAGCTAGGGTACGACTAGACCTCTCTCCACAAGGATAGAGCAATAGGATTGATCCGACCAGACTTGGGAGAACAGCGAACAGCTACTGAGGGCCTATGGCTTGTTTCCAGACATACTGGGCAAAACCTAATACGCTAAAGGTGGAGTTATATCTAGTTTTCGAACTGTGTCAAATACAGTTGCCACTTGGGTCCCAATCCCTTCCCCTATTTATCAATTTTATAACTGTCTAGATTTAAAAAGCTTTACTGAAAAATATTTTTTATGTTGTTATGGAAACAGTCCGATTTATTGAAAATGGGCTTCAGATTCACCTCTTGCTTGGCTTTTCAAAAATAACGCAAATAACTTCAGAATAATGCTGGCAGAATGGCGATGTGTGTTTGTGTTGACATCTGTGTGAGTGTGTGTGTTGGTGTGTGTTTGTGAGAGGGAGAGAGAGAATGTTAACATCAGTATTGTTCTGTCAGATATATTCAGGACAAGGATATAAGGGACAGGAAGACAAAAAAAGATGACCGTCACTTCTGGAATGTTCAATTATTTTGGGTTGTCGGGCCCACCATAAATATGTCAAATCAGGAACACAGTCAGACAAATATGGACATGATGTGACCTGGTGTGTGTGTGAGTGTGTGTGTGTGTGTCAAGGTTTGTCTATGTACGTGCATGGTGGGTTTGAGTGTGTGTGTGTGTATGTGACAGCGAGAGAGAGCGTGAGAGAGATAGAGGAAGAGAGAGAGAGAGAATGTGTGTTTGTGTGTGTGTGTGTGTGTGACGTGGGTGTAACAGAGGATGAGTAATCTGAAACAGCTGAGATGTGAAGGAGAACATTCGATGAGTGACAGGGCACATGCTAGCACGTAATGAGGGGGTCGGCCCTCAGGTCAGCTCCCTCTGTGTGTGGAGCGAGAGAGAGAGAGGGAGAGAGAGGGAGAGAGAGAGAGAGGGGGGGGGGGGGGAGTCACTTGGTGCTCTGTGCTGTTCTGGGTTTTAAGGCTGCAGCCACTGCCTTCAGTGCTACCTCATGCCCAAGAAGGAGAAATATAAACATACACAGACATATCACATATGTTAGAACACACTTCACGCTTCACTTCACTTCGCACGTCTCAAGCATGGTACATACCAATCCAAGCACATTAACACATGTGTGTGAAGAAAACAACAACACAATGCTCCATATGTCACAGCACTCAACCTGTGACACAAGATTGCATGCACACACACACACACACACACACACACTCATAAAATCTTGCTCACACATACACACAGTGCACATTCACATAGACAAATGTGTGTTCACGCATGGACGCACACACAAACATGCAGACAAACAGTACATTACCCTCGACTGTTACACGGGTGACATAGGAATGTTAACCCTGGAACAACAGTTGCTTGACAAATTCACAGTCACCCTGTTACACAATAAGGGCAGCCTTACTGTACCTCAGTCTTCAATGCCAGGGAAAATAAATAAAAACAATACAAATATGTTTGCAAACACACAACCAGGCAGGCAGACAGTACACATTCTCATAAACACAAACAGACTCAATTCTTAACCAACAAAACAAATGTTCTGCCACACAATGAAAAAAAAATACCCTCACCCACCCACACAGACACACACACACACACACACACACACACACACTCACAGACACACACACACCTCTGTTTGTCTGTGACCCCTACTTTACCTGTCCAGGCAGTTTGATTTGTCGTTTTTCGTAGGAGGCCTGTGTCATACTGTCAACTCGACCCATTTGAAAGCGTGATGTGTCCTTCAGTGACTGACCTTTTCCTTGTTAGGAATTTGTCCAATTATTTCTTTTTTTCCCCTCTCTCCCTTTCTCTCTCTCTCCCTCTCTCTCGCTCTCTCTCCCTCTCTCTCTTGCTCCTTGTGTACAGTGAGATGTTGGAGGGACGCGATTGAACACTTTCTGACAGTATAAATAGCCTGCCCACGCGAAGGATTTTTTAAAAACAAATGTGTCACATCGAGCACATATTTTCCCCTCCCTTTGAAGTATCTTTCTGACACGCAAGCGACCTTTTTGGGTTCGCGCACACACAAATAAACACGGGCGCCGCAAAAGGCGAATCGATCACTCTCACTCTCACTCGCCCTCCTTGCTACTCCCCCCCCCCCTCCCCCCGTCACACACACACACACCCCCCCCGCCCCGCTCCATCTCCTTGAGACTCAGGAATCATCTGGAGTTGACACTAATCGAAGTCTGTCACTGAAATGTCCATGAGGAAAAGGTTACTCTACATGCCACTTCTACACTGGTATTCAACACACACACACACACACACACACACACAATCAGAGAATATCATGCAACGTTTCACACTTGAAGTCGTCACCTTCAGTGCAAACCATCTGGGATATATCTCTGTGCTTTTCTGTTTACATGCTTGATTCTGAGTCTCTTACTTGACTAAATGATAATTTAATAACACTATTTGCTTCTTGCTATAATTCAACAGGAGCGCTTCCCGTTGCCAATTAGACAACATTGTTTGGCGTTTGATAGGAATCTCACATGTATCACATTAAGACATGTTCCTGTAGCTGGGAAAGGAGGAAGGCAAACATCAGGGCAAAAGGCCCCAAAGCCAAACATGCACAGATATGGTGAAGATCCTTTTCCTAGCCATCCTTTTATTTGCTCCAGATAAACATGTCTTCTAAATAGATTAAATGACATTTATATCAGACCATGTGAAGGTCATTCTTAGGTCAAAGGCAGTGAATTATGTGTGTATATGTGTATATTGTGTGTGTGTGTATGCACCTGTGTGTATGTGTGTGTGTGTGTGTGTGTCTGTCTGTCTGTGGCCATGATCAAGTCTGGCATTATGTGGCATAAGCTCTAAAGCCGTCTTGCAGCATTTAGCCAGGATTGCCTTCTGGTGGCTTGTTTTCAAAGACATTACTATAATTTATAGTATACTTCTTTGTAAAGACATTACTATACTGTGTAGTATACTTGTTTGTTAAGACATTCCTGTACTACAAATGTACCCAATCTACTTATAGTGTGTGCTTACTGTATCTCCTACACCTGTGGGAGTGTGTAATTGTGGACAACCATAACTTAATTTAAAGGGCTCATAGAATGTCAAACCGCATTTACCTTGTTATTGTTGAATCTAGGGAGCTTAAGGTATCCAATGGACCACAGCAAAACTTCAACACCTTCTACCGCCTCATTGTACATGTAAATTTCAAGCTAGAAATGGCCGGACTGAAACAGGCCAATCTGAAACGAGGTTGCTCTTGATGTCGGCAGCACTAAGATACACCTCCTTCATTTACATAGTCCAACCAAAGATAGTTTGGAACCGTCTCAATCCCCTGTTGCTTCATGAATTTGCCAGGGGAGGCAGGAATTACAAATTGTTACTGAGCCAATAATCTTATCTCATTATTGAGATGGTCAAAAATGTGTTGTATGACTATGAATTTGTTTTTAGAGTAAGTGTTCCTAGTGTGAACAGGGCTTTAGCTCTACTGCTCGCTCCGTACCCCTTCACCTGCCCACTCCTACTGTAGTTTATCCCAGCCCCTGTTTGTCCCCCTCCTCCGGCCCGATTTATTTACTGGTTGTCACTGCTTGCCGGCTCGAGTCGCTTCGCTTCAGCCATGAGCAGATCGAGAATGGCTCTGGTCTGCTTTGATACGGCATTAACATTTGGGGGGCTGAGGAGGTGGTGTGTGTGTGTGTGTGTGTGTGTGTGTGTGTGTGTGTGTGT
>JAGFZM010000858.1:0-10342 GCA_017657215.1 Limnothrissa miodon
CACACACACACACACACACACACACACACACACAGGCTTATAGACAGCAGGAGCTCAGTGCAGTTTTCTGACTAACGTTTCCACAGTGAAGGTTACCTATGTTTTCCTTTCAGTGGCCTTCTGCCATTGTGTGTGTAGGGGGAAATAAGCCGGGAAATGAGCCATTGTTAGAGAGTGATTGGAGAGAGCGCATGCTTGAGCTTCCGCTGTGTTATATACGTGTGACAGAAACCCCTGGAGTCACCGCAATTTGCTTTCTCCTGTCACAGTCACAGAAATCCGTACACACACACACACTCATATATATGTATATAAACACACACACACACACACAGTAGCATAGTGTGAAGTAGTGGATATATTAATTGTATTGTTTATACGTACTTGTAGGCTGTCTTTTTTTCTTTTCTCGCCACTATTAGAGACTGTTCAATCAGGCAGCAGATGTTTGCCAAGCTTTGGTTATCCACGCAGCAGGAGATGGAGATGGGATAATTCCTCCTCTGCTTTACAATTATTAAGTGGTGGCATACATTAGCCGATCACTCCCACTAGCATCTAATGCAATTCAGACATTGTGCACACATGCATCTATAAGGACCATATGTTGGTCAATATGCTTCTGTTCATCTCCAGTTAACATTCACGTCGTCTGATAGCGATGTTTTCAAAATGGTTTCTTCCTGTTTAATGGTATGTGTAATCAATAGTTTACATATTCACATATCACATATTTCCAGACTTGTTTGAGACAGTTGTTTGAGTTTCATCATGTATAAATACTAGGGATGTCCCAATCAGGAGTCCGAGTCATTTGATTTTGAGTATCTGCCGATACCGAGTCCCGATCCGATACATAAGAAATACATAAAAAATACATTAAAAAAATGTTGTGGTCATGAACTTTATAATACCTCCAGACCGCAGACATACTAGCTCTTTCTGCTTCAAGGTGCTTTGGTGTTCTACTTTGCCGGCATTTAGCCAATAGTATACCTGCCAACCTTGGACAGCGTGGTGTGATGTGATGCACATTTCCAGTATTGCTTAAGTAACTACATAGTTCCCACCTAAGACCATACAGTATTTAGACATTGAATATTCAACTATAGATGAAATCTTTTAATGACAAGGCAATTAATTCCACTGTTTTCTGTGCTTTGACACAATTTAAGTTATTGTTCCAAATGTTTTTAAATTTTGTTCCACTGTTTTCACCAAGACATTTAACAAAAGGTAGCCATGGTAATCCATAAAATGGCCCTTAAACAGAATTTAACTATAACTGAAAAATATATTGTTTTGTGGTATGCTACATGTCTTAAATACATTGAGCATTATAAAAATAAAGAATCCTAAATACCATGCTATGTCCCTTTTGACATAACACGTGATAGCTTGCCTCATAGCCTGCTGACTTGGCCTTTCTGAGGAGAGAATGACTGACTTTTCCATGTGACAAAACACCCCCTTTGTGGTAAAAATGTAATTATACCAGGGCCTAACCTATAATATCCTCTAAACTATTCACATTCATATTATATAATATCCTATAGACTATTCATATTATATCCATATTCATAATATTATGCATTGTTGGCAGTTTAAAACTTAATTTAGTTTGATACAAGTTCTTCTCCATATCTGCATTTCACTCAAGACCACACTACGATGTATTAGCTTACATGAAAAACACACAAAATTAGTCTGTTGGCTCCGTCCTCCCTTGTAAAACCAGCAACGTTAGGAAGATAGAAACAAAGTTCACCTCCTCAATTATTTTCTTGTATATTCTTCTTGCTGCCCAATGCATACGAGTTGCCTAGTGACAAATTGTAGCCCCGTAGTTTGATGTTTAAATGCTATCTGCTACATGGTACTGATTGGCAGGTAGGCCCGATGTCATAAAGCATGCATTTCTGTTTCTGTATTTCTGCATTTCCGATTGAGTCTGAAACCACGTGATCGGGCCCAATTTCCGATCACGTGATTGGATTGGGACATCCCTAATAAATACTCTTTTTCAACATGTGGTGTATAGACTCACCTTCTGACAATCTGACACATACAGATTAAATTATCAAGTGTTACTTTGCTTGTATAAATGTGAGAGATAAAAGTGTTAGCTTTGCTTGTATAAATGTGAGAGATAAAAGCATAATGAGTAAATATTAATAATTCACATAATTTAGAATTCTTTGAATCGTCAATATGCTATTGACAATTTTCTGGCTGTATTTTTGAGCCTCCGTAATTGGTATCACACATACATACACACACACATACTGTAGACACATACACAGATGTACAAACACACACACTTACACTCTGGTTTAAATGAGAAGATGTGGGCATCTGTTGGTGACCCTGGATCATCCCAAGTATGGGTTCTCTCAGCTTGTCTCCGGGAGACTCTGTGTGATTGTAAGAACACTGAATGCGGCAACAAGCTGTGTGTGTAATTAAGCATGTGTGACTCGCCATTCCACTCCGGTGGCTGTTAACTAACTGTTGCGTCAGTTAAGATTGAGAGACTCACCTGGGAGACGGCGAGCTCTATCTCCTGCACCCATGGCAGCCAGCCCTGTTTTTGTGACTTCACTGTTCCGCCACATCCCTCCAGAGCGAATGACCCATGCCTAATTGCCATCGTCACGGTGACGGCCTGTGTCAGAGCTCTTGAGGGAGAGCCACTGCGACTCTAACGATATGGGTGAAAACAATTAAATAGGAAAACTCCAGGGGCTTTTTTTTTTAACATAACAGTTTTGTACAATTAAGTGGAGTGCAAGGTGACACCAGGAAAGCAGCATAATGGTGTTTGCATGCATATTCTTTAGATATTTTTGTGAAATGTTTGTTTGTGTTGGTGTGCCCTTGTGTATTCACACAGAGTAATGGCAGACTGCCAAAGGGCCTTAGACCTTGTGATAAATAGAAAAAGGAAAGGATTCAAAGAAAATATCAGATGGATATCTCTCTCTCTGTCTCTCTCTCTCTCTCTCTCTCTCTCATACACACACACACACACACACACATACACATTCAAATACATAAACGCACATACACAGTATGATGTTCTTAGGGAGTAGCATCAAATTTGAACAAGTCATAGGAAACGGTCGCAAAAGAGATTTGAGACTAAAAGATCAGGTAATCCAATTTGATGACAATCTGATGTACACGATGCTCACAAGTAAAATTGCATTTTGATTTATCTTCCTATTCTTGAGGGCCAGGAGATGTCTCCCATAAAAAGAAATGGATTAATAAATGAAAAAAGGAGAATCGGCCACTCGTGATTGACAAATCATTCTCTGGCAAGATTTCATTGGCGCCTGGCCATTAAATGCCCATATGTCAAATTTCAGTGCTGGCTTCGGCATCCAAGAGAAGCACATGGGACAACTATTTAAAAATGAGAAATCGTTTTTCCATTTGGCCCGCATGTTGTATGTGTGTTTTTCCCCCGCCGTCGCCCCGTACACAATTCTGCTGTTGTGGTATGTCAAGGCTTATCAGGAAAGGACAGATTAGAATTTGACATGGCCGAGGCAAGCCATGTTAAAAGTAAATCAAAGCTGCTGTGGCGCAGGATGCCTAGCACACAAAGGCTTTTTTTTACTTTGACTCATTTGATAGATTGTTGTTTTGTTTCCATCGCTGTGCATCAGTGCCTGACTGGCAGCATTCTTTTAAAAAGCAGCCCCTTTCGTGCAAGATAGTGTTCGAGTTCTAAAACGCCACCAACGAGCGCCAACAAAAGCTCTTTTTTTTCACTTCTGTGCTCCGACGCTGTCAGCTCAGGCTAGCAGATGTTGAGACATGATAAGTTGAAACGCTGGATTTGAACACAGTACTGTCACAGCTTTTCTGTTTTTTTTTTGTGGAAAGTGAATCTTTTTCAGTGACAGCCAAAGTACGTCTCAGAAATCCATTTGTGTGCAGGGGAGGTGTTGTTCACTGTCATGTTTGAAGCTGAAATCTCATTAAATGAGAATAATTTCAGGGAAAGACGAAAGTGAGAGTCTCCTTGTTTGTACGCTACACATTGAGCATTCCCAGTCTGCAACTGCTGAGACAAGGGAAATGAATTTGTGGATTCTGGTGTTATATTTAACATTTTCATTTTCTTTTTTCCCCCGTCCTTTTCTCCCCTCCCTCCCATTTTAAATAACCCATTACTTCTTGGTCGGAGGGTTACATATTCATTGTTTCTAGTTCAGTGGGTTTTCCACACGTGAAATTCCAGGGCGGCCTTGTGTCTGCTACCTCACATCATTATTATGGCTGCGCGGCTAAGCTATGAGCATGATTTCTCTCCCTCGTGCTTACTTCAAGGGTAGTTGGGACGAATTGCCTGCTGGAAAAAGTGCGGAGCTCATGGCTCCCCTGTCAGTGCCTCCAGGTACTTCAGCCTCCTGTTCTATTTCGTGTCCAGAGAGAGTTCCGGCTGCTTTGGGCAAGAAAGTGAAAGCGAATTGCACACTCCTCGGATGGAGCAGTTAAGTGCGGTACCTTTGCTCTGACCTTGGTAATCCTGTTCCCTGCACCCCCGTTGCGAGAGCCAAAATGGGCTTGCGGCCATTGATTTACGAAGACCCCCTCTCTCCAACCATTACCTGTATCGATTGTTTTTGATTCAGTGGAAATTACTGTAGTACAGTTGCTGCACAGTTTTCTGTCTGGTTGGGCGAAACCTATCACCTGAGGGCACCCCATTGCAGAGCTTGGGAGACTTGAAAAAAAAAGAAGAAGTAAAGTCCTCTCAGCCCTTTTATTTGTCATCCATCTAAAGCTTCCACCCGATCCAAAAGAACACATTTCCACGGACAAAAGACAGTGATGTACTGGAGGCATAGGTCTGCTCAACCAGTCCATTCTCAAGAGCAAATGCATACACAACACACTCAAGCCCTTTTCAGACCGACAGAGATTGTGCGTTTTCAGATCAACCGTTGCAGTGTTCTGGAACCAGATTCAAACGATGCATCAGAACACACCGGTACCACCTACAGGTTACCTTCTGAACCTAAGCTCAGTTTTTCGTCTGTTGGGAGTTGGGATAGTGGATGTCACCTGATTGATCTGGGTCTGAAGCAGAAAAATAGCGAAACCAAGAGAATGTGAGTGTAGAAAATAGCGAAACCAAGTGGAGAGGACAATGGAATTAATTACATTGTATCTGTATTAAGAGTGAAAATTAGTCACAGTTAGTCGGTGAAACAGTCCATTGCCCCATTGTTATTTTCATCTGTCGTGAACTCAGTTGCTTTTGTGCAGCCTTTTTTAAGGTTTTAAGGGTGAAGCAATTTCCTCTGTCGATGACACATCATGGGTTTGCATAATGGCATGAATGCGGGCAGGTAATGGGCAAGCACTCAGGTCCTTAACATACAGTAACTGGCGCTGAACCTGGCTCCAACAGCGGTTTGGCCCTACTGCAACCAGCTTCAGACACATAGCAATGTTGGCAGTTGGCAGTCTTCCTGACATCCCACGGTATTGACTGGGCCCAGGGCATGTGGCGTGCTTCTCTGATGTGGATTCTCTCTTGAGAGCATCGGGGGCCTGTGAAAAGTCCCCCTCTAGAGGTGAACTCATCCTTGTGTTTGTGGCTCTGGCATTGTCCTCCCCGACTGTGTCATCAGGATGTCACAAGTCCTCTGTGGCACTGGCTCTATCCAGCCCAGCTAAAGGTCCTTTGGCACAAACGCAATAAAAAGAGCTACGTGGCATGAAAGGGAACACAAACAAGCCGCATGCCTGGAACAAATGGTTTCAATGACGGCAGCCAGCGGAAGAAAGGAAATTAATCTAAGTCATTATGCTTCTGAAGGTCAAGCAGGTCCTGGGATGGCTTCTCTGTGATCCCCTAGCAAACAAAGCTTCTTTACATAGCGTACAGCAGCACCCAATATTCACATTCTTGAATGTGCCCAGTGCAGCCGACCCAATTGTGTTAGCGCAAGACGCTAAACTGTGCTAATGCCAGTTGAGTTGGCTACTTGCTCCTGTGGTGAACCTGCGGATCCCAAATGAATACTACATTCCGTATTCTGCCCAAGGTTTCTAGAGATAAAAAAATATGGTAAATAATATAACAGGTGCTCTTTGCTGCAAAGCACTATGGAACATGACTAATGCATAAGGAGCTGTATAAATAAAATTGAATTTAAATGAAATTGAATTTACAGCGCCCAGGACTAGTGCCAGGATAGCGCTGGGATAGTGCCTTGGACCAGGGTGTGTGATAGGATGGTGCCTAGGACTAGTTTAGAAAGAAATGCTGTTAGCATGTGATTTTAGCATGTGATTTTAGCATGTCTCCGTATGAAAGAAACACTGGTCCAGTTTGACCTTTATTGTTGGTCACTGAAGTAACACACCGGTGGTGGGGAGAGGAGCTGTTGTACATCTTGATGAACTTTGGAGACTATAATTAAAAAAAAACTACTTTTATTTGGAATCATTTTTGGGTCTGTTTGACATATTTCTAATCCTCTCAGCCTGATTACAATGTGACATATTTTGTTTGTAACGTAGGCATGGTTTGTAATGCTGTTCGACACAGCCTATTTCCAATTCCCTCTGCTTCACCAGCCTCCCACTCATTGGGCAGTAGCCTCACAGAGTTGATGGGAAGAGTAAAGTTACAGAGGGGAGATGAGTACAGAGCAAAGGAGAGAAAAAAGAAGAGAGAGAGAGAGAGAGAGAAGTTGGCATTGGTGTTGTAGGAATCCAGAAGCCCCTGGAGGACACAATGGAAGCAAGCAGGGGGTTGAAGTTTTTCCTTTTTTGTTTTTTTCTTGACGTGAATCCCAATCCTTTGCTTGCCACCCACAGACACATATCTCACCCTGGAGTGTGAATCATCTGAGAGGTTTGATTGGCATGGCAGGCTGCTGTCCTCCATAAATCCCTCTCACTCTCTCTCTCTCTCTCAATCACTCTGTCTCTCTCTCTGCCTCTCTCCCCCTCTCTCTTAAAAAAAGTACAGAGACACTTTTTAACCGTTTCCGAACGCCCGTGCTCATAGGAGACTTTGTTCATTTCACCTGTCAATAATCTGCATCCCGCATTCTGATTGGTAGTCGCTTACTCGCATCGCGCAAAAGTTTAAATAGTTCCATCTCGGAATCCGCCCACATTGCATCGCTTGTACTCTCCTCGCCTGTCCAGGCATTCCATCGCTGAAACACATTACTAACATTGCATTGACTTTAATCGGTCAGCGAGTAGCGAGTAGCGACGTGTGTGGGCGGGGCTTCAGTGGGGCGCAAGGCCTGCGAGATGATGCCGTATTTTAGTGTTCAATGGGATACTGTCAGACTAGCTGCAGAAGTGCATTGGAAATTAGGTTGTTTTTTGTTATTGGTGTCTAAATTTTGACACACTATATTTAATTTAACACTAAAATTAATTAAGCCAACTCCAGTGTGACTAGGTTCACATACTTTTTGACATTCGAAACCGTTGCCTGTGTGGATTGATCATTTAAAAAAAAAAACACTGTGGTTTTGACACGTTTACTGTGCACCTCTGTGTGTGGAAGAAACGTGGCCTACATTCAGCAGGGAATGACTGAGTGTGGAAGTGTGACAGACAGAACAAGAACAGACTCACCGAGGTGACAGGCCATACGGCCAAAACAGCAAGAGAGCTAAAGTGTGTGTGTGTGCGTGTGTGTGTGTGTGTGTGTGTGTAAAAGGTGGGTGGGCAAGTGTCAATCGAGTTTTATTTCCACTTCCATGACAAGTTTCTTAGCCAGGATGTGTTACAAAGCACAGCTATTTCGCCTCGGCTGTCTCTGAAGTGTCTCTCCTGCTACAAATTGATATTGATATTCCACGTGGACTGGGAGCTCATTTGAATTTCAAGTGTGAGCTTACATTTTAAAAGACATCTGAAGCACTTTGTGGCTGCTGAGAGCCAGCAGTTTGTTCTTCAGTGGGATAAGTCTACTAAGTAAGTAGACATTGGATGAATGGGTGAATGTGTCAGTGTTTGTTATTGAGCAGACAGAGATGTCATTATTATTGGAGCAATGAAGTAATGTGATATAGATATAAATAGATAGATAGATAGATAGAGAGAGAGAGAGAGAGAGAGAGAGAGAGAGAGATGGGTAGAGCAGAAGAACAAACTTTGTTTGCATTTTTGCTTTGTTTCTTTGATGGTTAATATCTAAATTCATCTTATGGATAATTTCTGTAGCATTATCGATTTAGTATAGCATGCTTTGTTTTGATTTTTTCTCTCTCTTTATCTCTCTCTATCTCACATTTTAATATCTTTATTTGTCTTCACATTACAATGAATTTCACTGAACACAAACAATTTTCGACACCAGCATTGCAAACCCAGTAGCCTATGCCTCTGGTCTCAGTACAAAAAGCAGCGCCTTCTCCATATGTGTTAACTTCCCTGGTAGATGTTCTAACACTGGAACGGTGCGGCGACCAAACATATAGTCCATAAGAGTTTTCCAAACAGTGCTTGCATCATCTACATTAACGATGGCAGTTACAACGGGTGTGCGTGCAGCTAGATGTTAGGAAGTTATTTAGGTCTAGATATTACAGTAACACTTGCAAACAATTTCCATGGGCAACTTTCGAGCATGCGCACACACACCCACACACACACACACACTAGCTGCAATATATTTTTGTGTTAGTGTACTGTATGTGCTGTGGGTTTGTTGTGTGTGAGTGTGTGTTTGTGTGTGTTTGTGTGTACAGTATGTGTATGTGCAATGTGTGTGTTAGCACATCTTTGTGTGTGTTCGATTTGTGTGTAGTGTATTTGTATTAGTGTAGTGTATGTGTGTGTGCAATGTGAGTGTTCACAGACGTGTGTATTTGGGTTTGTGTGTGTGTGTGTGTTAAGTGTTGTGAATGTGTGTGTGCGATGTGTGTGTTCAGATATGTGTTTGTGGGGGTTGGTGTGTGTGTGTGTGTGTGTGTGTGTGTGTGTGTGTGTGTGTGTGTGTTAGTGTAGTTTATACAGTATGTGTGTATGTGATGTGTGTGTTCCATATGTGTGGATGTGGGTTGGTGTGTGTGTGTGTGTGTGTGTGTGTTAGTGTAGTGCATATGTGTGTATTCCATATGTGTGTGTGTGGGTTAGTGTGTGTGTGTGTGTGTGTGTGTGTTCCATAAGTGGGTGTGTGGGTTGGTGTGTGTGTGTGTGTGTGTGTGTGTGTGTTCCATATGTGTGTGTGGGTTGGTGTGTGCTCCTCTCTTCTTTACTGTAACAAGATGGAGCAAATCACCAAGCTAAGGTGGTGCTCATGAAAAATGGATGGTGATGCTCTTGCTTTCTCCTCTCTCTCTCTCTCTCTCTCTCTCTCTCTCCTCTGTTTATCTCAGTTTTTCTCTCACTCTGCCGTGTTATCACTCTTTCCTTTTCTGGCACTTGCCCTCAATCTCTCTTCCTCTCTTTCGGTCTACCTCTCTGTCTCTCCATCCCTCCCACTCTTGTCATCACGCTAGCGATCCGGTAGCCTAGCTCAAGCCACAACCAGCCACAACCAGCCTCCGCCATGCGTTCATCTACCCAGCAACAGACAACACAAGGAGACCTGCTCCCTCGCTGCCTGGCACACTCATCATTCACCTGGCACCTCAAACATTTGCGGAGATGTGTGATTGTTAAATGGAGCCTCAGTGTTTGTTCCTGGCATAAGTGATGTTCTGTGCTCAGCCACGCTTGCGATCACACTACATGTTTACCATGCCTGAGTCTAGCTAGAGTTCACCTCTCCCAAGCATACTAGCATACTGTGCTCTGGTCAAAGGAAACGGACTTTAGAGGTCAAATGTACTCAGGCACTGTACGGATGGCTTAGTGGGAGTCGGCCTACGTCCTTAGCGTTTAATCCGTTCTCTTCTTGGCTCTCAACTATATGGGCATTCAACTATACTATATTAACTATACTATTGTGTGTCCAGACACACACACACACACACACACACACACATATGGAATACACACATATACACTACACTAACACACACACACACATACACACACACACACACACACACACACACACACACACATGACACATACACACAGATGGGCAGTGTCTCAGAGTGGTTAAGCAGAAGGACAAAATATTTCATTTTTGTGGAAATGTTGTCGTTTGGGTGGAGAGTGAAGAAGTGGGAATGCAGGACAGACGGCAAACGAAAGAGAGAAAGAAGGGACAGCGAAGGGAGGGAGATGGTGACGGAGGGAAGTAAGAAAGGAGGAGAGGCTGTGTTGAATTTCATGCTCAAAAGACTCTCACAGTTTGTGCCATTTATATTGTGCAAGAAAACCCCACAGTCTATCC
>JAGFZM010000860.1:12351-67911 GCA_017657215.1 Limnothrissa miodon
TCTCTCTCTCTCTCTCTCTCTGTCTTTCTTTCTTTCTCTCTCTCTCCTTTCCTATCCTTCTTTTTGACCCTCCCATTGACTCTGCCTCTATCACTCAAATGCTCCCTCCGCCCAGTGTTCTATCTCATCTCTCATTCTCTCTCTCTCTCTCTCTCTCTCTTTCTCTCCCTCCCTCTCTCCCTCCCTCTCTCAGCTCTGGAGGGGTTTTGGTGGGAGTTGGACTCGTGGACAGGACCGTGAGAGTCAGTGAGCCTGAGAGCTGCAGAGGGAGCAGGACCTCCAGTCAGCCCCAACCCCGGCAGAGGCAGCCCCACACCCAGCAGCAGCCCCAGCAGCAGGGAGAGCAAAGGGACTCCGAGCAGCAGGCAGACTCCAGCTCCCTCCAGCCACCAGCCCCAGGGTACCAGGACTGCCAAAGCCCAAGGCCTCTGTTCAAGAGGAGCGTGCATACCAGGGAGCGCAGCGAAGAACAGATTCGCGAGCTTCAGCCTGAGCAGTGGGACTTCCGCTCGTTGCTTACGCGCCGCAGCATCACCAGTAAAGAGGTAAACGCCTCCACAACACTGTCAACACACCTTCGCCACCAAACACAGGACGTCTTTCTGGAACAGGAGCACAGAGTCGCAACCATGAGTATGGACTTCAAGGCCCAGCTAAAGAAGGCAGGGCAAAGGCCCAGCCCAGAGCCCAAGGGCGCAGCGCCAACGCCCCAGAAGATGGACTTCAGGTCGGTGCTGGGGAAGAAAGGGGCCGACTCTCCCAAATCGGGCCCTGGAGCCGGCCCGGCCGGCGGCGGTGCCACAGATTTCAGGTCCTTGCTGAAGAAGCCGGCTGCTGAAGCCACCAAGGACCAGAGCCCCGGACCCAAAGCACCCATAAACAAGGACAAACAGAACGGCATCAACGGTGTTCTTGGGGAGAAGAAGATAGAGAAGAAGGAGGTGGCAGCACCGGAGAAGAAACCCGCAGCAGCTCCAGAAAAAAAGCTGAGCGCTGTGGACGCAGACAAGAACAAGAAGCCGGCCAGTGCCGTACCAGAGAAAAAGCCAGCCCCAGGTGGGAAACAGCCCAACTTCAGTCAGACGCCCAGCGACATCACTGTGGCTGAGGGTGAGCAACTACACCTGCAGTGTGAGGTGACCTCCGACCCCACAGCCACTGTCACCTGGTCATTAGATGGCAAAGTCATCAAGCCGTCCAAATTCATCGTGTTATCTCAGGAAGGTGAGTCGTTTCTGCTTTTATCAGCCGAACAGCACAATCAGAAATTTAAAAAAAATCATTCAGTAGGAAATTAATAATTTACCATCAAGAGTTTTATTCGTTTATTTGCTTTGATGTGTTTTTATTTCTTTTTCCAAAAATAATGCATAAAGCCATAATACCATGTACTTTCCAAGGGCAATTTATATGGCATTGAGAGGAATTTGCTCAAACACAGGAAATCCTACTTCGATAAGCTTGCCTGCTGTTGCCGCAAAGCACTTAAACTGAGCAATTTGAAGTTGCATAACATTTCCCTGTGGGTAGTTCTCAGGGGCTTCCTGTGCACTGTGGTCTGTCATGTAGAAGCTGGTGGGTTTTAACTGTTCTTTGGACAGTGGGAGTCAGTGAGCTTTGACATAATATCGTCAGTAGTAGCTTTTATCCTCGGCTGAGGAGCAGGGATTGTTGTCAAAAGGATTGTTTTTCTATGGAGCCTGACGAAAGCAGCGAGCGTGTGTTTGCTGGTTGGAGTTGTTATTTCAGCACTTTGAGCTCATACAGCAGGGTCATTTGATCCAAAGCAGGAGTTATAGATTCACAAGCACACATCCTTGTACAAGCACAGGCACGCAGTTTATGTGCACACACACACAAGCACTCTCTCTCTCTCTTTTTCTCAAAACATTCACACATACATACATGTTTGACCCTCCCTTTGACTCTGCCTCTATCAATCAAATGCTCCCTCCACATTCATACATACATACACACACACACATTCTCTAACAAACACACACACACACACACACAACAAAAACAGATATACATACAACATACTGGACCTTCCTAACCCCTGCTGACAGTGGAGGCTTTGGCTCTACTGTGACTGACACAATTAGAAAGTTCTGGAATATCAGCAGAGGATCCCCTGATTTGTAAGGTAACAGGGAATCCCTATTTAATCCTTGGGATAAAATAAGATAAGACAGATCAGTCCAGCATATGCTATACATATCAGCTGGCAGCAGAACTCATGTCATTGATACTAGCACTAATATACACACAGTCTGCAGTCTCCATGCAGACAATTAGCTGCTCACAATTAGCTGCTCACAGAAGATGATGATGGTGACAATGCTGACAATGAAGATGAGTAAGATGACTACGGCACAGTCAGTAATAACACTAAATGGCACAGACAGACAAATGAGTAAGATTAGTGCCCTTCCTGTCTGCACCTGTCAGAGTGGCTCATTCAGCCCCTCATCCCACCCCAATCAAACACTTCCCTGTGCACTAAGCATGGTGACAGTAATAACCAACCAGAGCACCACGTCACTGGAAGTCCAGTGGTACTCTAGGGAGAGTGTTCATGTTTGGGTTTCTTTGACCTATCACACACTGGAGAGCAGGGACACAACACTGTTGTATGCCACAACACATCATGCAGGAAGGCAGATGCATGGTCCGTACATTCTAGAGGACACAGGGGACCCTCTTAAGACATTCAAAGCTCAGGGGGTCTCCTGGAAAGACACTTAAGTCCAATCAAAGGCTCAGTGGACATGGGACCATGGGATTTCTGAGAACTTTATAGCATCTGTCCACACATAAGGAGATAGTTGCAGATAGTCTGCCTCTGGTGTGTACCTTACCTGAGTGTTTGACATTAACTATCATCAGCTAGAAGTCTTTAACTTTTAATGTCTTAAAATGTTTACAAATGGTCATTAGGCAGTTCACAGATCTTAAGGTCAGCTATTATAATGTCTCATTCAATGTTATTTTGACATGTTGCATGCCTTTGGACTGGTCCCAGAGGAATTCACTGGAATATTTTGTCTTGTGACTGTTAACCTTGCAGGAGGGAAGTGTTCTCTGACCATAGACAAGGCCTTGCCAGAGGATGCAGGCCGCTACACGTGTAAAGCAGAGAATGCAGCCGGGAAGGCAGAGTGCTCCTGCAAAGTCATAGTCTCTGGTGAGTCTCTCCAGAACCACCACCACCACCACCATCACACCCTCCCTCCCCCTTCTCTTCCTTGGAGAAACTCTCCCCTATAAGGCCAGTGAACACTTCAGTTTGATATCCAGCGTCTGGGCAAGAGAGTTTGGCAATGCAATGTTGCAGTTTTGCAGTGCAGTCTGATCTCTTTCCTTAATCCATCTAACATTTATCTTTTCATTCGTTTATGCAATCCAGAACCCACTGATGTCCCAAGTGACAAGAAGTCTGCTCCCACAACAGAGAGTGAGTCTTCACCACAATGTTCTGTCTTTGCAAATTCCATTTTATTCCATAAAAGGAAACTACCTGTGAATGAGTTGTTCAGCATGCATGACATAACAGTCCTTGAATTCATTTATCATTGTATTAGCCAATCAACAGTCTCCCCATGTGTGTATAACAAATGCTACATCAAGACAAACTTTAGCTCCATCTTATCTGACAAATCCTAAGCTCCCTTCATTCAAGGAAAAATGTTCCGCTTGGTAAATTCTCAACAACTGAAGAGTCTTCAGTCTGGTTAATCTCTGCACGCCATGAGGCATAATTTAAAGGGTGTCTGCGTGGGATTATGGGGAGGGTGGGGTTAGCTCACTCTGCCATCATACACACTTCTGTGCACATACTCTCTCTCTCTCTGCCTCTTCAAAGGCTTTTGCTCAGTACTCCAATTCTAGGAGGGCCACAGGCTGTATATGGAAGGATTTGTGGGGGCTTCAGAGCTTGGCCCTCCCCTCGTGCTGAAGGGTAGGGAGGCCCCTGAGATCTAGATGTGAGGGTAAGAACGTTCGGGGCATGTTGTTCGGGGCAACGTTGAAGGCATGTGCTCTGGCCCTCAACTTTCCTTTGCATCCTGAGCGGGTTCTCTGATCAGCGGTGCAGGCTGTTTGTTTGCCTGTGAACTACAATCCCATGAGCCTCTAGGATCAGGTGAGCCACCATGGTCAGATGGTGGGTCCGTGTTGTTAGTCAGCTGAGGGGAGTTTTTGTTCAAGACCAAGGCAGACATGAAGCTTTACTCCTAATAAAAATCTGTCAGCTGAGAGCTTGAGCCAGGATCTAACCTAGTGGCATTCTGTGCCGAGTTCCCGGTGGCTAGGATTTGTGTCAGTATTTTCGACCCCCTCTGTCACTGTTGCTGGCATCAGCCGGATTGGGTTGGGTGTTTGTGTTGGGAGTGGTGCTGGTGTGAAACCTGTGAGGTGACTGTAGTGGAGGTGGTGGTGGCCTCTGAGCTCTTTTGTCAATACAGGCCTCATACAGTTCCATTCCACAATGTCCAAGATTTTAATCTGCAAGTATTAACGGTTCACAGTAACAGCATGGGTGTGGGTGTGGGTGTGTGTGTGTGGGGGGGGTGGGGGGGAGGTATTTTGGAAAATCGACCAGCAGTTTTATCCGATGGACCCATGACTCCCACACACCGCAGAGGAACATCTAGGGTTTCACAGGCATAACAATGTCGACACGTGAGGGGAGAGGGCAGAAGGAGAGAAAACGAGTGCTGCTCTTTCATGTGCTGGAAGTCAAAACAGTGCGAGAGGGAACAGAAGAGGAGGAAGACCATAACTCAAAGGAGGGAGGAGGAGAGTGCCATTGACAAGGGGGAGTGGGAAGGAAAATGGCCTAAAATGGCCCAGCGCTCGTGCAGCCGAGGAGCATCGGCAGTGCCTCCTCACTAGGGTCTGGAGAGCGAGAGCAAAAGATAGAGGGTCTTGGGTTCATGGGCCGCCGCATTGTTTGATGACGGCTGACGACTGCTAGAATAAATACTGAAGAGAAGAGAATGGAGGAAAGGAGGATGAGGTGGGGGTGGAGGTGGTGCAGAGAAGATGAGAAAGTGAGAGAGTGGGAAAAAGCGAGAGAGAGAGAGAGAGAGAGACAGAGAGAGAGAGAGCAGGACATTTCCTGGATCCTTTCCGGGGGTCTATTTATAGCATGTCCATAAAAGGGGAATTCCAGCATCTAGCGTCCACGAGGCAGGCCCTCCTTCTGAGACGCGGTAGGGAGAGAGCTCCCCTTCCCTTCTCTGGAGCTTCTGCTCTCTGGCTCCCATACACCCACATCCTTCAAATGTATAAATACATCTGTCGCCTACAGTTATACTCCATCAATGCACGAGTACATTTCAAAACCATGAGTGTGTGTGTGTGTGTGTGTGTGTGTGTTTGCGTGTGTGTGTCTGGCCTGTTAGTTTCAGTTAATCAATCTACAATTATAGTAAACTGCTTTTCACCTACAACTACAAGCCCAAATGCATAACTTAGTTTTTTTTTTTTTTCTTTACGCAAGTTTAGTCTCTGTATTTTGCCATGATCACAACCCATTTACTACAGCCACCTGAAATGTTTATGCTTTCTGTACCATCTATGTCTGTAGATGAGGCCCTTATAAAGAAGAAACAAGCCCCCAAATCTCCCACCAAACAGGGTAAGTCATCTCCCCACTCCGTGCCCTTCGACTAACAGCAGTGAAAAGTAATTTACAGAATCAGCCTGCACTCCATCAGTTCAAACACAAGTTCTGTTCTCCTATTGTGCTGGCCGTGAGGACTACTTATCTCTCACATAAATAAAGGGATGCTTTCCGCTGTCAGTGTGGCTTTGGGGTTTTTTATACACTGCCTCAACAGCTGGTTGCAGACTTCTGGTATTGAAATTGGCGTTTGTGTGTGTGTGTGTGTGTGTGTGTGTGTGTGTGTGTGTGTGTGTTTGGGATTGAATTTTTCAGCATTAAAAAAAAGTTTGTTTTCATACTTTTACACACAAAGCCTTGTTTTCTGGTTTATGGTGATATATATATATATATATATATATATATATATATATATATATACAGATTGGTTAAGACTGAAACAATGTGCCTTCTAAATAAACAGTTGCTTGCGAAAGGGTCAGTGTGCAGGATTCCTTATAAACAATTGAGAGGATAAAAATGTTGCCATCAACAGTATCCGACCCACCTACACTCTGGTCCTATCCACACTGGTGCCTTGAGTTGTGGATCTGCCCGAGGTGTTTACTTTTGTATTGAGTTTTTCCCTCCCCCTGTTGCCCTGTGGAACTCCTTGTTAATTTGTGGAAGTTATTAATGACCCCTAAGTTTCACGTTTTTACAAGCGAAAGCTTAATTCATTTTAGGAAAGTTTACAATTCTGCATGCAGAGGCGTTCATCCAAATTGAAATCTTAACAACTTTTTTCACACCTCTTTTAGCAGGCAAGTTTGTTAAGATGAGGCTGCATAACAGAAGCATGAAAAGAATACTGCACACTGATCCTTTTACAAGCAATTATGTATTTAGAAGATACGTTTTGTTCTGCACTTTCCTTAGGTTAATTAACCTCATGAAGGCCTAAGACCAAAGCGTTATATATCACAAACAATAAAAAAGAGAGATCAGATCGATAGACATATTATGAGGCTTCATTTGATTATGTGGGCCTATGTTAATGAAATATATGTGTGTATTTTGGGTGTGTGTTTGTTTTTCCCAGACCTCAACAAAACCCTCTCCTCTCTTTCTTCTCTGATGTTGCCCTCCCAGGCTCTGCTCCTCAGATTGCCCAGTTTCCTAGCGACCAGAAGATCCTGGCCGGAAAGAAGGTGGAGCTGCTGTGCAACTTCACTGGAGCCACTCCCATTACCTGCACCTGGATGAAGTTCAAGAAGCCAGTAAGGAGAAAGATAACCAACAGACAGACAGACAGTCAGCCGGGGAGCTTTAGACAGAGCTTTAGAGGAAAAAAATAATTTCAATGACCACTGATGGCTGTTATGATTAATAATTCTTTATGTGTTATATACACACACACTGGTTACTGAAGCTTAGAAGCTAGCCAGAGCTTGTCTGACCAGAGATAACAACCCAGTGATATTAGTTTTTACAGGACTTGCTGTAGCCTTAAAAAGCTTGATATTAATGATTAAATGATATTGCTGTTCCTACCTTTACAGAAAAGGCTTGTAAATCTGACAATCCAGATTATCAAAATTTATTGTCTGGCCTTGGCTGATAGAGCAGCCTTAATCCAACGGGGTGGTATCCAAGGGTAGTCATTTAAAGTGCCTCTGTTCACAGTAGGTAGCCTGATGCTAATAGGTTATGTCTCTGTACAAGGACAGAGCAATGTGTTTGGTCTGACCAAACCTGTGAGAGGAGCTCCTGAAGCCATAAGGTTAGTTAATCTATATACTTGCATAGCAAAACCATTCACTACTGCGAGGCTATGGCTAGATATGGTGTGGTGTTCTAGCATAGCTGTGGATCTGGTGTTATAGCATAGCTTATTGCATCTCAAATTGCATCGCATTGCATTTGTGAGAGTTTAAAGGCCCACTAAGCAACATTTTCCAGTTAATTAATCTGTTTCATACTGTTTAGGATGCTAACATGAGTCATTACACGGCGAACGAACGGTGTAGATGCGCCACTGTGGCCTACAACGGTAGATACAGCATTTGCAATGTTCAACAGCAGCCGTCCACTTCCAAAACAATGCAGTGCAATACAACGCAATGTCTTTAAAGGGAGCTTGTGAGGGAAAAAAACAGAACGTTGCTTAGCCCTGCTTTAAGGACCAATGAATTAGCCAGAACAATATTACTAATTTAATAGTATGCAACAGAATGTTGCAATCAAGCACCAGTATATCAATACACCAAGGGAAGTATTTTACATAATTTTGGTACTGTTTCAAGAACCAGCTTTTTTAAACCTCATCCTGTTTGTTAGGATGTTAAACAGAAATTATTTTGCCTTGGGACATAATAATAAATGAGCAAATGTAGTTTTTCTAGCCTGTTGTCATTGCATGATTTTCACAGCAGGGTAACCATGCGTATAGAGTGTTGCAAATACCCGCAGGGAATAACACTTAACATCTTGTTTTCCATGCCCTTATAATGAAATGTTCTATCTTAAGCATCATAATGACTAGAGAGACTCACCACTAATTTGATTAAAACGTGTCTCTTACACTTTTTCAATGTGGCTTTATTCCCCTTTGATGTTTCATGTCGATGTCTGGTTTGTGAGAACAAGATGCTCAGACAACAAAACTCCTCAGAAGAAGGGACACCAGTTTAATGGGAGATCAGGGGTTGGGTGAGGTACCAGAAAGGTGTCCGGGAGGTTGTGAGGCTAACCTAGGGGTTATTGCTTCTGTAGATCCAGTCGGGAAGTGGAGGCATCACCATAGAGACCAAAGAGAACAGCAGTCAGCTGACCATCGCTGCGACTGACCAGGACCACAGCGGCTGCTATACCTTGGAGCTGCAGAACAAGTCTGGCACCAAACAGGCTTCTGTAAACCTTGCTGTCGTAGGTATGTCTCATACTCACAAAATCCCCTTTTTTTACAAGCTCTCCCGCTCCTTCTATCTCTCTCTCTTTCTCTCCCACAGACACACACACACACACACACACACACACACACATGCACAAATACTGCAAAGTGCATGCACAAAAAATACAAATATAACTTGACAACAATGACATGGTTTGCTGATTGACTTTCCTATCTGGTTGCAATATTGGATTTTTTTCTGAATGAACTCAGTTGTACTGAGACCATCCACACTTAGGTTTCTGTAGCTGCAGCTTTCTGTTTAATTGCAGGGGCAACCTGTGGATTCCTTTGCCATTACCTCTGAGCTTACTGTTTTTACTACAGGGGTAATTGCCTCACAGCAGACAGACCTAAGTTCACTACATACTCCACACTTGCCCGTTTATTTATTCGATCATGGTTGTAAACGCGTTGCTGATAGACAAGCTTTTCCCTTTTACAGTCTCCCTGGGGTCTGTCTTAGCTTACCATAGATGGCGCTTTAAAACGAGAGAGAAAAACACCGGCCCCTCTATGCTAGCAACAATAAATCTTTATTCATTTTCAGCTGTTCCCAATCCTTTGATCATGTCTTTAGATTATTCTCCTGGAGAGAGTGTGTCATAAAGTGCACACTATGGCAATGGGAATTATGGGGTGGCTAAATGCACTTAAGGGATGATTTGTGAGTTGGGCCTTAGTCAATAAAATGTGGAACAGAGACCTGGTCTTGTTTTCTCCTCCCTTTTCTCCACAGTTTATATACTGTGTGTTGTCATTATGCAAAGTTCACCAGTTAGTACAGTAGCCAAGTTGCCAGTTACTTCATGAAGTAGCCAAGTTTCTAGTTCAACTCCTTTTCAAACACTATGGCCATTGCTCAACTTTTTTTGTTTCACATTTTGTGTTCAGGTAGCTTTAGTGTAGTGAAACATCCTCCGATATGGAGTAACTGGTGGCTTAGTTAGCTATATTTTTTAAGTAGCTTGCCCAACACTGTCATTTTGTTGTCTCCATGTTCATGTCTTTTTGCATGTACCTGAAGATTCACAAGAATGTAAACAGAATGTTGTTTTACATTAGTATAATTTAAGTGCCCATAAAAAGACTTGTCTGTTCAATTGCCAGCATAAACATAGTGATAAGTGAGTGTGTTTCATGAGCAATGTAAATTTCTAATTTCAAAAATAACTAATGCAATGACTGATCGTTTTTTAAATGCCCTTAGACAAGCCCGATCCGCCAGCTCGTGTTCCAGCTGCCACTGACATCCGTGAATCCTCCCTCACCCTCTCGTGGTACGGCCCCACATACGATGGCGGGAGCATTGTGCAGTCCTACAACCTGGAGATCTGGAACTCAGTGGACAAGAAATGGACAGAGCTGGCCTCCTGCAACAGCACCTCATACTCCGTCCAAAAACTTCTCCAGGACAGGCAGTACAAGTTCCGAGTGCGCGCTGTCAACATGTATGGAGCAGGCGAGCCAAGTGCTGAGTCGGAGCCTGTTACTGTGGGAGTGGAGAAGGTGAAAGGTAATAGAGACCTCTAATGGACACTTACCAGTATTACAACTAGTAGGTGCCTGATGAGCCTTATCTTTGCTATCTATCTATCTATCTATCTATCTATCCATCATCTATCTATATATTTATCTATCTATCATTCTGTCTATCAAATCTGTTTACCATATATAAATCTGTGTACCTGTCAACCCTCAGAGACAAAAGAAGAAGTTGAGGCTGCCGATGATGACGATGGTTAGTTTTTATTCAAATCTTACCTTTTATAACCCCTTATTTTATGTGCTTGGTCTCAGCTTTAGTAGGGTCAGGAACCCCTCCAATTCATTTTCCCATCCAAGTCAATGCTTCATAATGCAATTTCTGATGAAAATTGAGTACTTGTAAATATTGACACAAATGATTCATTAATTAGCTTTAAAAGTTGATATAGCAAATGGCAGTCCCAGTGCTGGCCAGTTCTCTTACTTCTAAATGGTTACAGTTTTTGCATCAGCAGTCAAAAAATTTCCCAAGACTGGTGATATAACATTACATTGATAACCCTGTTTCTCTGGAATGCAAAATGCTGCCAGGTCAAAAAACACACAAAATGTGATTACAGTATAACAACTTTTTTCTGCTGATGCAGAAAAGGAGCAGGAATACAGAGATGTGGTTGTGAAAACGGACTGCAGCGTCAAGGAACTCTATGACGTGGAGGACAGATTGGGAACGTGAGTGGTCTCTCTCTCTCTCTCTCTCTCTCTCTCTCTCTCTCTCTCTCTCTTTCTTCCCCTCTCTCTCTCTCTCTCTAT
This sequence comes from Limnothrissa miodon, assembly GCA_017657215.1. Taxonomy (NCBI): domain Eukaryota; kingdom Metazoa; phylum Chordata; class Actinopteri; order Clupeiformes; family Clupeidae; genus Limnothrissa; species Limnothrissa miodon. The sequence goes on from JAGFZM010000860.1 coordinate 23,214, forward strand.
CTCCTCCTTGAGAATGATACTTAATATGATACATAACAATAACAGTAAAAATAGAAATGTATTAAAATATTAAAAAATAAGAAATCTATCTTCCAAGTTATCTTTAAAGTGCAGAAAGTTACAGACTCTCAGAGCTCTCAGAGTCTCACAGACCAAATGCTCTCTCCTTTGTTGAACCCTGCAGGGGTAAATTTGGGCAGGTGTTCAAACTGGTCGAGAAGTCGACTAAAAAGGTGTGGGCTGGGAAGTTCATCAAGTCCTTCTCCGCCAAGGAGAAGGAGAACGTCCGGCAGGAGATCGGGATCATGAACAGCCTGCACCACCCGAAGCTGGTGCAGTGTGTGGATGCCTTTGAGGGCAAGTCTGACATGGTCATGGTCATGGAGCTGTGAGTGTTTGCACCCCTTTGGTGTTAAAGCCGTTAAAATGCTTTTGGATAATTTAATAGTGCATTATTGCATTCATGCTCCGAACTGCTGACCGGTTATCGCATGAGGCCAGCTTATTTTGGGACAAGGATGATCACATTTTGTCAAGCTAAGCTTGCTTTGTCTGACTGAAATTGTTAAGTGTAAGAAGAGTTAGACTGTTTTGTGTTCTTCTTTCAGAAGCATCACGTAAATGTGGACAAACGTAAAAACAAACAAACACACTCACACAATAGGTCCTTCATTATTTCACTCATTTTAGCTTTTTATAGGAGAGAACACAATGCCAGTTCCTTCTGCATGTGATTGGCCAAGTGTCTGTCACATGTCCTTATATAGAGTGAGAATGGACAACCAAGGGGAAAGCCAGAGAGAGAGAGAGGGAGAGAGAGCAGGAGTACTTTCGCTTCTCTTGGCAGTCCTGATGGAAAAAAGCCCAGATCCGAATCTCATCGAGCATAGCATTTGTTTACTGCTCCAGGAACAGAAATATTTCAGATGGTCTCTTAGTGGAAAATGGGGATAAACAGTATTGAGCAGGTCTGGGTCCATGTCCACAGTCCTACGTAGTACTGAGTGCTACAGACATAGTTATTTTCTTTGTTGCCAGTCCAATGTAAAATACAGTCTCATGGCTTCCTTATGAGACATTAACAGTTTATGTCTAGAAAAGTTATATGAGACAATTAAACATGACCACATAAACAGTCGTAATGTCCCTAATTGATGACATCACTGTGACTCAGAATCTCTGGTGGTGAGCTGTTTGATCGCATTGTGGATGAGGACTTTGAGCTGAGCGAAAGAGAAGTGATCAAGTACATGCTCCAGATTATCGATGGCGTGGCCTTCATCCACAAGCAGGGCATCGTCCACCTGGACCTCAAGCCAGAGAACATCATGTGCATCAACAAGACAGGCAGCAAGATCAAGCTTATTGACTTTGGCCTTGCCAGGCGGCTAGGTAAACTATTAAACCTGCCATATTCCCAGAAACTCGACAGGAATCAACAAGCATAGACAATAGGCAATGCCAATTGCTACAACCTAATTATTACACATGCATATGATTTGACAATCTGCACTCTGCACTTTAAAACTTGTTTTACAGTAGACCCATACAAGACTGCTTAAAATTTTAATTTGCTCTGTAGGTGCAGTGGGGGTTTACCCAGGTCACTTGAAAGCGTGCTTTTTATATTTATACAGAGAATTCAGGGGGGTTGAAGGTCCTGTTTGGAACCCCTGAGTTTGTGGCTCCTGAGGTGATCAACTATGAGGAGATTGGCTACTCCACAGATATGTGGAGCATCGGGGTCATCTGCTATATTCTGTAAGTGCCCCCAACTTAGACTCAGGGCAAATTGCGTTCTATCTGGGTGCACTTTTCAGACACTCTTGTTAAATATTGAGAGGATCTCTTTGGCTGCACATTTTGCTAATGCAGACTAGTGCCCCTTCCAACTCATGTTAATGGAGCAGTTCCATCAGTCACTTTTTGAGTCAGAATTGCAATGAGGGCAGTGAAGGGATCATTTAAAATCCATAAGAATTCCATTTATGAGCACAGAGTTGTGAGAACAGAGATAACCATGATAGTAAAGATTTAGACTATGATAACATAGGTACAAATCCATGTAAATGAAAAGCATAACGACAAATATGAGGTCAATCCTGACATATGTGGTTCTTTGCTACCTCCCTCTGCCAGGGTCAGCGGTCTGTCACCTTTCATGGGTGACAATGATAATGAAACACTGGCCAATGTAACTTCCTGCACCTGGGACTTTGAGGATGATGCCTTTGATGAGATCTCAGCTGAGTGCAAAGACTTCATTGATAGCCTTCTGAAGAAAAATATGAGGTATGTGGTCTTAACTGTGGAAAATAATGTGGAAAAGAAGAATGTGAATGTGGTACCCCGAGTAATAGTTTACATCACCCTTCACCATTATTGGCATTCCTGGGAAGGACAACTTTCATGTGAAATAAAAATGCTATGTTTGGTATTTATGTTTCCTAGTAAAAATCTCCCCTCTGGAGATTATCTGGAAAACACAATGCATTAAAAGAAAATTATTATTTTAAACAAAAATCAGATTTGCCACAATTATTGTCACCCCTAGAAAATATTATAAATATGTTTTCCTGACTATTGTTGCATATAAGGTGCCTTAAATATTGTTAAAAACATCCTATTTTATGTTATGATGTAGGGTGTTTGATTTTAGTTTGACTTGTCCTGAAAATCTGCCCATTATCTGTGTGTGTCAGATGGTAAAACTGGCTCCATATTTCTCTGGCTCAGTTTCCCCTCCACACGTCTGTTCCTCTTTAGTCCCAGTGGAGTCCCATAGTAATTATAGAGAGTGCAATTCAGGGCTCCGTCTCCTCCCTCTGCACATTAATTACCGATAAGTCTCATCTCCGCAGGGCTCGTCTGACCTGTCCACAGTGTCTGGAACACAAATGGCTGAAACAGGATACAGCCAAAATGGAGGCCAAGCAGCTCTCCAAGGAAGCCCTGAAGAAGTACATCTTGAGGCGCAAGTGGCAGGTTAGGGCAACGGTCTTTCTCTCTACTACCTCTCTCAATACCTTCTTGGGTGTCTTTCACTAGGATACACGGTCACTATCACGTCGTATCATTTCTTATCTCCGTAATAGATGCTAGTACTGTATGTTTGCTTTCAAACGCTTTTCCCATTCCTAGCTGTGGGTCATGCAAGTGTGTTTTTCCCTGGTAAAGAAAACAGGAAATGCTGTGCGCGCCATCTCCAGATTCCACTCCATGGGGATGCTGGGTGGAGTTGGGCCAAAGAAATCACCCACCGACGGTTTGTGGTTGTTGCTTTTATTTATGTGTTTGTATGTAGTTATTACAGTAAATTACACATATTTTTTTTTCTTCTAGAATGTGTGTTTGTTTATGTGTATTTGTTTGTACTGTATAAGTAAACATAATTTGTGTGTATACGTTTGTACGTATGTGTGTGTGTGTGTGTGTGTGTGTGTGTGTGTGGGTGTGTGTGTGTGTACGTGTATATAATTGCACATGGGTCTGAGCATATATTATATGTTTCCATCTGTGCGATTGTGTGTGTGTGTGTGTGTGTGTGTGTGTATCTTTGGGTGTATGTATGCATGCAGAAGATGCCCCAGCTCCATTCTTGGAGAGTTTGGATGAGTCTCGACCTCAAGCACCTCCCACCTTCAGTAAAGTCATCCGTGACGTTGAGGTAGTGGAGGGCAGCGCTGCTCGATTCGACTGCAAGATAGAGGGTGAGATTATAAGTGCTCTTCAGGCAGCTGGTAGTACCAAGACACTAACAACAAGATAAAGAATTGTAGTGTGATTGTAGGGAACAAATAATGCAGAAGGTAATATATATAATTAGAATAATTATAAAAAAAAGTGTATATATATGTGTGTGTGTGTATAGAAAAACAATTAATGGATATACCAGTTTTACTGTTGATACTACATTACATTTAATTCAATTTAATTATGTTATATTTTAATAAATGGTTTATTAACATGAGAGATCTGTGTTGCTGAATACACATCTCAATCTCCCCCTTATCCTCTCTCATCCTCTGGCTGTCCTCAGGCTATCCGGACCCAGATGTGGTGTGGTACAAGGACGACCAGCCCATCAAGGAGACGCGCCACTTCCAGATCGACTACGAGGAGGACGGACACTGCAGCCTGGTCATCTCGGAGGTCTGCCCTGACGACGACGCCAAGTACACGTGCAAGGCCGTCAACAGCCATGGGGAAGCCAGCTGCACAGCGGAGCTCATGGTGGAGTTCATGCAGGAGGAAGGGGAGGAGGGAGAGGGTGGGGACGAAGAGGGTGAAGAAGAGGAGGAGGAGGAAGAATAGATGAAGAGGAAGAAGAGGAGGAATAAAGAGGTGGAAGAAGAGAAGAGTGAGAAAACAATGAGAAGTGGACACTAAAAGGAGTGATGATTCCCTCACAACTTAATGCTCTTACTTTTACAGTGCTCTTACCGCAGACACCTGCCTTCTTTAACGTGTATGCACTTTTTTTGCTCTTTGTTTCTTAAGAACATTGATTGGTTGGTTGCCTGATTGATTAATTGGCAAGCAGTTTGATTAGGGGACTGATTGATCAATCCAAATGTTGTCTTTTTCCAGGACTAGACATTCCTTTCACTGCCTTGTTGGTCTACAGTAATTCATCTGTCAGTTGTAGTATTGACTCAAAACTGATTTAACATGCACGCATGTATTCATTCTATATTTTTTCTATAATTCAAAATATGAGGAATGAGATCTTTTGAAAAAAATAATCATGCAGCCATTTCAGCAATTTAATCTGATGTTCTTATATTCCATGTATCAAGTTGAAATCTTCAGCCCTGTACTGAATGTCTCCTTTTATAGACGTGATCTATGCATGTAATATTCAGGCGTAACCCACTTGCCTCGCCTACTGAAAAACAGTAGAACATAGAGTCGATGCAATATTCAGATATGAGCTTGGTGTTTGCAATGGGTGTGTGAATGTTATTTAGAAGTGCCTGGAGATATCACTGTATAAAATAATCAAACACTCTTATATGTTTGGAGTCAATTGGCTGAGGCCTGTCATAACCAGCAATAAGAGTTAGTCAATTAGTATTTTGATTGAGAAGTAAACATTTCAGTTAGACTTATTTGTGATGTGCTGGATTGTTTCACAGGAAGGTCAGAATTGTGTTTTGCTATTCAGTGTGAATATCACAAATATTCAGATTATGTGTTTGTTTCTTTTGCTTTTGCTTTTTGCACTTAAATCTGTTGAATATCATGCTATGAAAATCTGTTACACTCTGAACGGTGCAGAAGAATACACTTTGTTGAATGTGTTCTTCGTCATTTCTTTCCTCTAGTTCTTTTGCGTGTTAGGAAGGCCACGTTAGTCCTGTAGAATAGATTTAAGTTTAGCTGAGAGAATCCCAAAGGAATCCAATAGGTGAGCAAAACTCATGCTTTATTCATGTGTTTGTACAGGATTGCCAGTCATGCTGAGGGCACTCGTGATGCCTCGCATACTCTCTAATTATGAATAAGTAATAAACAATTGTTTACCTTTTCAATTAAACATTAGTGGTTAAGTGTCTGTTCCTATTGCTATTAATAACTTCATTATACAGTAGGTGTAATGCTTAATACCATCAGGTTATATTTTTATTAATTTGCGCATCAAATCTTTCACAGAAAAAATAACCTGTTATGTTATTTCATATTTAAGACTAACTGAAACACTGTCCACTTGATTAAATCTGAATCTTTCTGAGTTTGGTGTTCTGTTATCTTTTATTGACGTTATAGGTATCCATGGTCCTCTCCACTAGGTGTCACACTTAGCCCAATGACACAATGACTTCCACTTTATTGGATTGACCTCTTTTTTTTCTTTGTTGTCACCGTTAGCGGTGCTCCGACATGGCAAACTTCCAACTACTCGGTGCGTAATAAAACACATATAACAAAATAAATGCCCATACAGCAAATTGAATGTGATTTATATATTAATATTATATTTTAGTGACATGATTATTGGCCCGTGAGAAATGTAATTTCTAGGCTTGCACAGTAAAATGAGTGGCGCGTGTCATGAAGCCCGTGTGGGTGTTATGATAAGGGACAAGGGAAGGACGAGACAGCATCGGCCTAGCACAGTTTAGATTCCTTTTGATTTTTACCGTTTAGCTGGCCATCACTGAGTACTGATAAAGCCGAGTCACGGAGCTTGGCATAATGGTCTTCCTAAGACTCTGATTCCCGGCATGCAACAGAACAAAACATTGCCTCCCTTCGCCTATCCATCGCGGCTTTTGGCACGCCCCAGCGGGGTTCGAGGCTGAAAGGGTTCATTGTGTCGGGTACTGAATGGAGACTTTGCTGTTTAATGTGTGGATGTCGAACTCCGTCTGTTGTAGCCACGGGCAGGATTAACTAGCCAGCTCACTACACACTGCCGTATGTGAATCATGCACAATATCTCAGATAGCGCATACTGGGAGTGGAGCGTTTATTGTGCACGATACGGGTAGGGATGCGGTGATCCGCTGTGAACCTGTGCATTGTTCCACCGTGGAAAGATGAATGGAGTGACCGAAAAATAACGGATTAACAATGTAGTGGTGCTTTTGTGAGAGTCAGGCATTGGATATCACGTTATGCATGTTTCTGATTTCGCATCCGTGGGAAGTCATCAGACTTTAATGTGATTGTGGCATTCATTCAGCGTGGATTTCTCCACTCGACTTGTATTTTCTGGAGAAATCGGTGGGGAAAAACGTGTTTCTGTCGGTAACAGAGGAAAACAGCGGACAATAACATGGGGAACGCGGAGAGCATGGATGCTCAGCTCACAGACTTCAGGGCGAGGAACAAGCCCCCCAAACTACCCATGCCAGACCCTGCAGAATTGGAGGAGAGATTCGCAATTGCCTTGGTAAAAAAAAGAACAATAATTTTTCACGCATTGCTTTGTGCAATCTGCCCACCATGCGTAATTTATTCCAAAGTCAGGGTTCTTGTTTGGGTTACACGCTCCCGTCGCTAGCGTTAGCGACTATCTATTGTGTGTCGAAGTCCCAGTCTGCTTTGATGATGTTTGCTGCTGCGTGTGATAGCGGCTAATTAGACGCCTCGCTCTGCCTGCACTCCCCCACTCCCCTTTATTTATGTGCCTGTTTCTGTTGGATCTTTTTCTTTTTATAAGCTTTCGCTTTTCATAAAGAAATACTGTTGTACCTGATAATAAAAGGCTCTGCTCAGAGGTGTCGGCAAGGCAAAGCATCCCCCATGTCTCCCATGTAAATGAACCACACAGTAGGGTTGCAATGGCTGCGCCATTCAGCCACATGTACTGAGTAGCACCGTGCATTTAAATGGCCTCGATGGCTCGAGTTGACTGTATTCTCCGTGACGTAGCTAAGATGCTTGTATGCTTTCAGCAACAAGTTCGACACAATAGACTGACATCCATTGCGACCACGGGGTCTGCAGCGAATGATTGTATTGCCGCAAGTGATATGTAGGCAGGAGATGGGCCTGAATGATTTGCTCTGTTATGTAGAACTATTGTGGCCAGTTTGGAGGGGGGGGGGGGGGGGGCATACAAATGTCACAACAGAATCAGCATTCATCACATTTCGGTGGAGGACATAGGACCCGTAATCCCTAGCAGACATCGGTCCTATGTGATCTAATCAAGATTAGCTCTGTGGTTCCAACTCCCTAAGATGTGGGCTACCCCTTCAGCAACCCACCACCCAGAATGGGGTAGTGCTGAAATTCTTTGCCAGTGGGGCGCTGTCTTAATCTAAGTACAACAGATCAGAGACTCTTGCTGTGGTCAAGCCCTGGTCTGAAATGAAATGAATGACTTGGGGAGGGAGAGGGGTTTGGGGGCAAGTCCTCCCAATGGGGTCTCTGATCTGATTATGGCTCCTGTTTGTAGTGTTACAAACTGCTGTCCCAGTGTGGTCATTCCAGTCTGGTATGTCCTAGCAGGGACAGAGATTTGCATGCAAACGGCTCAGATTGTATAGGATTTTAACATTACATTACATTTAACATTATTGGGATATGGTTACAAGAACATACTGGACATACAAACATGTCCAGACACAGTTTTGCCAATGCTATTGTGGGTATTAGTCGAACCAATTATTTGCTTCCCCTGACAATATTAAACCACTGATGTGGTGGTGTGAAATGACAGTTTGGCAGTTTTGCATCTTCTGTTGAATGAAAAAAGAAACACTGTTCAAAATGTGAGGCAAGGCAGTGCTTGCTGGTGAACATGCATGCATGTGTCCAAATCAGCCGGAGCTTGTTTGTGCATGCACACGGGCCTGAGAGGGAGGGGAACAGACATGGGAGTAAAAGAGAGAGAGAAAAAAACAGAGGGAGAAAAAGACAGAGAAAGAAAAAAGAAAGATGAAGAGAAGGAATGAATTTCGGGAATCGGTGAAAACCTCTCCCCTCCCTGATTTGCATCACAAATTCCATCCCGGCAGGAATTGTGAAGCTGGCGCCTCCTCACACATTAATGCCTACAGAAGGCTAAACGCTCTCTGTGCGTTAGCATTTCCTCCTCTGTGTAGGCGTTTCATCTACATAATGAATTTCATGTCACATACTGTACATAATGTTTTTGTGTCTGCACACTCAACGGCAGATCTTGACTGCGCCCCTTCGATTCGAATGGCTGCCTTTGATTAAGCTGCTAATTGACCGTGAGGGGCGTTCTGATTCTGTGCCACGCACCCAAACACGCTCCGTCTGCGGATTCAGCCCACTGGCCCATCTGCTCTTCAACTGGAGCTTGAAACACACACACACACAGATTCATGAATGCTTGAAGGAAGCAGTGTTTGTTGTCTGTGTCCAAAATAAACTAGGCCTGATTATCATGCTGGATGGGTTTCTACACAGGGGTTACACTTGGTGTGTTTGATGTGGGATGCTGGTCTGTTTCTGTCCTTTTCTCATAGGTTGTCACATACTGTAGTGGGATTGGTTTCTCTTAATAACGTCTGTGTGGGTGAGTGAGGTAGGATGATTTAATGTGTGTGTTTGTGTATTTTACATCACAGAATTCAATGAATCTGCCTCCTGACAAGGTGAGACTGCTGCGGCAGTACGACAATGAGAAGAAATGGGAGCTTATATGTGACCAGGTGAGACTATTCTTGAAATGGGGGGCTTATATGTGACCAGGTGAGACTATTCTTGGAATGGGGGCTTATATGTGACCTGGTGAGACTATTTTTGAAATGGGGGCTAATGTGTGACCTGGTAAGACTACTCTAAAGTCAATTAAACTGTACGATGGAAAAGTTAATTACAAACAGCACAAGCAAGCTCTTTACTCATAGTTTCCCAACCAACATCAAGATATAGAAAGGAAAAAAATGCTATTATAATTCTTGTCACCTTGCACCATTCCTGTAAACAGGCTCATTAGTGTAGAGTTAATGTCTACTGTCGGCTTCTTCTGCAGAAAAAGAGTCGGCAGCCCTCCCGACACATCCGCGTGTTGCCATGGTTACCGTGACATTGGCACATCGGTGCTTGCCAGACATGGGTGGATGCTACTTTGTGAGCTGAACCAAAAGGGAAACGTTTAAACAAGAAGCACAAAAAAATAGAGAGAAAGAAAAAGAAAATGATGATGAGGGAAGACATAAATAATAAATGACTGTTTTGCTATTATGTGAGAGAAGCTGAATTAGCACAGGGATGCATGGAGATGTCAGGCTGAGAGTCTGTGCAGATGGAGGATGGGGAGATCTTAATATCGAGAGACGCCAGCAGAGAAGAGAGGAATGGAATAGAGCAGAGAGAGAGAGAGTGAGTGGAAAGGAGACAGAGAGAGGGAGAGAAAGAAAGAGAAAGAGAGGAGAAAACGGCATGGAAACGAAGAAAGAGTGGTGATGCGTGCAGGAGTCTTTAATAATGCACGTGTGTGAAGAAGGACTTAGCCCCTTTTTTCCTGTCAGTGGAAATGTCTCTGGGAAAAAAAATAGGTTATTAATTAAAGAAGAGAAATGTGAATAAAACATGATTTAATGTGTGTGTGTGTGTGTGTGTGTGACAGGAGCGGTTTCAGGTGAAGAACCCCCCACACACATACATCCAGAAGCTCCGAAGCTTTCTGGACCCTGCTGTCACCAGAAAGGTGAGCGTCTCCAACTGAAGGCCATCTGACCACCATCCAGGACTCACACATAAGCACACCCGCCTGCTGGGAAAACGGCTTGTTTGTTCACAGATATGTTTTATGGCTCAGGTGCAAATGTGTGTGTGTGTGTGTGTGTGTGTGTGTGTGTGTGTGTGTGTGCCCGTGTGTGTGCGTGTGTGTGTGCCCGTGTGCGCGCACGTGTGTGTGTGTGTGTGTGTAAATGCCAGTAATATGCATGAAGCCGAAATGTTACTTCCCGACAGAGCCTAAGTCTGAACAGTCTCCTGCATAATTCACTCTACATTTGCCGAAGCACTGCACAGAGCACCCATGCTTCCTCACTGAGTCAAAAACGCTGCACAAACCGAAAATCAACTTAAACCTAACCTAACACAAACTTCAAATCCACTTAGAGCCCAATTGATTCAGTGCGCTAGCAGCACACAGGAGGCCCTTCTTAGTGGCTAACTGTTCAATTCGTCTCCTGCGGAAGAATCAGTGGCATTCGGTGTGTGCACAGTGAACTTGACCCAGTTTACATGCAAGTTAGTGGCGACAGTCCGCGTCATGTGTGGCATGTCTCCACAGAAATTCCGCCGGAGAGTGCAGGAGTCAACCCAAGTGCTCCGCGAGCTGGAGATCTCGCTGCGAACCAATCACATTGGGTGAGTCACGAGTCATACCCACACTTGGAACTTATTCACGACTCATAAATCATTAATACATTTGTAGTGGGAGGCCCTAAAGTGTGCGTGTGAATACGTATGTGTATGTGTGTGTTTGAGTATGTTTGAGTTCATTGTGTGTGTGTGTGTGTGTGTGTGGTAGTGCACAAGAGACAGTCCAGTTGTAGCAGCTGGTAGTATAGGCCTGTTGTATTTTTAATGACTTAAAGTGCCCTCGTTCCACCCTCAGCTGGGTGAGAGAATTCCTGAATGAGGAGAATAAGGGTCTGGACGTACTGGTGGAGTATCTGTCCTTCGCTCAATATGCTGTCACGTGAGTGTGTTTTCAATGTATTCAATCCCGATGAACAACAGTATTGCTTTATTGTTGCCTGGTTGTGCCATTCTGTTTTGTTTTTGTATTGTATTATTGAGTGAATCTGTGCCACGGGTAGTCGGGGTTATTGTTGTCTTAAACAGGCTCCTTGTGTCTCTTTCTTTCTCTCCTTTTGTATCACATTAAATCTTGATCGTTAAAAAGTTTTGACAAATGCACACAAATGTCTTTGTTACACGTAGTCAGCCACAGCCTCACTTGGTCGTTCGTAGGTTCGACGGTGATGCTCCTGAGGGCAACCCAGAAGTTTCTGTGGAGACGCCGTGGAGTCGATCCATCGAGGATCTCCATGGAGACAGCAACCTTCCCTCTCCAGTTAGTGGCAGCAACATACCTCGCTCCACCCGCCACTCACTGAGGTAACACTCACACACATGCTCACTGACTGCAAGATACACGCAGGCTAGAGTCTCGTGTACATAAACCAAAAAATAAGCCCTGTTGCACCTCCCTCACCTAACATTACTATAGAGGAAACCTAAATGAGTCGGTAATTAAATTAACCCAGTAAAAATTTAATTCTAGTGCACCACAAATTTAATTTAATTTCATTCAGTTTGATGCATCGATGTGTTGGGTCTTATTGAAAGAGCAAATAACACAGCTGTTGGTTTATTCTGTGACAGGCATCAAGCTCGTTATGTAAATTGGTACTGTAGGTGAGGCCCACACAGCTGTTGTCAACACATGATCCATGTTAGCCAAGATTCATTTCTTAAAGAGATAGTTCTAGTCCTTGAGTTTGGCTGCATTGTGACGAGGGCCATTGAAAAACAAATTATATGCCTTCGCATCGACCACATTTCTGTATTACTGCTGCATGTAAAGATGTTACAGTTGCTGTATCCTTGACTCTGTTACTTAACAACAATAGCTAGACCAACTTCAACGTTTTGTCCTAGCAGAATAATGTCCATTTTTTGCTATTGTTCAATTTTCTAGCAGGTTGCATTTGAAAACGTTCTTTTTCCTTTATCGTTGGTCTTATCAAGGACAGTAAATTAACACTCCCTCCCATCCTCTTGTTGGGTAACAGTAGGTCCAACACTCTGCCAAGCCGCAGGACACTAAAGAATTCACGACTGGTGTGCAAGAAGGACGATGTGCACGTGTGCATCATGTGTCTTAGGGCTATCATGAACTACCAGGTAATACACCTTAACAACATAGCCACTACTAGTACTGGTCATGACAGATGTGGCTACTCATGTTAGTTTCACTACTCATACAAAAACTAACCTTTGCATTTTCAGAAGCAATTATAAAAGCAAAAATCAATCTAATCAATCTAAATCTTAATTAATATACAAGGTGGTGAACCTATGTCTATTTTGGGACATAATTGTCTGAAATCTGTGGAAGTAACGTGGAAGCTATAAAAGAATGCCTGTTTTATGTTGGTCTTTGTTTGAATGCTGGGTCTCATGAGACCATTTCATTTGATGTACGAGTGACGAGTGATGTACGAGTAAAATGTTTAAATAAAAGGATAATGAATGACATAATGTCCGTATATTGGCCGATATTGCTCATGCGAGGTCCCGGCGCTGCTGCCGAGGAAGCTTTACACCAAATGCAATATTTGCTGATATACGCATGCCATGGAGTTCACTGTTCTCACCTCTGCGCTATATAGTTTTGTTAACAAAAAGTAAATACTTTTTGAGAGCTTACAGTCTCGTTTGCAGAACTACTTTTTTCTGAATCTTTCCTGTCGTAGTTATTGTAATTATATGTATAATCACAGTTTCCCATAGCATAGTTAGAACACATTTAATTATTCTCAGGGCACGTCTGTTCTTAACCCATCATTCTTCTTGTGGTTCTCTCCAGTATGGCTTTAATATGGTCATGTCCCATCCACATGCTGTGAATGAAATTGCTCTGAGCCTCAACAATAAAAATCCCAGGTAAGCACACACACACACACACACACACACACTCTTCTTATTAGTTTCTTGCCTTATCTGTTAAATAGCCCCACTGGATTTCTATTGTGTGTTAGGGCTGATGAAGGATTTTCTCCTATCTGTCCAGCAATCAAGTGCTCTTCTCACCTCCCCAACTGATTAAAGACATGAGACTCCCTCTCTCATTCACACACACACACACACACACACATACACACATACACACATACACACACACACACACACACACACACAGACTCACACACACACACAAATCTCTGGCAGATTGCCCATTGACAGCCTGCCTGATGAAAGTGATACACAAACACTGCAACAGCAGAGTCCATCACTCACAGAGCGTCTCTGCGATAAGCCTCCTTTGCAAAGCTGTTCCAACCCCATTACTGCCTTGTGAAATAACCTTTCCAGAGGAGGACCTGGCAGATTGCCACTTGTTCACAGATTATTGAGTATTTAAAATGCAGTTTTAATCCCGCATCATTCAGAACATTAACTTTGTGAAAGATAAGATAAGATTACTGGTGACTCCACCCATTTAAAGGTTGCTCAGATGGGATCAAAGTAGATTCATATTCAGGGGTATATATCACTGGTTGTCACTTTGTGAGACAAGAGGGTTCACTAGTGTTTGCCCTGGTCAAGAAACATTTGTTTTTATTCTTTTTATAACCTCAACATTTGTTAAGACCATAAAATAATTCATTCTTCTCATCTTAACCTTTGTCTGCTAAAAATTCTCATATCTCTCTCTGTCTCTCTCTGTCTCTCTTCATCTATCCATCTATCTATCTATCTATTTATCATCTATGTGGATCTGGGTCAGGACTAAGGCCCTGGTGCTGGAGCTGCTGGCTGCTGTGTGTCTGGTCCGTGGGGGTCATGAGATAATCCTGGCCGCCTTTGACCACTTCAAGGAGGTAAGAGAGTGCGTTCAACACGCCTATAGCTCGCCCACAGGAAACAGCAGCTGACCACTAATGAGTCAGAAATAGGCTCATTACAGCACAGTAATGTATAGTCACCATGCATGTAATCACCATTTGAAGTTGGACAGACAAATGGGCTTTATTGCCAACAATTATCCTCAAAGAGATTGTTTCAGTTACAAATTCATACTGACATTTTGCACCCCCTCCCCACTCTCCCTTTTTCTTTCTCTCTTTTTTCTTCCATCTCTTTCCTTCTTTCTTTCTGACAGGTCTGCTCCGAGGCGCAGAGGTTTGAGAAACTGATGGAACACTTTAAGAACGAGGACAACAATATTGATTTTATGGTGAGTTTTCAGAAGGGCTTGAAATTATATTTTTAAATGAAATTCTTCACACTATTCCACAGGGTTAAATAATTCCTTTTAGTTCATACCATGATAATAACACATTTGTAATTCATCCATATACATGTCATGTCTATCCATATAACAGATAAATGCGTGACCTATGGTGTTGTTTTTCTCATCTTTGACTCATCCTTTAAAATAACCTTTTAAATGTTTGCCCAGGTTGCCTGCATGCAGTTCATCAACATAGTTGTCCACTCAGTAGAGGACATGAACTTCAGGGTGCACCTTCAGTATGACTTCACCAAGCTCGCTCTGGACGAGTATCTAGAGGTAAGAAAATGTGCACACATTGATGTTGATAGTGAATCATTAGTCCACCTTACTTCAGATAAAAAAGATTAATTTTAATCGTTTAAAGTAGTTATTACAGAACTGGATGTAATATTTCTCTTTTATAACTATGTTGTGCTTTGATGCCATTTTTTCCATTGTGATCTTCTTTTCTCTCACTCCCTCTCTCTTCTCCTCCTCTCTTCCTCCTCTCCACCTCTCCTCTGTCCCTGCAGAGGCTGAAACACACAGAGAGTGATAAGTTGCAGGTGCAGATTCAAGCTTACCTGGACAACCTGTTTGACGTGGGCACACTCCTGGAAGACGCAGAGACCAAGAATGCTGCACTGGAGCGGGTCGAGGAGCTGGAAGAGAATGTGTCTCAGGTTTGATACACACACTCACACACACACAGACACACACACACACACAATAAATATATGCACACACACATGCTGTGTATTATGTGCTGTTAAGTCCAACAGACCTGGCAGGCAGCCAATTCAATTATATGTAACAGTTAATGCTCTCATCACACTTCAGTGGGTGCTTCTTTTTTCTAAAACGTGAAGTACCAGTACACCCTCCTTTCATAGACTGGTTCCTTTCATTTTATAAGCAGTTTCTCATTTCTTCTACATATCTAAAGCTGCTTCCACATGCTCCCATCAAACACTTACAGCAGGGTCAGAGGCCATTGCGAGGCCGTTGGTTGTGCTGGTTAGACTGTGCGCCATTACACCCCCTTACTGTGTATTCACACAAAGAGCACCTAGAGCTGTAAAATCCCTTTTGTCGCTCACAAAAATCACTGCTGAAACATGCATTCACTCATGTCACTCTAGTTGCTCATGGCCTACCCAATGATATTTCATTTACAGCACAAAACACGCCAAACAGACACTGACAAATCACTTTAGTTGTTTTTGCCGCTCTTGTCTACACAAAGTGAACTACTGTTTTATTCGACTTATACAACTGCAGTCGTTCTTGCTGTGAACACACAATTAGCTGTGGTAAAACAATTCACAACTCACAGATTACAGGTTATTGCATTTCTAAAATGGTGACTACATTAATGATGAATATTTGTGTACATCGAACACAATTCAACCAATAATAATGAAGGAACTATCTGTTTTAGCAAGTATTCTTTTGAGATCAGAAGGACTGCCAGTCTGTGATTGTTGTATGGAATTGTGTTGACTGTTCCAGGGACAGTCTTTTCTATTACAGTCTGGAACTGGAACTCTATTCTGAACATTCTAAAGACTGCAAATAGTTTCAGAATGGTGGAGTTTGCTGGTATTTGTTTAAGCTGTTTATTTACAGGGGCTGTGTGGGAGAAAATTAAGCCCTTAGTTTGATTATTTGAATGTGCATTTACCATAGAAACCACAGAACACCATCTTTGTAAAACAAGTAATTACTCCTAATAGTAATTAGGTTTACAGGTTTTTAATGATTTTGCAATATACTTTCCACTGCTCACTGTCCACTGTCAGGGATAATGAGGACACTTAACATTTGTGTAATGGGTCTTTATGAGCCTGCCACTGGATACTATCCTAACTGATAAATACCGTGTCCTGCAGCTGACCGATAAGCTTTTGGATACGGAAAATGAGGCCATGTCCAAGATCGTGGAACTAGAGAAACAGCTGATGCAGAAGAACAAGGAGCTGGAGTCCACTAGA
This sequence comes from Limnothrissa miodon, assembly GCA_017657215.1. NCBI lineage: Eukaryota > Metazoa > Chordata > Actinopteri > Clupeiformes > Clupeidae > Limnothrissa > Limnothrissa miodon. The sequence goes on from JAGFZM010000860.1 coordinate 39,651, forward strand.
GTGAGTCGTCTCATAGACACACACACACACACACACACACACACACATACACACACACTCATGACTGGATGTCCATGCATACACATCAACATACATCTAAAGACACACATACACACATATTTAGACAAATACAAAAATATAATGAGACCTCAAGCCTGTTGGAGCCAATTATTTTTGTGCACATGCTGGTAACAGTATAGTGAAGGTAGAGAGCACTATTCTTATTTGAGACTGGGAGCATTTTCTACACCCACCCTGGAAATTATTAGATTATTTAAGTTAGCTTAGGATGACACCAGACTGAATGAATCTTTCTTTTACAAACGCCTGGGTAACCAGCAGTGAAATTCAATTTAAATTGGAACATTAACTTCTTATCAAATGCTTTTCAAAGTACAGCAAGCACATTCTGAGATAGTGCTTCGTTGTACAAAACCTGCCCCATATTAGATATAAGGTTAATTGTTTCCTGTTAATTTGTTTGTTTGTTTGTTTGTTTTATTTATTTGTTTTTGTAAATAAGATATAGGCTTCTTTGTGTTACCTGCCAGGTGAACCGTGTGAATAAAACACAAATGTGCTGGGAAGTCTGAGGCAGTGCCATAAAAACACTAGTCTAGTAGTCAGTCAGTAGAAACTGTAGGTCTATAACCGAGTGTCTGAGTCACACACACACACCACAGTCCCCTCTAACCCTCTCTCTTTTTCTGTTTCTCTTCACCCTCTGCCTGTGTGTCCCCTGTGGCGCTCCGCACCCGCAGGCAGTGTACCGGGACGCCAGCTCCCAGGTGCACACGCTGCGGCGGATGGTGCGGGAGAAGGACGAGGCCATCCAGCGGCAGAGCCGCCTGGAGAAGAAGCTGACGGAGCTGGAGCGGCGCAGCAGCCTGCAGATCACCCAGCGGGGCGAGGGAGACGGCGAGGGGGGCGACTCTAGCGGCAGCGAGGGGGGCGCCTCCACCTCCTCCCTGCCCGGCTGCTCCTCCACCTCTTCCTCCTCTGCCGCCGCCGGTGGGGCCTCCAACACCCTTCTCCCCTCCCCGCCACCGCCCCTGCACACTCTCATGACCTCCCCACTACCAGAGTGTTCTGGATTAGGGGCAAGCGGTATCGGTGGTGGCCTGGGTGCAGGGCTCTCTCAGGGGACGCTAGGAGGCAGGGTGACCCCTGGTCCTCCACCACCTCCACCACCCCCACCACCACCTCCACCCATGCCTGGCTCTGGGGGAATGTCCATGCCCTCATATGGGCAAATCGGTAAGGGACTGGTGTTTGTGTGTATGTGTAAAAGAGAGAGAGAGAGAGAGAGAGAGAGAGAGAGAGAGAGAGAGAATGGGAGTGTGTAGAACTACAAGTGTGAAGAGAATACAACAAATTGAATAGGAAAGCTGTTGCCTTTCATAACATACAAAAACATTCTTTTTCTCTTTCTTTATCTCTCTCTCTCTCTCTCTCTCTGCCTCTGCCTTTGTCTATCTCTCTCTCCGGATTTAGTTCCAAATGGACCATCAGCAGCTGCCGCTGCACCTCCTCCACCCCCTCCTCCTCCTCCACCTCCTCCTCCTCTCTCTGGCCATGTGGAGATTTCTGCTCCCCTGCCCCCTCCTCCTCCTCCCATCGCACCCCCTCTGCCAGGCTGTGGCTCCCCCACGGTCATCTTCAACTCCGGGCTCACAGGTTTGTCACCCTCAACCCGTGTTCTTCTACAGGGAATTGGAGAGAGGAGTTTTTTTTTCAGCGTTTATGTTCTTAATATATGTTAATATACTGAATGACCCAGCAAAGAAGCTAATTATCTCAAAATGGACATTTTGATTTTCGTACTGAATCCTGATTAGTCGAGGGTTTGGGTCTGTATTTTTATCATCTAGTCTGATATAGTTTCACTGGTCCACTCACAGTGCAAGGTTGCGGGAATGTGCGTGGGAGATGGTAGCAGAGATCAACTGTTGTCCGGCCCAAAGCACAAAGCCGATGACTCTTCATGGTCCCTTTGACGTACAATGCCAATTTTGTCTGACATACAATGCCAATTTTGTCTGACATACAATGCCAATTTTGTCGTGTTCAACAATTTCTTCAGAGATTTCTACTTAACTTGCTACAATTGCCTGTGTCCTTGAACAATCACAGTATGTTTTCTCTTGTTTTCCGATTTCTCCTCTTTAAACCTTCGCCACTGTCTGCTTCTTTTGCTCTGCCCACAAAGATGGACCCATCAAGCTCTTCTGTAGGTTTCCTTTCTGCTAATCTTCCGCCCTCTGTCTCCCCTCTGTCTCCCCCTGCCACTGTGTTGTGATAGTGCGTGTTTCCATTTGCCATTAGACTAAGAGTGTCATCTCTTCACGCTTCATATTTTGTAAATGATCTCCTTGGAGATCTGTGTCCATTCCAAATAATCTCCTTTGAAGTTGTTGTCATTGTCTCATGTGATTTAATCATGTGCTGACGTTGTCAGTTGTTTTATCCAACGTCTCTTCTGAAGTGATCCTAATACACAGTATCTCGGACTTTAATTCTTAGCTGTTAAAATCAAGAAGCCTATCAAGACGAAGTTTCGCATGCCTGTGTTCAACTGGGTGGCCCTTAAACCCAATCAAATCAACGGCACCGTCTTCAATGAGATTGACGACGAGCGCATCCTGGAGGTATGGGAAATCACAGTCGTGTACGCCGTGACCTTTTGTGCAAGCAGATGCAGTGTGTCTGTCGATCCGCATCTCCGTCCATCACTGTCACCCAGCCGCCTGGCCCAGTGTCTGGACCTGTCACATCATAATAAGACAGTCACAATGATAATCACGACAGCTGCAGAAGATAAACGATAGCAACATGTTTATAACAACCCTCAGTTTGGTCTTTCCTCATGTATCTGCCTCTGTAGATCTGGAATTTGTTAGGGCATGGCAATAATGTTTTGGAATGTGCTATAACTTTCAAGACATGCAATAGATTATCTGAGATATGAAGAGAGATTCTTTGATGGTATTATATATTGAATTTTAGCTATTGATTGGTCCTTCCAGGACTTGAACGTGGATGAGTTTGAGGAAATGTTCAAGACCAAGGCCCAGGGTCCAGCGGTAGACATGACCCTGAGCAAGCAGAAGGCCCCACAGAAGGGCCCCAATAAGGTGTCGCTGCTGGAGGCCAACCGGGCCAAGAACCTGGCCATCACCCTACGCAAGGCGGGCAAGAGCCCAGAGGAGATCTGCAAGGCCATCCACACGTGAGTACTGCATACTTTCAAAGTCCTGCGATGGCCTTGCATTACTGCTGTACTCACGACTCACAAAATGTTTTAGGGCAATGAAAGTTTAAGTTTTATTTGCTGACATGCTCATTTTTTATTTTTTTTTTATCGAAAGACTTTTTTTCACATCTGCCCTTGGGAGATTTTATAACTTAATAAAAAAATGTTCTGCAGTGGGTCTGTCTGCTGTTGAGGTTTGAGTCAAGGTTTCCTTAACCTGAAAGCAACTGAAGGAAAACTCTGAAAGAACTCTATTCTGTGTTCACCTTGGGTTACCATGCCAACAGAGTATTCTCTTCGGCTCCTCTGTCCTCTGCCTCTATGGAGTCTACACAGAACACAAACCACTGGTCAGAATGCAAACTAGCTCCCCTGCCTCCTTGGAAACTCATTTATCAAGCTCTTCAGACAGCTCGAAATTAGCACTCTTTTGCCGGCAGAATAGTACGGCTGCAAATATACTGTACATGTTCCAAGAGAACTCTGCTGAACTCTCCGTTGGAATCCTTGGAGGCCAATGGGAATGAACATGCCGCTTACACATATTTCATTTGTGTTCACTCATGAAAAATGGTTATGGATCTGACTTTAGTGAGAGGGCTTTAGTGAGAGAGCTACAAATTAATAAAATCAAAGGATACATCAATATCTGTAACGAAATCAACCTTTTTTTTTACCTTAATCATGATACCACTGTTAATTTAGAGTAAAAACTTACGATATTAAAGATAACCCTTTTTAAAAAAAATCCTAATTCCTGTATTATGTCTTTATTGAGTGATGAGGTTGGCCCAAGTCCTGTTTTATTCACCTGAATCTTCTCTTCAGAATCAGTATTATTGGCCATTCATACTAGCACAAGGAATTGAAATTTGGTAGATAACAACTCTCAGCTATGTTAAACTGAAATGGCTGGTTGAAAGCAAACTGTCTGATGCTAAATATTTTATTTGGGAGATGACAAAACTGTGCTCATGTTCTGGATGAAGAGTTGTAAGTGCCAAGGGTTTGCAGTTTTAACCCTACTTCGAATTCTCACTGACAATTCTCACCCCAGACTCCTAGTTTAACACATCACACACATCTCGGTACATGATTTCATGATGGCAGGTTCTGGCCCTTCAACAGTGTGTGTGTGTATGTGTGTGTGTGTGTATGTGTGTGTGTGTGATGGTGGTTATCCAGGTTCGACCTGCGCACGGTGCCGGTGGACTTTGTGGAGTGCATGATGCGTTTCATGCCCACGGAGGCGGAGGTGAAGGTGCTGCGGCAGTATGAGCGCGAGCGGCGGCCCCTGGACGGACTGACGGACGAGGACCGCTTCATGATGCTCTTCAGCAAGATCGAGCGGCTGCCCCAGCGCATGAGCATCATGGCCTTCATGGGCAACTTCACCGACAGCCTGCAGATGCTCACACCGGTGAGGAGGGATGGCTGTGATTAGAGGATGGAGAGATGGAGGGATGGGGGGATGGGAGGAGTAATGGATGTGTAGAGGAGTAGATGGACATGGAGGGGATCAAGGCTTAGGTTTAGTGAGCACAGTTGGGCTTAGCCATGGCAGGTTGATGTAAAGGAGATGGAGATGGTGGTGGATCATTGACTATACTCAAACATAATGACTTCTTTTGTCTCTGATAGAAAAAGGCACTGTTTGACAGGATTCACATAGAAAAACTAAAATCATAATATTTTATAAAACGTACCTATTCAAGAGTACCTATTCACACTTATCCAATCATAATGTGTCCTATATGTCTCTACAGCAACTTCATGCAATTATTGCAGCGTCAGTCTCCATCAAGTCTTCACAGAAACTGAAGAAAATACTGGAGGTAAAGTGTGCCTTTTGTGTGTGTCTCTGTGTGTCTCACATGAGTTATTTTGGGTGCCTGTTCTATTTGGGTGTGCATTCATGTCCCTGTATGTGTGTGTGTGTGTGTGTGTGTGTGTGTGTGTTCCGTGACTCCTTCCCTTAGATCATCCTGGCCCTGGGGAACTACATGAACAGCAGCAAGAGAGGAGCTGTCTACGGCTTCAAACTGCAGAGTCTGGATCTGGTGAGCACGCCACAGTTTCACATCCATATCTCTCCACCTCCACCTCCACCTACACCATCCTTAGGCCTATACCGCCATACAGTCATTCCCCCGCTGGTACTGTATTTCATTTAGTCTCCAATTCTACTGGCAAATGAAAAAATCGTACGATTCGTTTTTGAATCTCCATATAGCATTTAAAAAGGCCCAGTTGTCACTTGCAGAGAATATCTGGGAGACACTCTGAAGAAAAATGTGACACAACGCTTCACTGCAATGTTTGCCACTCCTGATTTACTTTAATATGACTCCCTCCCATCGTTTTTTCCTTCTGGCCCTGAGCATACTGTAGTTGTTAAGTGTGTGTGTGCGTGTGTGTTTGCACCGTCTTGTCCAATTAAAGTCCTGCTGGTCAGACTCATGGTCCCTCCTGCTTCCTCCTCTCCTCCAGCTGCTGGAGACCAAGTCTACTGACAGGAAGCTGACTCTTCTCCACTACATTGCTAACGTGGTCAAGGAGAAGTACCCCATTGTGGCCCCCTTCTACAATGAGCTGCACTACGTGGAGAAAGCTGCCGCTGGTGAGACAAGAACGCTTTTTTTTTTGTCTTTTTATTTTTTTATTTTTTGCTTTGTTTCTCTCTCTTTCTCTCTCATTCTCCCTCTGTCATCCATGAAGGGAATTTGTCAGCCTTTTCCATTTAAAATACTTCTTCCTGGCGAAAAAGAGGTTTTGTTTACAAAATGAAACAATTAGCTGAAGGTTGACAAAATGTGAGTGGTGTATATGAGCCTGAGCCAGGCGTGTTCCTACCCCCAGTGTCCCTGGAGAACGTGCTGCTGGACGTGCGAGAGCTGCAGAGGGGCATGGACCTGACGCGCCGCGAGTACAGCATGCACGGACACAACTCGCTCCTCAAAGACTTTGTCCACCACAATGAAGCCCGCCTCAAGAAGCTGCAGGACGATGCTCGCATCGCCCAGGTGAGGCAGACACCTTGAAAAGTGCTACTATACATGAAATCAGTTGTTGTTGTGGGATACAAAACACTGTTGCCATGACTGTGCTTCAGTAATAATGTCTGTAAAAATTATAAGAACAGTTTTGAATAGAACTGGTAAGAGTGATAATGTTGCTGTTTGTCGTTTTAAGGATGCGTTTGATGATGTGGTGAAGTTCTTTGGAGAGAGCGCCAAGACCATGCCTCCCTCTGTCTTCTTCCCTGTGTTTGTGCGCTTCGTCAAGTCATACCGGGTAAGCGAACACAGTGTCGCACACAAAAAAACTCACACACACTTCCATGCATTTATTAATCTAATGTATCTTGATGTTTACTGTTGAGGATGGTTTGAGTGGTGTTTGGCTATTTAAAGGCGCTCTAAGCGATGCTGTTTCACGTCACTTCTTGTTGACGTTCGAAGTATTGTCAAACAAAACGGACGATAGCTCCAGAGAGGGTTCAAGCGTTATAAGTTAGCTTACTCCTCCCCCTCCCTCCCATGCCTCCCGAAAGACTCATGAACCTTGTCGTTTATTGGCTGGAACACTGTTATGTTTCGTTTTCGTTTGTTATGCTAGGTTTGCCCACTGTGTTATGTTGCCGTTTGTGGAGCCTGGGCTGTCTACAGAGACCACGTTTTTTTACAGTGTGTTCAGGGGACAGGCAGCTAGCAGATTGTGAGGAGATGTTTGCTGTATGTAACAACACATGTTTTAGCCCTAAAAACGTGTCACATCGCTTAGAGCACCTTTAAGTGGTTCTTTGTTTTGAACTTTCTCTGAATGACACAGGGTGATGAATTTTAGTCTGTCTTAACCGATACTGATGACTAATCTGGTGTGTGTGCGTGTGCGTGTGTCCACCCCTCACAGCAAGCAGATGAGGAGAATGAGCAGAGGAAGAAACAGGAGCAGATGATGATGGAGAAACTTCTGGAACAGGAGGCTATGATGGAAGAGCAGGAGGACCAGCAGGTGTGTTGGTGTTCTAACATCATCCTCAGGACATTACCATGTTTATCTCTTAGCAAGGCTAGCGCCACCTAGTGTCTCCATTTCATTCCCATTCAGCCTCACCACTAGTCAGGGATCTGCTCGTAAGCTTAGGTTACCATGTAGCTGACTTCTGACCCTGAGCTATACGGACCAATCAGGAGAGGACTGAAAGATGTTGAACACAAATGATTACAGTACATCTACGATCAAACAGTAGTGATTGGTTGAAGCAAGAAGTATCTGCACAAAGGAGAGCTTTCTGGCGCACTGACAAACAGTGTACCTATATTATAGTACAGTTCATTCAGTTCAGACCTACATGGTTTGGCAAAGATAAAAATGTTTACCTGTAACCAACTCTTTCTTGTTGTATGTTGTGTTACAGTAGAACTCCTCTGTAAATACTGAAGTGAAAAGTGCTTATGCATGGATGCAGTAGGGGTTGGTACAGCAGAGTGGTCCATTATTTCCATGTAGTCTTTGACAGAAGATTATTCCTGTGTCATGTTCCACAGTCACCTTCTCACAAGGGCAAGCGTCAGCAGCAGGAGCTGATTTCCGAGCTGAGGCGGAAACAGGGCAAAGACAGTCGCCACGTTTACGAGGGCAAGGATGGCGCCATCGAGGACATCATCACAGGTATGGCACAGTTCAAAGCACATCAGAACACACACACACACACACACGCACACAGAGGCACGCACACACACAAATAAACAAGACCACAGTTCAATTCCTGTCGATAAAGTCACATTGCTGAATGACACACATGAATGCTCACAGATACACACACACACACACATACATTACACTCATGGATGCACACAACCCTCAAAAACATACCTAACCTGAAAAAAAATTCCACACATCTTGACACGTCTTTGTATGTGCTTTGTATGTGATTGTCGTAAATCAGTAGATACATGTAGAATTTTTAGCTGCATTGAATTGAATGATTAATATTCTAGAAATCTTTCTTTATTTCTTGTCTTATGCCTTCTTTGGGTAATTGTGTTTATACTGAAAGACAGTGATAAGTTTAGGTTGGACAAATATTTATCTATGTTATTCCTTTTAATGAAGTTGTGTCCTTTAAAGTGTTATTTTAATAGCTACTAGTAAGAATATCTATCTTAACAAAGTGTCTCAGATGATTTGTTTAAATGAGCAGCAGCTGAAATCTGTCCTGTGATTGGCTGTTGTCCCGCTACAGTGCTGAAGACAGTCCCATTCACGGCGCGGTCAGCCAAACGGGGCTCACGCTTTTTCTGCGACCCCGCCCACAACGAGGACTTCCACTATTAAACTAAAAATCCTCCCCTCCTCAGCAAGGTGGCATTCCACAAACTCCTCTGCCTTCCTCAGACATTATTCTTCCTTTTCTCCTCCTCACCACCATCGCCCACACCCCCCTTCTCTCATTCTCTCTCATTCTCTCTCTCTCTCTCTCTCTCTCTCTCTCTCTCTTTCTCTGTCTATCAAACTTTTCATGGTCCTCATTCCTTCCAGCCACATTGTTTTCCTTGCTGCATGAGTTGCTGTGTTTGCATGATAGAATGGGACATCTCTGCATGCGTGCCATTCCTGACATCAACTGCTCTTTCTTCATTCCACAGCCCCTGACGCTGCATGTTTCACAGTGGCAGTGGAAGACTGAACTGCATTTAGACACTCAGAATATGTGTGGTGACACTGGAAGAACATGTTAGGAGGACATAGTTTTTCCACAGTGTTATTCAAGAAAATAAATCTGTATTCTATACTGTCTTAGTGAAATTGGTATGAGACATAATGTTAATATAAAATAATATTTATCATGCACCATAAGCTGGAAGTTGTGATGCAGTTCAGTCTTTCATTGAACTTAATGTGATATTTATTTTATAAAACTAGTGTTTTGCTGTTTTGCTTACTAGTGTATTGTGTGTACGTGTGTGTGGGGGTGGTGTACAGGTCTGCGCAGCCAGCCCTACAGGCGTGCAGATGGGCTGAGGAGAAGCATGAGGAAGAAGTTGGAGGATCAGCTGCTGCAGTCTCTCAATATGGAGGTCGCCACCTAAACTACTGAAGAAAATCATAGGGAGGGCAGTGGGAGAATGGTGCTTCTCTCTTTCTCTCTCTCTCTCTCTCTCTCTCTCTCTCTGTCTCTCTCTCTGAGGGACATCTAAACATCTCACCTTAAAAGCACTGTTTTTGGACTAATATCCAGCAGTGAAGATGTAATATACAATTTGTTTCTGTTTGTTTGCTTTTTTTCCCGTTGTTTTTATGAGAAACTTTTGCCAAGACAGTGTCCATACCGAGGCATGGAGCAGAGGTGGGGTCTTGGCGCTAAAATAGACTTGTCACTTGTTCGCTCCAGCGTGACTCCCCTTCCCCCCCTATTATTCCCGTCTAGTGTTTTTTAGTTTGCCTTTTTACCCTGGAGCGGGCAGAGTGCCCAACATGCACTTTTTACAGACTTTTATCCGTCCGTATTAATCTGCATTCATGTCTTAAAGAGGAAGGGATGTGTGTCAAGTCAGCATACTGGAATAATAATCACTAGAGATAAGACTGCTGTAGACTCCTGGAGTAAATCTGTGAAGGCATGGCCATCCTGTGTGCTAACATAAAAGAAAAAAAAAAGAAGTATGCGTTTCATTTGTGACACTAACTGTTGTTTTCGGCTGGTTGTGTTCACCTGAATGAACATGGTGGTGAAGAGTTCATTCCTTTTTTTTAGCGAGTAATCATGTGAAAGAACAGAAAAAAAAACAATTTGTAAATGTACATATATTTTGCTACGAAAGTCGAACATCTTATTTTTTACATCGTGCATCCATTGTGATACTGTAAATATTCACGAGCCAAACTAACACCCCTTCCCCACCTTATGACTTCTGTTCCCTTTTATAAGTTATACGTTTATGAGTAGATTTTATTTAACACTGTGGTGAAGACTGCCTTGGACCAACCTCGAATGAAAAGTGTATCTTCCCGTTCTGACCTTTGACCTTTCATCACTCTTTTCACTCGTCACTCCTGTAACACGTGATAGATTTGTCAGTCATTTGCACGTTAATCCACTGAATACCTGTATGGACACCCGAGTAGCACACGTTCCTTTTCTACCTTGTTCCTATTCTGCTAAAACTGGAACCCCTTGATCTTTCAATGGCTATCATCAAATAAAAATAACAAATACTGTCACTTTACTAATCTGAGTCATGCTGTAAACCCTGTTTTTTATGTTCAACTTGCTCATGACTTTTAATTTTATTGAAATGCTTCAATCCCTCTGTGTCCAAATGGGTAGTATGACTGATATTTTACACCAACTGAATAGCCTGAATTAGAATGAGGTCATAGAGTCTATCCCCCAAGAGATTAACTGTCTTTGTTCTGCTACAATTGTCTAGTCAGGCAGTGATGTGGGACAATACTAACTGAGATTACATCGTATTAAACACATTGTAGATCTGACACCGATATAACCCATCTTGCCCATACCCCATTTTGCATTGCCTGTTTTATATTATCTTCACCACTAGATGGCGCAAAAGGCCATCACAGAACTCTGATATATCAACAGCCCACCAGGGATTTGAGTTCTCTTGTTTTGAAACACAGTCAATGCTAAAAGTATCAAAATGCGAATCTTGTTAAATAATTATTTTAATCACATATCTGTTCGTGATGAATCTCTGCATCTGTGTATGTGCAGTGCTAGATATGAATCTCATATGCATTTGGCAGTTATAGTAAATAATGTAACTCGTGAATTAATTGGGTTAAGTGCCACCTCCAGTGGATTAACGTAATAGTAGGATGGGAATAATGGATTGCCTACCTGAGCAGCTACTTGCTCATGTTGGCCTGCAATAATCCTACATCTCTATTTGATGTATAGCCCCTGTTCGTTCACATTGTTTCCCTGGATTACTGGGAAATTACATGAAGTGTTTTCACATGGTCAGGAGTTTTGTAGTACACAAAGTAAATTAGATTAGAAATTGTGTGGCGTCTCAGACTGAAATTTAAATCTAGATTTTGTTTGAACTGATCAGGATGTTGAGCATCAGTACGTCCTGCTGCTTCTGTTATACCAATGGCACCCATTTTTTCTTCATCTCTCTTTCTCTCTCACACACACACACATTCTATTACTCAATCACACACATACACACAGACACGCACACCTCTCTGAGAACAGAGATCTGTCTATGGAGCAGAACTAAAGAAGAGGTGAATGCAAGGTGACAGCTCCTCACGCCACAGGGAGCACGCCTGTGGACCTCGCAACTGCCACTGTCACAAGTTCTCAGGAGGCAACTCGTGGAAAAGGTTGTTGGGGGGTGGGGGGGGGGGGCAGTGGGTGGCCAACTGTAGCACCCCGTGAAGCATGGCACACACAGCTCTTTCTTCTTCTCCTTTAGGGAAAGAAAAAAAGGTCCCAGAATGATTCTCAGACTAAGCAGAGGGTAGGAGAACAGTCAGTGGAGCCCACTAGTCAGCAGTAGTTGTGCCCAGCACAGCACACCCATGCCCGACATGAATAAAAACTTTTACATGTATGTGCAAAAAATCATGATACACAAAATTAAGCTGTGCCGGGTGTTTAGGGCCATGTTTTGGTGCGTCAGTCCTTGTAGATACCACTATCTGTCAAAGGTCATGAAACTATGACATCTGAGTGTTTGCACATGAAAGCCATCATAAACCACTGTTTTCTTCAGTCATGAGACACAAGTGAACAATATCCTTGAGTATCCAAAATCCTTGAATTTCCCCTTAGGGATCAATAAAGTATCTATCTATCTGTTCACGTCATGATATGAGTTTGCTGAGTGTGTCAAGGTTTTAGAGCCGTGGTACAAATGTTGAATTTGAGCAGTGTGAGGTGTGTACTTGACCACTGATCATATTATACTTAAATGTTATAGACTTATTCCCACAGATGCAGAGATTGGATGGACAGTCTCATTTTAATCTCTGACTCAAAGATTCAAGGTTTTAATAAGGGGAATACTACTGCCTTGAAATGTATTTGTTTGACACATTTTCGTGTTTAAATGCACAACCTTGATCATGCATGAGATTTATTTTATGAGTTTTAAAGTGCAGGTTAAAATGAAATAGGTAAGCCAAAGTATAATTAGTGCATCAATGTGTTTGGTTGTGTCTGGATGGCATTGATTCAGTAATTTATTGTTCATTCAAGAGATTAAAAAGAAAAGCTAATTAATTTATTATTAGGCTACTATTGTTTTTATGAAATAAAATATGAAATGCAGTGATGTAGTCTTCAGACCAACATGGCATTTCTTAATCGGTAAAACACTTATTTAAGTGGTCCAGACCAAAGTATGAGTTGTCATGTCAGGAACTGTCATAATCTTGAGACAGAGCTTAATATATAACTGGAGAACAAAAAGGCTTCAGGAAACTGCATGGCCTCTAGTCTACTAGGAGCAAATATGCCACAGCTCCTCCATCCCTTTGTATGCCTTTGTATCCGAGTCTTATTTTAGCCCACATGGCACGCTTCGGCGCCATCCGTCCTAATGGAGGCCTGCTTCTCGAACAGTAATCACTGAAATACATCCTACTCACAGAGCAGCAGAGAGGAGAGGGGCCCAGGGAGGAGGGGAGAAGAGGGGGACATCAAAAATAGCCAAAGGTCAACAGATACAAAAATGAAAAAAAAAAAAGTCCACCTTTGTGCTTAGAATGTGTTAGCAGAGGGAATGTGGACTGTACCTTACTGGACATTCTGACATTTTGCTAAAGGAAGCAAGATGCAATATGTGCATCTCCAGTGGAGTCTGGCTTCACAGGTTCGGGGCTCTACCCTATCTGTATTCTCAAATGGGAGAGGGTTAGCCAATGCTTTGGCTTTTAGTCAATGAATGCAACAGCAGGCTAATGGGTCCATTTGCCATCAGCAGAGGGTAAACAAGCATGACTTTGAAAGGGGGCAAAATGGCATAGAGAGAACAACACATTACTATTCTGTTGTCTTCATGTTAGGCTCAATGGTATTGCTTTGCATTAGCATTTTGTCTTTAGTCAGTCCAAGCTATTTGCATTTTATGTCTTCCTTCTGGGTACCAAAGCTGTGATCTATTAGTGTACTCATTAAAAGTCATTTAAAGTTTCTGTGTCAGAATGTGATTAAAGAGTGATGCAGCCATTGTGTGATAACCTAAGCAACAACCACTGTGTGTGTTTGTGTGTGTGTGTGAGTGTGTGTGTTCTCCATTTTCTTTCAAGAAATGCATGTCATGGACTATGGTGATGGGACAGACACAACAAGTCAGGCAGATTTATCAGCAAAAGAGCCAGCCCGTGAATGCCTTGCTATGGACCAGGAGCGATGTACGTTCCAGCAGCAGTGGCAGTGGCAGAGGGATTTGAACAGTGATGGATGAGAACTGACAGGCGCAAATTTCCTTGAATGTCCCTCACAGCACAAGGCAAAGCAGGCGGCAGCAGTCAGGCACACTTTCTGCCGCCAAACCCCGGCCATTCTTACGCAAGACGGAAGCCTGGCAGACATACCCAGTAACCACATACACCAGCTATCTGTCAGAGACAAATACATTAGGTTTGGTGAACATTTTACTTTCAAATAAGGCAAAATTTACTATTTTGTACTCTTTCTTATTTTTTTTTTTTACACATTTTTGTGTAATAAACATGCTTGCATGATGAAAAGTTTAAATGGAATCTACATGTTTATGGTGTCATGCAGTAGAAGTCCACATGTTTGCATAAGCACAGTAAGGACAGACATAGCCCAGGGGGAATTGTGTCCAAAACAAAATGCTCTCCACAGCGTTAATGGTGACATACATGAGCATTTGCTTTCAGACTTTTTTTACACACTCTCTCTTCTTGTCATTTGACTCCCTTTTCCCACACATTCTGTAAATGTACCTGGAATAGAAGTAAACACATGGTCATTTCATTAGGTGATGAAATATGTTGGTAGCCTAATTGTTTAGTGCAATGAATCTGTAAATACAATTTTACAAACAAATTTAGGTAACACTTTATTTTAAGGGTACACTGTTACAGTGTATCTACCTACTTAGGTAGAGTGGTACAACCAGTGTAACAACATGTTATGTCATGTACTAGTGTTGTACTATACATCATGTATTTTTTTTATATCTACATACTGTTGTTACAGTGTAATATGAAGTGTTTTCATAGCACTTTGCCAAAGTGCTGAATTCTTCAAGGAAGGTACTAGACTGGCCTCAAGCCCAAAGCACCCTAATGCTGGAGCAGATGAATCAATGCTCAGGACACCTTGATGTTTAGCAACTGGAACTGGTTTGTATACCACAGTAATGCCACTTCCTCTTGAGCTTGGCACCCTCAATTGGTTGCTAAACATCAAGGTGTGGCGACGTGGCATACGTCGAAACATTAGTCTCTATGTCGGCACTAAAGAAAAATAAAAATAATAATTAATATCTATTTTGCTCCGGTTAACATCTCTTCTTCATTCTTCTGTGTCTTAGATATGCATACAGATGAAGCAGATACACAGGACCAATCTGCAAACAGTGGATAGGTATCAGACACCAAACTGACTCAACCTTCTGCCAATAAAGAATCTTTTTTTAGTCCCTCTGCAGAGAAGTAGCTTAACAGCAGCACATTTTCCTAGACATGAAAACTCATTTAAGCAAAATTAGGGAAATTGTGCTGTCCAGTGCTAGGTATCTAGGTATCAGATGAGATGAACCTCATATTGCATAGACTGTAATGCACACTGGATGGAGGTGGTAAGGTGGCCATCATGAGGAGCAGGGGAAAGGTAGTCTATAAGATTTACATAATGGAGAATGAATGGCACAAAATGGAGAGAAACATATGGAAGCGAAATGTGTGTTATTGCCCGACTTCAATCTCACACAACAATGGGCAGAGGCATCGACTGAAAGCATAATGTCAAATAGTTCATTGTCCGGATGCTGTGAAAGAGAACACCATTCTCTCCATCCTCTGGCAATGAACATTTCTCTCTCGCTCTCTCTCCAGTCACAGACTGGCACCATGCCATTTATTTGAGAGACAGAGAAAAAACATTGATTCAGAGCTCATTACAATCTCTATCAGCGTGGGTAGTGTTAACTGTGAACTTTGGGAAGAAAAATCCCACACAAAGGCCATTTTAAGTAGCCTGTTTTAGGACATCAAATATAATAAATAATAATTTAAATTATTTTGATGTGTAATTTTGTCACTGATGCTTTGAACGAAAACATGGCCTAAAAGTGGCAATGCATACAATGTAAATAGACACAAAAGACACATTTGATTCATGTTATTATGGAACCCCACAGACCTATAAACATACAAAGCTTTGTATGTTTTCAAATAGCCTTAGCATTTTTGTATCAAGTTTGGCATCGGACTTCCTCGTCCAGCCGTGGCCATACACTTTACATTTTATAGTCTTTTCTCGGTCCAGGCCATGCGCGCTCATTACAGTCTGCCTTCTCTCATTGACTGGCAGTTACTAAATCCAAAGAGAGTGAAGTCGCCTTAAGTTAGGCCTATGTATGTGATTGGTAAAAAGTTAAACAGGCGGGGTTTCCCATCGGACACGGAAGCCGAAGCCGCGGTGTTTTAAAAAGTTTGGATAAACTTTGCGACAGTCTCTGAAGTTAATTTTCACTCATGGCACATTTTGTCTTTATTTTTAGTGTACTTATACCGAAATGTCACTTCAGGCTAAACGTTTTAGCTGTTGTTTTCTCACGTCTAGAATACTGAACTGTTTGCTGAGGTGCGTTTGGGTGACATGCAGTAATTTCAGGTAGCGTTAGCGCAAAGATTGGGCAGCTAACGCGGTCGCGTGTCCTTACTGTGTATGGTCTTGGTGTCAATTGGCAGTGTTTCCATTTGTTTAGTCTTCCTAGGACGCATCTTTAACATGCCCCAAGTTGACAACGCCGGGGCGGCCGACGGTGGTGGTGGTATCAGGTTGGCAGCCGAGCTTTTAGCTCGGAGGCTAATATTTGCACACGGGTTATACGAGGATGCAAACAGCCGTCAACTTGATAGAACAGACTTACAGAGGTCTACTGTCCACGAAACATCTCAGCAAGGTATCTCTATGTCGACAAAATCATCTGTACAGCAGACATACAACAGCGACAGACGGCAATGGCCCGCCCGTGCACTATCCATACTTCTCTGCGTCATCGTCGCATGTGTGATCGCATTATTTTTTTCTTTTGTCTATCTCATTTTGAAAGGTAAGGAAAAATTGTAAAACGCCACAGTTTTATAAGAGAACTATGTAAAAAAAAAATAGGCTATATTAATCAATCAACCATTGGCCTTTATAAGCTATGGCTCTGTTAGGCCCAAGTGAATAATAAAGTGTCGTGTTTTTCAATTGATTTTTAGATCTTAAGACCGAGAAAATAATAAAAGAAGACGGAACGGAAGTCAAACTACTAGGTATATGGAACGGTGTGAATGTTTTAATGTTTGAATATTTATAATATAATTATTTTCTTTAAATGTGTTCTAGAAAGTCTAGAAATCTAACGTTAAGCACAAAAATGCCTGCAACTGCCATACGTAGCTACTGAGAATGAATTTATGTTGACCACTTCAAGGCCATTCATGTGTTTAAACTTAAACGTTGTGTGGGACTGGGGTTACAGGGTTTTGGAGTTTGCTGATCCTCTCTTCCTTGGCTGGAATATCCTGTTGCAGTTTCTCTTGGACACTGACCTACTTTGATTCCTATGACCCTGGTACCTATCCTCCAACCCCCTTATCCTCATCAAGACTGAGGTTAGCAGATACACAAAACACAGTATTTGTCTAGTCTAAATTTTTTGTTTGCGTTTGATCCCAACTGTTGTGTTTATGTTACGTTTGTGATTTAAAAACTTTTTATACTAACTTTCTCTCATTAGACCGTATATTTCAGACTGGCTATTCAGCTCAGTGTTATGTTATTATACTGTGACCACACCAGACCCTTGCCTGTAACTTTGCTGGGAGACTTAACACTTTTTCTATGAAAAATAGCCGAGGCAGGGGTGAAAGGAGCAAAAAAGAGCAGAGATCTTTTGCATCTTGTCATCACACTCCATGCCTATCCAGGCATTTTCCCCTCATTTCAGCTGTGAGCTGGCAGTGGTGGCGTAGCATGTCAGACAGAATGAATCTTCCCCTTCTTCTTTTTTTCCTCTCATGGCTGGCAGTGTTAGCCTTCCGATTCAAGTCAGTCCCATGGACACGCTTTGGCCCAGCAGAGAACAGAAAAGCAATTTCGCTGTAATTGGTTTTCATCTTTCGAGCAGGCAGACAGACACGACCGAGCTGGCAAAGCTCTCGTGGAAATGGCCTGCTGGAGCTTCAGTGATGCTCCTGGACCCGTTAGACATGCAAGCCAACTTACCCCCTACCTTCTAACCATGGTACTCTAATGAAAGAAAGGGAAAAGGATGTGTACTTGCAAACACAGACATATAGAAAGTATAAGCGGCCGAAGATTTTCAGTGGAGTTGAAAATTGACGAAGGAGAGAAAGAACACAATGCCTGTAATAAGGTGTTTTTATAATCACCTGAAATTATTTTGGACTTGGGTCAGACTAAAGCAACCTATTTTTCTGATTATGAGGTTTTATATATGTGCACATGTGTGTGTCTGTGGGCCATGTATGCAGAATATTAATCTCTATCGGCCATTTGTTGACCTTTCAGCAATTTCTCGTAGACATTAGCGGGGAGGCGGCTTGGTCATTTCAGTGTCATTTAAGTGCATATTGAAATTTACCATAGATTTCTTTCAAAGCCAAGCATCAGGCAACAAGTCACTTTTATCAACTTTTACCATATTTTATGTGAGTTATTAAGATCTGACAACTAGATGTAATATCTTGCATAGGTAATATTGATGATTTATGGTTAGTCATATGAAGAACAGATAAATACATTTTTTAATCATTCCCAAAAGTTATTCAGGCTATGCTCTGTGTAAATTCAGTGTAAAAACAGACATACTTGGACATAAGCTAAGAAGATGCCAGATATCATGTTTCCAAGTAAACTCTTGATGTCTGGTTTTATGGTAACACACTAAACATTCATAACCTTTTAAGAGATTTTGATGGTCATGGCTTTTTGCTCATCCACACTCGTTTCTAATGCAGAAAGACAGACTTATTGCTTATTCATGTGCACACTTTGTATGCCTTACAAATGAAACAATAAGGTTGTAATCAAGTGAAAATTGTATCTCTAATAGTTTTTTTCTCCATATTTCCCACTGAAGATGCAGGAACTACAAACCTTTAAAAGCAAACCTTTCATTAATTGATTGTAATAATTAATAAATAGTTAAGGAGAAAAGAACAGAATTTATGCAAAATAAGCTTGGGCTGTGACAATGTAGAGCTGTATGTCTGTGGCACAGTCTTTTCACCAGGGGGGTCACACAGTCATCCCCTTGTTTATCAGACTTGGCAGGTTCTTTTGCGGTTTACCTCAGAGACAGTGATAAGAAGGAAGGCCCCACCACTACAGCTAGTGGGATTTTCCTTCAGTTATGCTGCAGACATTGTGTCGATAGCTGTAAAGTAGTCAAAATATTGCTCCAGTTGCCTTAGTAATAGAAAAAGGGGAACAAGAAAGGAAAGAGTAGAGAGAAAGAGGAAGAACTTTAACCACTGTGCTCCAGTTTTTTGACAATTGTAATCCCCCTCTCTCACCCTTTTGCCCACTCCTCATGGTGAAGGGCCTTCGGTGGAGTATCTCACATAGCCCAGAATCCTCAGCGCCACTTCAGGTCGGTCATCTGTGCCCAGCGGTAAATTCAGGCTCCACATTATTGGGAGGCCGCGAGTCTAGGGTGACGGCGAGCCCGGCCATGACCACAACTGCAAATCAGGGGCAGAGCTCTCGAGGCACTGTAAGGGGCTTGTCAGCAGGAGTGCGGTAGGAGTTCTGCATTAGACAGCTCTTGAAAGTAGCCCTCACAACCATTGTGAGATGAGGATATGGTGAAACGCTACATTTAATTAGCAGTTCTTCAGGCTCAGTGAAGCAGAGGTGCTTTTTTTTTTTTTTTTTTTTTTTTGGAAAGAGGAAGATCGTTAGAAAGTTGGCCAAGTTTCAAGTAGAGAAAAGGTTGTTTTTTTCATTCCTAAATGTCAGACACTTTCAGCTTTAGTGTAAATCTTTGCCTGTTTGCTTGTCATGTTTACTGTACTTTTTTTTCCCCCCTGATCTTCTGCGTCAGCACTACGGGGAGAGCAGTGGCTTGGCAATCGTCACATTAGTCACGCCTCTCTGGGGTGTGGGCGGCTGCAATGCTGTGTCATGGTCGCGCCACACCAGGGGAGCGGCCAACACCCACAAGCGAACCCAAGCCATCTAGGGCTCACTTCCAACAGGAAGAACTCCACCCATTCACCCGGCCATCCGTCCCCTGCCCTGGCCTCATCACATTCTTGAGCTCCCTGAGTGGTTATTGACCCGGGTTAGGGATGGGCTACAATCGACCAACCTCCGGCCTCTGCTGTGCACCACATTGTACTTGTGAATGTTCTAGCCACTCACCCTGCAAAAAAAGCAACACTATTTGGGTGCGAGGTCCGTAAGAGGCTCAGACAGCCTGGTGTGCTGTTGTTTATTGACATCAGTCTTTTAATTTGAACTGATTAGGGGCCTAGAAGGCCACTGACCCCCGGTGGATTTTTTTTTTTTAACGGTGAAATCTAAAATTGGTTGTTCTGTTTGCATAGTTTTATTGCTGTGGTAGTGACAACAGAAGCAAGCAAGGAGACTTGGCAATAAAGAAAATTGATCATTTTATGAGGCACACTGTGGCTTCGTTTCCATGGAAACCTACTCTTTTAAGGCCCATCAGTGGATAAGTGTCTCAAATGAGAGATTTCTCTCTTTGTTTCTCTTTCTTTATTTCTCTGTCCTCCCTCGTTCTCACTCAGTTCTGTTTTTTTCCTGCTCTCATTCTCACACATGTGTGCACACACACACACACACACACACACACACACACTTTAGTAAATGGCTGGACCTTTAAACTCTAATGAAAGCTATTTATTCAGTTGGCAGGTTTGCCCACGAGCCTTACTGAAATGAGAACCACAAACCAAACGAGATAAATTCTCCAAATTATGTGAAGGCCTTGACACTTTGTTCCATTTCCAGTGTGGGTTTCCAAGTACCCTTCCAAGGATGCTCACAGTTTCAGTATGTGCTACTGAATCAATTTTTAATGCGGTTGGTTTGTTGCAATCACATGGCATGTACACACGCGTCTGTGTTTGGGCTCAAAGCAGGATGCACCCCATGCCACCCTTCGAGCATTTCCTATTCTTAGTTTGCCCCATCATCCGGTACAGCCACACCAAAAGGCACAGACACATTATTGCAGGTCACAGGTGCGCACACCTTTATCAAATCATGGGAATTTTATGCTTATGAATTCTTTACAGCTACTTTTGTAAGTGATCAGATATAGTACATTATAGAACACATTTTAGTACATTAAAGGTAGGGAATACGATTCTGAAAATCACTTGAGCCTTTGAGACAGATTTGAAAAAAGCATCCCGCCCCCCCAAACCAAATACCTCCCCTCCCCTCACGGTCCGTTCAGTGTGATTGGATAGTGTTTTTCCTGGATTGTTAATTTTTGTGTCAAAACTTTTAATGAATTGGTTGCATTGGGGTGTGAAGAGTATTTCAAGCAATATATTAAAAGTGCATGCTCCAGAAATCGTAGACCCTACCTTTTAAAGGGATAGTTCGGTTTTTAACACATTGAGCCCCTTTCACAGGTTGTCTAAAATTTTGACGCTTGCTTCTGTCTCGGCTATTTGGGAAATATAGAATCGTCTCTGCCTGCCTTCAAAATGGCTAGCAATGGGCATGTGTTATTTCTATCCTTAAAACACTGGTTTTAAAAAAGTGCTACTCACCAAGTGGTTAGTGGTGCTCAATGATGTTCCAAAACATGTATCGTAGCGAAATAAAGCTTCTGTCATGTTTTATGTGGCACTTTGTTTATATGAAGGAGCAAATAGACCCCTATGGGACTTACAAAAGGGCAAATAAAACATGACAGAAACTGTGTTTTGCTACGATACTTGGGTTGGAACATCAGCAAACGCCACTAATCACTCCATGAGTAGCACTTTTTTAAAACCAGTGTTTTAAGGATAGAAACAACACATGCCCATTGCTAGCCATTTTAAAGGCAGGCAGAGGCGATTCTATATTTCCCAAATGCAGTATACTATATAATAGATGATTATAGTACACCTGTTTTAGTTCCACCAAGCGCCATCATCTGTGGCGCTTGTGAAATTGGGCAGAGATAGAATGAAAGGAAACTGGAACCAAAGAACTGGTTCTAAACAGACACCCATAATTGACTCTTTTGGTGTTTGAAATTTTAAATGTATGACAACCACTGTCAACTTGGTGTTGATTCTGCAGGAACTTTGTTGACTTTTAATGTGCTAACCTCTACTTCACATTTCGTGTATCGTCTGCTTCAGCACTGCGTTCTGGCCAGCTCTCATGCATCTGGTGTAACTTTGTCACGCATTTGGCATCAGTCCCATGTTCTCACACACCCATGAACGCTGCATCCATTCATGCAGAAAACTCTTATCAGGCTACGGGTTAATGACAAGATATTTTGCGCATTGAGGAGGTAATCCATCAGAGATCTAGGGAAAACTAGGATAGAGTCAAGATGTCCTAAAACCAGCTCAAACTGATTCTTTGATTCTGCAAACTGATACTGATTCCTGCCAGACGTTCCCCCTGAGAAACCCCAACTGATTTGTGTTTGCCTGCTGTCGTTTATATGCTTTAAGCTTAACGAGGTAACGGGCAGTGCTGAAGGCTTAGTGCTGTGGCGGTCTGTGTTTAAATCTGTAATGAACTGTTTGTGTGTCTATACACGTGTGTGTGGATCTATGCTCAAGAACAGATCAGTCTTGCTGTTTGTGTCTGGGGTGGTGTCTCTGTGTGTGGGTAGAGTGTGTGTGAGTGTGTGTGTGTGTGTGTGTGTGTAGACTAATAATCCAGTGTAGGAAATCGATATGTGTTGCCCACTCTGTTCACTCTGTTCTGTTCACTCCATTTGGCTTCTCCTGGCATGCTGTGATGGCTTGATGGACTAGAAGATTGAGAGCGTTGTGACCATACCCAGCTTTACCAGAGGCCTGGCGCCAGAAAGTGATTATAGTACCACATCATTATAGTATACCACGATTATAGTACCACAAAATCATCGCGTTTCATATTGCCCCTCTTAATAGACTTGGCAACTACAGATGAGTTTTAAATGGGACAAATTCTGGAATTATTTTTCACTTTTGAGGATGATGCTAAGAGGCGAGATGCTAATAGTCTAATTCGATTCAAGGATCTATGCTAAGCTGGAGCTGAACTAGCGCACTAGCGTCAGACAGAGAATAGTTGGATTTACTGGAGAAGGGTGAAACTCATCAGTGTTGGGAGGTGGAAGATGAGTATTTGTCCCCAAAAGGTGCCATGTTCCTATAAGCAGTGTGACATAGAAGTTACATGACTTCTGTCCTCCGTCGCAGAAGCCCCTTGAAAGGAGCTGTCAACGTTTTACAGGAGACGGTTCACTTCCACACACACGGCTGTGCAAACGCATTTTGCGCACAGTGCACACAACGTTGATGGCACATAATTTTTTTCTAGTTGTACAACATTGTGTGCAACAAAATTTAGAAGGTACACACATACTTGCACTTGTCGCACACATTCTAGGTGTGCTTGCCATGTGTGCGGAAGTGTACAAACGACCTAAGGCTCAATTAATTGAGCCAGCTGAGAGTAAGTAATGCAAGCAATATGGTTCTTTCCCATATATTTGCACTAGAAACATCTCTAGTAGAAAACTGTTGCTGCCAGACAAATTCTAAGTCCATGATTTTTTTTTTTTTCAAATGATGGACTAATAAGTGTAGCTGTCCACAGGTTCAGTACTTATGAAAAATAAAGTGTATGATGGTTTTTCTACCCAGTATTTTGTATTCTGGCTTTGTAATGCCTTTCTCAAGCTGTCATGTGAAAAATTTATCGGTGTAGCATACTGTGGAATAGTGCACAGGAACAAGCTCACTTGTTGGTGCACTTCTTACTCTCATGTTGACAGGTCTAATGGCCTGGAGAACAGGCTGTAGCGCAGTCTTAGTCACTCAGTTTTTGGCAGGGTTAACACTGCTGTAGTATCTCTGCTCCAGATGGCATTTATCTACTATACTAGCAACTAATTAACAAACTGTTCATGGCAAAACCCATAGGTTTAATTTTTAAACAAAGTTCCTGCCCACCACAGAATAAACAGCATTTCTATAAAGGGCGTAGACTCAGTTGTATTGCCTCATTAAAGGTCAGAAAATGTAGATGAGGCACAAGTTGCAGGAATTGTTTATAATCTTATATCTCGCTTGTTCTTAACTACTTTGTTTCTCTGCCACTAAATATAAACATTTTTTGTTGTTGTTTGTTTCTAGGCGATTGACTGGGCACTCCTTTCACATGGGCTACAGTATGGCTATTCTCAATGGCATTGTTGCAGCATTTACAGTCATATGGTGTCTCTCCTGATGCCCCCACATCGCCACCTTGATGCCCCCAACCATCATCTCTCTCTCCCACAGTTCCTTGCCCCCATGACCCTTTTCAATGCCAGTGGAAGGACTGAAGAAGTGCCTTAATAGTGGTCTAGAGTGGCCACAGTGTTTCATTGGAATGTAACATTGTTAACGTTTTGTGTTTGAAAATGACAATCATTGTTTGTGTCTACGAATGCAATGGGTTTTCTTATTTGTGTAGAAGTAGCCAAGATTTGTGAATTTTAAGTTAGTTGCCATGCTACAGAAACCTGTTTTGTGTCAGATGTCAGTAAGAAAGGATAAAGTACAGGAGCAATTTAACTCAATTGATGTTGTGTAGACGCTAAAATATAAATTGTAATTTCAGATGCTTCGTTATTTGCATTTTCAGTATTTTGATGGCCTGATTTGATGATCTGGAAAATGCTGTTTGCACAATATCCTCAAACATTTGCTTTTAAAATGTGCCTATCTCTCTCAGTAGTGCTTCGGGACGATTGTTAATGAATTATGTTTTCCTGTTTTGTGGTCACCGAGTCTAGCTTTAATGGCATTTAATGAGTACTAAGTGATCTGAGCAAGCTGTAATGAGCTGCAGAAGAGTTTAATGCACTACAGGGCTAGAGAGCAGGGAGGAGAGGGAGTGGAAAGGGGGCGTCTGATGATGAGGAGTGTGGAGCGTGTTGCCCTGGGGCCACAGAAACCGACTGTTTAAGTGTGAATTCAATTTGGTATTCTCATAAAGACACACACTCACACACCTACATTCTCATCTTGGGACTTTTCATTTTGGATTAACGATAAGCCCACACCCACTCACCCCGTACCCCCAGGCCACCCGTTTGAGCAGAAGCCAAATCGCTGTACTTTTAATTGAGCTATCAGAGATACAGACAGCATCTCCTTAAACACACAGATTACATGACTGCACTGAGGGGGAGAGAGAGAGGGGGGGGGATTACAGGGCATTGGAGTGGGGGTTGAGTGGTTGAGGTCCAACTTAGTTCTCACCTAAACAAAATTTTCGTATGTTACTCATCCAGCAGCTATTTTCATCATAGGATTGAGATTTATGTGCAGCCGACAATGAACAGGATGGTTTGACTTGCCATGACCTTTGTTTAATAAACTAGGGGTAATGAACATGCATTCAATTCAATTCAATTCAATTCAATTCAATTTTATTTATATAGCGCATTTTTACAACAGGCATGTCACAAAGCGCTTAACACAAGAGGCATTAATTACTTTCATTTGTTTTTATATAACACATTTGGTTAATGTTTGTTTCTGTCTTTTTTTACAAATCTTTGCACAGAGATGTTTAACAACAACTTCCTCCCATGAACACACTTGACTTCATCTTTCGGGAGTGTTCATGGTCACATGCGGCACAAAGTGTGCTTGTCCCACCTCACTGAGCTTGAATGGTCTCTCACTTACCTGCAGGAAGTCGACCAACGATTAGCCCAGCGTGGTTCATTCCTATCCCTCATGCCTCCTCGGCCGCAGCACCAGGGAGCTCCTCCTCCCCCTTTTACATTTACATTTACATTTATACATTTATGCATTTAGCAGACGCTTTTATCCAAAGCGATTTACAAAACGAGGATAACAATCGAGCTACATAGCAGAAACCTTAAGGAGCATAGTGCTTTTCCCTTTCTTAATACGTGGCGCCTCCACGGCATGTTCTTCCTGCACCTAAGAAGTGTAATTACTGTGTCAGACTGGAAGGAGGGAGAGGGACTTTGCTTACCCGTTTGAGATGGCCATAAATAGGATAGAAACATGTTTTCATTCTGTGGAAGTCAAGCTGCATGCCACACACAGTGCAACAGGCATCACAACATGCTCTCACTTGTCTGCATGTAATGACTCTGGCCTTAATACTTATGAAACGCTTATGAAATTGGGTAGCTATAGATGTAACAGACAGTAAGAGGTGAACTCAAAGTAGTACATTTGAACTTCAAAAGATGTGAAAACAGTTCTGATTCTAGTTCATAGTTCAGGTTTCATTAGGCATCAACAATATAGTTGGCCTTCATGCTGTAACATAATGTTACGGACCCGATGGAGATTAAAATGTCATAGCCTGCTCTCACTGCTGAAATAGTAATGAGGAAAGAGTCCTTGAGGAAGGGTCATAGTGTGCATGCAGATGTCAGTCACACACAAAATGTGTCAGGCCTTATATAATTGACAGGTCAGGTCACAAAAGTGTTGATTGCTTGTTTGACTGTGCTTATGTGTGTCTCTTCTTACCTTGGCCTCAATGCATTTTTAATAATATGGCCAAAATCAGCTTCTTCTGCATGTGTCTTGATTGTCAGGGGACAGATAGGCATTGAGTGGAAAGTTTTCACACTTCCCAACCTGCCAGTCCTACTTTCAAGTGAATAGATAAGCGAGTAAAACATCATAAGGACATTGCAGTGACACCCGTGCGAAAAACGGCTCTCGTTTGTCTCGCTCAGTCCTCTCCTTTTAGCCGGGAGCTGACGGGCGAGCTGGATAGGGGGGTGGGGGTGCTGCAATTGCGAAAGGGAACAGATCGGAGGGCAGAGCGAAGGGCAGTCGATAATGAGAGCATCCCAGCACATTATTATTTGCAGCCCCGGGCTGAGTTTTGTGGAAAGTATTCAGACATTGACCTCGCAGAGCATCATCACACTGTACAAGCCCATGAGGGCTCAGGATGGGGAAAAAAACGTGAAAGACCACAAAAAAAAAGACTACAGGCTAGAGGGACGATTGAGATTGCGATGAGAAAATGAGGAATAAAAGGGTAAGAGGCAATGGAATTAGGAGATTAGTGTTGGAAAATAGAATATTATGATTATGTGATGACATTATGGAAATGAGCAGATGTGTGTAGGATGAGAGGTTGATGGAAGCCTATGGGTCAGTGTTCATACATGATGTTTATGTCATTCTTTGTGATGTTAGTGGTATAGTTTTGTATTCATAGCATGATCCAAGGAGGATTTCTTTGTTATTGATTGAGTTTTCATTATATAATTTGGCCCAGGGCATCCCGGTCTCTTGCACGTGTCCCTTTGCCATTACATCATCCACTGGCTGACAGATGAGGAAACCATTTCTGTTGACACAAAATGTTTATTGACAGAAATTTGGTTTTGTTTTGTATTTTAAGGATATTAGAGGGCATGCCATGGGTAGATTTGTGTTTTTTTGTACAAGGTCATTAAAGGAGATGTGTCCTTTTCAAAAGAACCAGGATGAGTGCATCTCATCATCAACTCACTTGTCTGGATGCACTTAAGCAAAACATCCTACTTTGATTCTACTTAAGGAAATGATTCATTGTCCCCCACAAATAACAAGTTCATAATAGTTCATAACAAGTTCATTTTATAGACAATAATACCCCATAGTGTCTGAAAGTAGAGCATGTTCCTGCCTAGTACCACAAAGTTGCATATTGCATCCAGGTGTGAAGGATGTCTTAAAACATATCTTTTGAAAAATGAAACCTCGCCTCGCCTCGCCTTGTGCAACAGACATCAACATTTGAGCAACACATTTAAGATCACTAGGTGTTTGTGATCTTATCAGTATTTCGAAAATGACAAATGCTTGTATCCATGAGAGAGAGAGAGAGAGAGAGAGACATCTGACATCTGCAGTGCGGTGAAATGATCTACACACATGAGCATGGTCAGGCACCATCACGCGTGTCTGTTTCCAAACTTTAAGTCTCGACATAAACATACAAAAACCAACTTGCTTTTGTATATAACGCATAACCCTTAGCGTTTACAAGAAAAGTTTACTCTTCTCTAGCATGCATGCATAAATGCACTGCCTGTTTTTTTTGCCCTTTTCTGTTCTTTGTCATTCACGTTGCGCTGGAAATATTTTACACAATGTTGATATATGTTGCTTGGATACGAGAAAATGGGATAAAAAAATATTTGATATCCTACTTATAGTTGATCAATTTACTTTATAATATTTTTATATTATATTTTAAATGGATATTTTTATAATATCCATGTAGACGGCACATAACCCTCAATCAGGCTTTTCTCCATCTTATTCTTTTGTCTGGCAGATTTGAGCTTTTCAACATATAGCCTACACTGTGTAAAGTGAGAAATGTCCATTCAATTATTTGAGCATAAAAAGTATCTATTAGGAATAGGCTCTTATGCCACATAGGCTATTTCAACTGTCCACTTACTCTCGCAACATTTGGAAATCTAATTCTACTAAAGAATGTTGATATCTACGCAGGGGAAATTGTGTGTGTGTGTGTGTGTGTGTGTGTGTGTGTGTGTGTGTGTGTGT
>JAGFZM010000860.1:67921-154399 GCA_017657215.1 Limnothrissa miodon
TGTGTGTGTGTGTGTGTGTGTGTGTGTGTGTGTGTGTGTGTGTGTGTAAGCCTAAAACAGTTCCTGACCTTTTAACGTGTAACTTGAGTTGTGAAGGCCTGTTTGGTAAACATTGGGTCTGAAATTCACCTCCCTCTCCAAATGTCTGGCCCATGATGACGCACTCTCACCAACTCTCACCCTCACCTATCTGTTTATCACTTACTCATTTGCCTTTCTGCGCCCATGGAATTCACAAAAGTGTTATGAACCTGGAGAATGACCTGGGGAGTTAACTACGCTACTACACAGAGTGAGGGTTAGTATGTATGTGTATTTGATTTACGTAGGATGCTTTGTACTGGGTCACGGCTTTTTTTCCTGACACGTGATCTTTGCTGTCTTACGTGTATGTGCGATAAGAACGAGTATATTCGAATAGCCTACATAAAACAGATCGTGCACACTGCTTCTGCGGAGCTCCTGCGATGTCCGTTTGAATTATAAACGAGTTCTTTTTTTCCACAAGTTCTTCGGCGGTTCAACCCGGTCTCCGTCTTGCGCTTGGGCGCGCAGGAGACTGTCTCTGGCAGTCTATCAACAAACAGGCGTACACAAAACGTTAAAGAAAGCAACTACGGGCCGCAAACATGCTGCGTTAGGCATAGGTACTAATTATACGTAAATATGGAACTAATTAGGCCTTCATTGGCTATCTTTTTTTCTATAGCATGTAGGCCTATTGGTAGATTGTTCTTAGTCAGAAAATCTCTCAATATGCACACGCAGATAAAGTGTGTGTGTGTGTTGGGTGTGGGGGTGGTTTAGGCTATTGACAGAATTGGAGCAGTGCCTACACAATTAACTATAATTCAATAACGCGAAGCACATGTCTGGTTATGGTTGCATGCCATCCTGCCATGCAGTGTTTTATTTAAAGCAACTATCTTTGGCCACGAGGACAATCATTGCTGGCAGCGTAGGAGACATAACCACATTTGGCAAGTTGCCGTGGTCACTAATGTCATTTTTTCCCTGGCCTTTCCTGCTCCCTTTCCGTGTGCTGACAGAGGAGCGACTGATTGGGAAAATTATGTGGGGCGCAATCACATTGAATGTAGTGATAGCATTAACAACAACTCCCACAAACACACAATTAGGTTACAAATTAACACAAGAGGGGGAGGAACCAAACTTGTGAGTTGATTAGGTTGCTCCCTTATTTGTTACGAGGGGCGTTTTGCAACAGGCTACATCTGGCATAATTTAGCTCCGATTTTGATTCTCACCACTGACTCCAAAGCAACATGCAAAACCAACACCGAGCCTTAATCGCATGGTCTTTATCTCACAAATGGACATTCGGGTTCTGTGTATTTGCGATATATTGCTGCTGTGGTAAAAAAAATCGTTTGAGTAAAATTCAGAGTGAAAAGTCAGTTATTGTTGCATTTATTCCAAAACACTGTAACCTACATTACATTTCTTTGGACTACATGCATTGTCTGACTAGTGGAATGTTACCCAGGAAAACATTTTCTGGGTCATTTGAAAGAAAATACAAAGGCTCTTTAACACAACCATATTGATCATAGGCTAGATAACATTCGTTTTATATTATTTCCACATTATTTCAAGTCTTGAAAAATTACGAGAACATATAATAAATACCCACATCAACAAGCCTTGGCATCTATTCTGGAGAACAAGATGGTCAAGACACGTACATCCTTTTACAGGGCTACATTCACTATGGGCAAGCCCCGACTGGAAGCGTTCCGTAAAAAATAAGATGGTAAAATGGTGTTGGCCCGTTTTCCAGAGTAAGTTCCTAGTTCTGAAGCAAGCATCTATAAAGCGTGAATGGCTGATCAAATATTTATTTGCATCCACCTGCACGTAAAATCTGCTGTTATCCAAAATATCTATTTTGAATTGTGCGCATCTCGTCTTCCCAGAGCACTTGTTCTAATATGTGCCAACAATCACTGTTTCCACATCTTTGGATTGTCTCCTGTCCGTCATTAGAAAGTTAATCATTCCCTGCGACTTAATGAGCAGGTTGCAGCCGAGGAAGAAGATGCCGAAAACAACGGTGAGTGAGAGCACGCACATGACAGCGATCTGAACCACGCGTGTGATGAAAAAGTTCCGCTCGTCTCCTGCAGTCGCCTCAAAGCCGCTGTCAGTTACCACCGAGGACATGTTGCAGCACATAACAAAGTCATCGCTGCTGTTGGAAAGCAAACCGGTGTCGTTCAGTGCCGTGTAATTCATCTCTGAAAAAGTTCGGAGTGGCACACAAAAAGTTGACAAAAGTGGAGAAAAAGATCTGTTGCTTTTGTTATACATTCACCAAATTATCAATGCTTGCATCTTCTGGGGAGTTGTAGGGGCCGAGTTGCACAAGATAGCCTATATCTCGCATGGAATCCACAGTTGTCTTTCCAATCAGGCGGTATGGTCACTGGTACACAGACTGATGCTATGATTAAACCTGGGTGAGACCATTCTCTGGGAGAGGAGTAATACTGGAGTCACTGCATTCGACAGCATCGCTTTGTCCACCCAAATAGCGCCTCCTTCAGGAATAACCTGTGTCAACTTCAGCACCGTCGATGTACCTCTGCCAAAGTATCTACCACTAACCGATAGAAAAAAATTAATGAAAAATATCCTTACACGTTTAAATGTTTAACTTAAAGTAACCTTATGGAGAGAAAAAAAAACTATGCAGCTTTGGATTCGCTTTAAAATATCCTTACACGTTTAAATGTTTTACTTAAAGTAACCTTATGGAGAGAAAAAAACTATGCAGCTTTGGATTCGCTTTAAAATATCCTTACACGTTTAAATGTTTTACTTAAAGTAACCTTATGGAGAGGTAAAAACTATGCAGCTTTGGATTTGCTTGAAAATCTTCATTAATTACATACACATTTCATACATAGCCTACTGCATAAGTTAGTGTAAGACTAATAATATCGATATAAAATAATGTAAGCCATTGGCTGCACGTCTTTGTATTGAAACACCCCCACCTTACAATGCGAGAAGTTATGCAAGTCATGCAAGCGACATATCCCCCACACCGCCCGACCTGTCTGTAACTAAAAAGTTTATTATCCCTTCAGATTTAATAAGCAGGTTACATCCGAGGAAGAAGATGCCAAAGGCCACGGTGAGTGCTAGTACGCACATGACCGCAATCTGAACCATACGCATCACGAGAAAGTTCCGCTCGTCCAGTGCGTTGCTGACAGAGCCGTTATCCATGACCGCGGATGACAGGTTGCAACACTTGAGAAAGCCATCATTACTGCCATTGGAAAACAGCCCACCGTAAGTGTCGCTAAAAGTTGAGTAATTCATCTAAAACTATTTGGGGTTATAATTAAAAGAAATGTTGAAGAAAAAATCCTTAATATTTGTTGTAGACATTCACTCATCCACCAAACACACGGATCTAGACAGTCTTTCGTACTCAAACAATCGCAGTCAACTTTGCTTTCAGTTCCTTCAACAAAGAGTGAGCAAGTACTTAGACGCGGTGCTTGTTAAACGTGGATGAAACCATTCGGCAAAGAGGAGTAGCATCTCTGTACCAGATCAATAGTTCAATCTTAGGCCTATTTTGTTGTCCGTTTTCGTAGCCTGTGCAGTGCCACCTAGAGTTTACAAAGTGTTCCTGAGGTATAGGCTAATGCCAAAGATGGAACCTACCAAAGATTAGCTCTACCAGTAACTTCGCTGTATTCTGTTAGATTAGGTAATTAATTCAACCGTTTAACCGTTAACTATTTTCAATGTTTGGCATTTCATAAACTCAGCATTGAGGGCACCCGTCTATCTTTGAGACACAACAAGCTTTTACTGCCACCTGTCGCTCGAAAAGCTCCATAACGCTTAGATGTGTTTTTGGCGAGGCATTTGCCTCTAATATGTTACAATCGAATTTCTTTTATTGTAGTGAACCAGGCAATATTAGTAAATAAACATAAATAGGTGAGAGATTAGTCACAATAATGTGCAATAATACAGAATTCATAAATAGCCTAAAATAATAATGTAAATAGACTAAACACACACCATATTAAGGCTGTCGACCACTGAGGCTTTATACTGACAGCAGATGGCAGTGTCGGTGTTTCCATTATATAAGCTATTGTGGACCATTATTAATGGATTACATTGATCTGAAAATAGAACTTTTATCGGCAAGCAATCAATTAAGAAACTTCTGAATCATTCAAGGAACCCATAGAATTTTCTTGTCATTAAATTGTGTATAGGCTATTATGCTGTAAACTAATTGTGCTGTAAATACAACTAACAAATGTAATCAAAACCTGTAACTAGATCTTTGTTTAAAACGTTTTTACTTCAGTAGGCCTGTTGGTATTTGGCAATATATCTGCATATATATATATATATGATTGACAGTATAGCTGGCAGTATAGCTGTTAACACTTCTGTATTTTAAAATATATATATATGATGGCCTTTGAATACAGTGACCCTGCTTCACACCACTGTTTAAACTCTTAATTGAATAATCATACATTCTGTCCATGGGTCAAGCCTCACCTCAAGGACCAGAGAGTCAACACAACTACATAAGAAATTCAGATACTATGGCTGCTGAATAATGCATTTCCTGCGAGTATAATTTCTTTCCTTGACTGGGATTTGTCGCTTCAGTCAATCTCATGCCTATTTATTGAAGCTAACATTAATTCTCTTCAGAAACTCCCTCCCCTTCTTCATTCTCTCATAGAAATACATGTGAGCCCCATCCCCTATTCCCCTGTCAATCAACTTGACAATTTAAGTGGCTGTGTGTATTGTCTTCAAGTCAGCCTAGGCATTACACATAGGTCTTTCTGTGCGAACAAGCTCCCGTCTGAAGTCATAGATTTAGTATCTTCAGACTCAGACACTTAAATGTATTTTTTACAAATAAAGTGCTATTTTTTTTATACATTTTTATACATTTACAACCAAATACCCTTAAGCGCCATGTAAAGCATAAGCTTGAAATTAATTTCATGGTTTTTAGTTCAGTTAAGGAGTTTGCAAAGCTCACTAATTTCGGTTACGTCTATTGCCCTGAGAGAGTGGTTATATAGTGAAGCACTATCCCCTAGCACTATGCTCCTAAAGGTCTCTGCTATTGTAGCTTGATTGTCATCCTTGTTTTGTAAGTCGCTTTGGATAAAAGCGTCTGCTAAATGCATAAATGTAAATGTAATGTATTCATCAAGGCAGGTAAGTAAATAGTTAAATGAACTAAAATTGACTCTAGCTTCCACCACCTGATGGGCACTAGTAGTGAGAGGATCACTTGTCAATGAATCACTCATAAAAACAACTATTGTATGAATACTATAAAAGCAAGTACTGTTTAATCAAATTATTTTCCAGTATATTTGATTTAGTGGTCTAAATAGTTATGTTGTATAGTGTTCTGCAACGTATGTGTGTGTTTATGTGTGTGTGTGTGTGTGTGTGTGTGAGTGTGTATGCATGCATCTGTGTGTTAGAGGAAAAGAGAGGGAGAGGGAAAGATGTATTTTGAACAGACGCCAGCACTCCGGCATATGGGTAAACAAACCCATAGTCATATGCCCCCTTCCCCTTTGAGAGAAGCAGCTCTCCACCTCCGCTCACCAGCTATGTGGTGCGGCAGAGGCTCTCCCACGTAAAGAGCCTCGGAACGGGGCCTGAGTCATGTGCTTCGTCTGTGGAGGGTTTGGACTGAGGGCATGCCGGCGAGCTATTCCTGTCAGGAAGGTTTTGGTGCGCACAGGGGCTGCAGCACAGCGCTCGCATCAAAAAGCTCTCTGAAGAGCTCTGTCTCCACTGTCAGGGATCTGAAGAGAGGAGGACGGAGAGAGTTAGAGAGAGAGAGAGAGAGAGAGAGAGAGGGTGTAAGAAAGGGTAGGAGAGGGAGAGAGGAAAGGGTTGAGGGGAGGTGGAGGTGGAATGAGGCAGAGAGCAAAAGATTGGAGAGGGAAGCAGAGACCGAAATGGAGAGAGGGTGCTCAGCAGAGAGTAGGAGAGAGAGAAAGAGAGAAAAGCAAAAGAAGCATTTGCTGAGGATGTGAAGAGGAGGAAGCATAGCTGAGAGGATGTGAGAGAGAGAGAGAGAGAGAGATAGGTGCACGCAAGTGGAGAGAGAGACAAGAGACCCCAAAAAAAGGAGGGGGGGTGTAATGCAGGGATGGGGAACAGATGACAGAAAGAAGAGAAGGCAGGATTGAGAGGACAGAGGTATCCTGGGGTGGGGTCTGAAAAACACATTGCACATCTGATTGAATAACACAGGACTGTGCTGGAGTGAGAATTATCTAATGGCGAATACCATGAGGGGGTGGAGAGACAAAAATGGAATCGCATGATCTAGAGAATGTAAATCCAACGACACCACTAAAAAAGGAAGACACAGTGGAGGACCAAAGAGACATATTTAGTAAGATCTCTAATATTAGTGCAGAGCTCTCAAAATGGACAATTATAAAAAGGGCTGTAGACAGTTTAAATCAGAGAAAGAATGCATGAGAAACATACATATTAGTACAGATTGAAAGAGGACTTTAACCTATTGTCATCTTGGACCTGGCACTTCAAAGGCACATCTATTCAATCAATTCCTCATTTGAAAGCATTCCACACTTGTATTCACTCAGCCGTGGCAGTGATGTGGAGTCTGAACCTCAGCCAAGCTTACACGCTTACCGACTGTTTAGACCACCCAGTCATTGTCGACACTGTAACCCATCCCACACTTACACACACACACACACAATAACATACACACAAACACATACACACACAGTCACTCACTCACACTCACACAGCTGGTGAATTGAAAAAGGCAAGAGTATTCTGTCCAAATCAATAGGGCTACAATCTTCATGAGGGTCGACCAAATATAGCACAGGCTGCTAATCTTTTCCTCATACATCCGCACTTTGGAAGGCATTCCGCAGACATCTATCAGGCTCGCTGCCATTCACGCCGCTCTTCTTCTTCTCCTTCTTCATATCAGACTGACGCTCCGGGTCTTTCACTGACCCAGTGATCACAGAACACGAACAATGCTCCTGCTTTGCCCCAAAACAACAAACATGGCCTGCTGAGCTGCATTTTTTTTTCTTTTGTCAGCCAAACCAACCCATAAAGATCTTGCATCTAAATGTAATGGCAATCTCAATATAATTATGGTGTCTGGGCTCCTCTTTGATACATGCATGAAAATGAGCGAATATATTCACGTTGAGTCAGTGGCTCAAAGCTGATAAACAAAGTGGATATAGTGAGTGACATACAGTAAAGCTGAGAAGATAAATTATCTAAAAAAATGTACAACACAGCTTGATTTGTTAATGTCGTTTGCCAAATAACGTTTCAAGCTAAATGATTATACATAAGCAAGATTGAAATTATATATCAAGAAAAAATGTGAAAATGTTCTGTCTTATAAGCAAATTCTCATTTTGATGGTTTTGTTGTATCTAAAAAAAGCATTCTCTTTGGCCACTGCACTTTGTATGTCAGCTGGCGTGTGTGTGTATGTGTGCATACCATGTCTGTCCAGCCCTGAAGGTGTCCTTGGTTCCGCACGGACATCTCTGGACCAGCCAAAAGCTCTTCTGTCTCCTCTCACACATAATTACACACCAACAGTGTCTGAATACACACACATAACTCAGTATATACACACACACACACAGACACGTTTATACATCCGACACACAATGTGTGCGTGTGTGTGTGTGTGTATGTATGGAATGGATGGTTGAGCCGTTGAAGTGACAGACTATGCAAGGGCAGCAAGGTGATGGAGGGATGAGCACCAAGAGGGTGAATATGAGTTCAGAGACAGCGAGTGTAAAAAACGGAAGGAGAAAGAGAAGAGGAGAAAGGGAGAGAGGGATTGCTGAAGATGGAGTGTGGTGGCAGATAAAAGCTAATGGAGAGGAGGGGAAAGTGTGTGTGTGAGGAGTGTGTATCTGTGCGTGTTGTTGGCATGCATGCTGCCAGTGGCAGGGGAACTGGGGAGGCCATCACCTGAAGAGCAGCACACAGTCACCCCCATTAAAGGCAAGGTGAGGGGACTGAAATAACACAATAATGGGCCTGTTATCTGTTGGTGCCACAAGCATCAAACACTCACTCAGTCACACACACTAACAAATGCACATGCACTCACAGTTACATTTTAGTGGAAATAAAGTATCCTTCAAGCTAAGGGCAGTGTTGTGAAATGCTACATCCATGATTTTCAAAAACATTTAGTTTCACAGTTGACCATTCTTTATTCCCTTCCAGAACAGTTTTAAAAATGTAATATAAAATCTGTTTTTCCCTTCTTCTCTTCTTCTTACATGTTTACAAGAACCAAAGAGAATTTGCAGGTAAACAGGTATCATCCGTCATCATGGTGCCCCACTCCTCTTCCATCAGACAGAAACCCCAGCACTGCCAAGGTGTCCCCCCCACCCCCCCATGCACACACACAAACACACACACACACTCCTCTCAATCACTGACAAAGCATTTATCACATGCTTCCTCTGTGCAACACAAACAGATGCAGGCCGCACAGTGGCAGCAGATGGCACACCTGTCAATCTGCTTGTTACAAAGGTGAAAGGAGAAATGAGCAAAAAATGACAGTGGGTGTTTTTTGTTTTATCATCTTGAAATGTGTGTGTGTGTGTGTTGTACTATGCCAGGAGAACTGACTTGTTGAATTTATTGTGTAAGGAAGTTAACGCACGATTGTGTGAGCTGCACAACCAACTGTAAGGCGGTGAATGTCCAGGATTGCATTAGGATACACATAATTAAATATGAAGTAGAACAATGCAGCACATATAACGCACAAGCAGGAACCACCACCCACACTGCTCTCTCTTCGCTCCCTCCCTCACCCTGTAGTCTGAAGTTGTTCATATTCGTCAGTGCGGCTGAACGACCCACCAGTGAAGGAGTTTGAACGAGAACCGCGTTCAGTGCGCAGCAGCTGCGCGTGAAGACAGTGGGAAAACCTACCAATGAAGAGAAACTGAATCATGACACGAACCGTCGTTCAAGAGCTGTGAAATAAATTTACTGTGAGTGCAAGAAGACGCCTGGGATACCTTGGGAACTTGAGTCGGACATCTGTGGGCGTTGTCTATTTGGTCCTAGGAGACGGCTTTCGTGGAAAAATCAGTGACTTGGAGTAACATACCTGCCAGCGCCAACGCACTCTGTGTGACAGAAAAGGGGGGATGAAACTATCAGACAGAACGATGAGGAGAAGCCGTGTTCCCACACGTGAACTGAAGAAGGGAGAGATTCTGGGATATGCGGCATCCTAACTCCTTCATCCCGTCCCCAAGTGTCCGGAGCGCACGGGAAAACACCCTAGAGTGCAGGGTCTCAGTACCAGGCGCACAGGAACGACAATACGCCTCAAAAGCTTTGTCATTTGGAGTTTGTAGGGCGCCATTGCATTGCGCTAAAAGCAAATTAGCCAGTTAAATTCATTTTCAGATAAAATAATAAGGATAAAAGAGAACTTACGCTGCTAATATTTGAACGCTTTCCATGGACAGAGTTATCGCATAATACGTTCTTCGGACATAAAGTTGTTCATCAGCGGTCATACTATGTCAGCTCTGAGGAAGAAATTCGGGGATGACTATCAAGTTGTGACCACATCGTCCAGTGGCGGCGGGTTCAACCAGGCAGCCCCTGAGAAGAAAAAGAAGCGGCAGCGCTTCGTGGACAAAAACGGCCGCTGCAATGTTCAACACGGGAACTTGGGTGGTGAAACCAGTAGGTATCTTTCGGATCTCTTCACTACCCTGGTAGACCTCAAATGGCGCTGGAACCTCTTCATCTTCATCCTTACCTACACGGTAGCGTGGCTATTCATGGCCTCTATGTGGTGGGTTATCGCCTTCATACGAGGGGATCTCAACCAGGCCCACGATGACAAATACACACCTTGTGTTGCCAACGTCTACAACTTTCCCTCGGCCTTTTTGTTTTTCATTGAGACAGAAGCCACTATTGGTTATGGCTACAGGTACATCACGGATAAATGTCCGGAGGGAATTATCCTTTTCCTTTTCCAGTCAATTTTGGGTTCAATTGTGGACGCCTTCTTAATTGGCTGCATGTTCATTAAGATGTCCCAACCAAAGAAACGGGCCGAGACTCTGATGTTCAGTGAGCACGCAGCTATCTCCATGCGTGACGGCAAACTGACTCTCATGTTCCGGGTGGGCAATCTCAGGAATAGCCATATGGTGTCAGCTCAAATTCGATGCAAACTGCTCAAAGTGAGTATAGCTCGACAGTCTGAAAGTATTCAGTAGTTCAATAATTAGTTGTTCAATAATTGTCTCAGAAGGTTAAGTGCTTTTTGAGTCTCTGTAACATGTACAGATGCTTGACTAAAATACCCTACCATCATGTTACAAAGCCTGGCTACAAGTAAAAAGCCTACCATGAAGTTATAAATGCCAGTGACATAAACATTAGATTTCCCTTAAAATATGACATATTTCTTACAGGCCTGCCTTTGTCAGACCACCCTTTGAGTATTGAAAGTGGTTTCTAAAGTGTTTTTTTGTTTAGTTGTGGATCCATTCTGGTCCAATGAATTACAGATCTTGCTTGTGTTTCTCTGCACACTCTTTCCCTCACACACACACACACACACACACATCCACACAGTCCCGCCAGACACCCGAGGGCGAGTTTCTCCCACTGGATCAGCTGGAGCTGGACGTGGGTTTCAGCACCGGGGCAGATCAGCTCTTCCTCGTCTCCCCTCTCACCATCTGCCACGTGATTGACTCCAAAAGCCCCTTCTATGACCTCTCCCTCCGTTCAATGCAGACAGAGCAATTTGAAATCGTCGTCATTTTGGAGGGCATAGTGGAAACCACGGGTGAGACCATCCTCAGAAATCTTTTCTTTACGTGTAGCTCTTATGAGGGAATGCTATTATATTCTGAAGAGGCTTTATGATAGTCCTTCTAGGGAATGGATAATAACCTGCTGGGATTACTGACAATGATTGGAGGCATTAACACTTGAATTAATAAGAGGGAGAAATGATTCAGAGAAATAATGACTAGAATAAATTGATTCTTGAAGTTAATAGCTGGGAGAATTGACAGATACAATGATTAATGATTAAGTGGAATAAAGTGACATACCAAATCTTTGTTTTTAGTAAAATGTGGTAGAAAAACAAATACCAATACTATATGGGTATATTCCCGTAGGATATAAGTGTAGATTTTGAGTAGTGTACTGCAACATGCTGACTGAGTGAAATCTCTGTGTAAAATCACAGAAGTTTTCATCCTGAAACGGAGCCACAGTAAATAGCCATATTACTATTTCTCTGTGATGTGATCTCAGTAGATTCTCATGCAACTAAACCAAGATGTTTCCTGATAAAATAGCATGGAAAGAGTAAAGCCTAAATTAAACAAATGTAAGTACATGTACAAAAGTTAAATGAGTGAAATGAAAAATATTATATATAATCACTATATTTGCATTTAATTACTTACTTTCTTACTTAATTATGCAATTAGTTAATGAATGGATTAATTAAGCAACAAACAAGCAACAAAAATCGAACAAACACACCAGCCTCGCGAGTAGTAGAATCTGGTGCAATATTTGTGCACATATACTCGTTGGTTCTTGTTTGTTTTCTCATGCTGTTGACCTGCCAAAAGATCATTTCACCTGTCAGTCATAATTGACCTCTTTCCTATTCCTCCCCTCGATCAACCTATGGCACATTACTCATCTCACACACTCACACACACACAACCTATGGCACATTACTCATCTCACACACTCACACACACACACACACAACCACACACAAGTGCATGTGCACATACACACAGCACATAATATAATATTTTATATTGCATTACCGGTATATAAGATTACACACACACACACACACACACACACACACACACATATATATATATATGTATATATATCAAGATATATTTCATATGCACAGCTCTTATGTGCTCCTTAGGGACAGCACATACACTGCACGCACAATGTATAAAAAGAAGTCACTGTCAAGCACACAATGCCGTATCAGTGGTGTAGAAAATAAATTAAAACATCAGGCAACAAAGACACAATGTGCACACCCACACAGGGTCCCTGTGAAGGTGTCACATCACCTACAATATGGTCTCAACTGCAGAACCTGTACGACAGGTCAGAATTTGGCTTTGTTACACCCACCTAGGGAGGAGTGGTTGGATTAGTTTAGAAGAAAAAAAAAGAAAAACAGGGAAAAAATCAGAATTATATACAGTTAGTCAGCACTCTGTTCTCCCCATTGTGAATCTGTTTCCATAGCAACTAAATCTCCCCCCTCCTTGAGCGCACTCGGTACAGTAAAGTCTGTGGCTGTCTGTTTGAGGTGCTTCAGCTAGCTCAGCTCAGAGCAGACCGAAACCACCTAAGCTTGTTTTTTTATCAGTGGTTCTAATCAAGCAGTAATTATGAGATATTGGGCTTGCCCTGAGCCGTGGCTAATTATGTTTGTGTGAGCATTTCTGTGTTTACGTGGGGGAGGGGGTTTGTGTTTATGGGAATGTCTGTACAAGTGTGTGAGTGTGTGTGTGTGTGTGTGTTAGATAGAGAGAGAAAGTGTGTGTGTGAATGTGTGTCTCCTTATCTTTATCCTCCATTTACATATACATGTATGTGTATATATATATATATATCTATATCTATCTATCTATCTATATATATATATATATAGTCCCAACTATATATAAAAAAAACACTTCACTGCACGTGTGGTGGATGTGCATACAACAATGAGGGATGAGAGAGAGAGAGTAAAACTAAAGAAAGAGAGAGAGAGAGAGTTATGCCACTGACACGTTTAGCCCATGTCCCCAAGGACGAACCCTTTTCTGGTTTCAGGGTAAATGGTTTGGACAGGC
Source organism: Limnothrissa miodon (assembly GCA_017657215.1). Taxonomy (NCBI): domain Eukaryota; kingdom Metazoa; phylum Chordata; class Actinopteri; order Clupeiformes; family Clupeidae; genus Limnothrissa; species Limnothrissa miodon. The sequence continues at coordinate 80,911 of JAGFZM010000860.1, forward strand.
AGTGTGCCGTTCTCAAGGATAAATGTGTGGCTAGTGTCCGCAGGGAGGTAATGTAAAGCACTGCGTGAACCTGAACCTCAACTGGTCTGTCTGCCCTCTTAACAACAACCCCAACCCCACCACCACCACCTTCACCCCACTCCACTCTACCCATTCACCCATCCTGAAAAGCTATTTCCAGCAGTCCCAAAAAGCTAGACATCATATTGCACCCTGACAGTTGTTTTGCTTGGATGTGGATAAAGGTTTATCAGAAAACTAATTGCATTCTCAACAGGGGGGAAGAAATCGGCATGAGAAAGCATTATATATAATTCAGTATTTGGCTTGGTCTTGTTTACAGACAGCCACCTCGTTCATCTGCATTAAGGAATTACACATCCCTTTAGTTAATTTTGTAGGCAATGGCTTTTCTGCCCTTGTCTTTACTCGCTCACATCAATTTGTGTCCATCAGTCGGACAAGACAAGAGCCTTTGCAGTGGAGGTGTTCTCAGACTGCATGAGGGAGCGCTGGGCTCTTGAGTACTAATGGGTAATTGACTGGTGCCGTGTCAGAGATCCTCCAGAGGCCTCTGGCAGGTCATCAACTCAGGTGTGGGTACATTCTATTGGGTAGCGGAAGTGTGTGTCTGTGTGTGTGTGTGTGTGTGTGTGTGTGTGAGAGAGAGAGAAATAGAGAGAGAGAAAGTCTGAATGTGTGTGTAGGAAGGGCTGGTATGGGGTTGGAGGTGCAGGGGATGGGCAGATTTCTTGCCTGGTTTTCAATTATATTCTATTAGAGAGTGTAAGTGAGTGGTCGAAGTGGTGTGTGTGTGTGTGCGGGTGGTCGTTAGGGCCTTTTAGGCATGACATTTATAGGGACACTGTTATCACACCAAGTTATTTTTGTTTAGGGGTCGGGGATAGAAGTTGAAAAGGGCCAAAGGTGTGGCGGGGTTGATAGCGGTGGGGAATTCCGCCCCCCCACAATGTCAATTACAGTTCAGAAAGACTGCTCCAGGGCATGTTGCCCTCTGCCAGTCAGAAATGAATGCACAGAGAGAAATGGAGAAAGAAAGAGAAAGAGATAGAAGATGTGTGGTGGAATGAAGATTGCTCAAAAGAGCCGGCAGGCCAGAGAAACTGAGGGCAGAAACCACTGATGATCAAAGGAGGAAAAAGGCTCATTTATGTGAGAAATAGAAAGTGCAAGGGGAGGAAAAGAGAATAAAAGTGCAGACAGAGAAGGGACATTAAAATGAGATTAGGAATGTGGGAACTATGGATACTGGGGAGGAAGAAAAAGAGTGAAAGAGAGAGAGAGAGATGACTGAGTTAGAGAGATGGACTGGCTAGAGTTAGGAGGACGGGAAGGGAGATGTGGGGGGGGGGTAGTGGGTCCAGAAATAGCAGTGCAAAGATGCAGATGAAGACAGATAGATATGAGTAGGAAGAAGAGGAGAGGTTGAGAGAGGGATGAAAAAAAGAGAGTGCAGGGAGCAGAACGAGGAGAGAGACTGACTGAAAGAGTGACTTTGAAAGTACACGGATGAAAGGCTGACTTTGAGGACATGTCCACAATGCTAGGCAGAAGCCCAGGTAATAAAGCGTAGAAAACAGGTAGAAATGGTGAGAATGAAAGGTGAGAAAGCAGAGACAATGATGCAGGGAAAGATAGAGAGATGAAGAGGGATGATAGAAACAGGTCAGCAAGAGCACCTCTGCGCTAACCGAACAGAGCACTTGATGACGGTCACCATAGAAACTGATTATATCCCTCTCGGATATATAAATTGTTCTCATAACAGGCAGCTGTTGGAATACAGTAAAACCCCTATTTTTTGCCACCCTCTCCCTCTAATACTCATAAATGTTTTTTTCCTCAAATACGGTAATGAGATTTGTTGTGGTGAGTGAATGTAAAATGATTATATAACTTGAGTTGGGATGGAGACTGTCTCTCCCTCTGAGCACGCTGCTTGTCTCCACGTCTCTTGCTCACTGTTCTCGTCAGCCACAACAGGGAGACTGTTTAATATTTCATATGCTGAATAATAACAGACAGTTTTGGGTTTCCTGTGTGTGCCTGTGTGTGTGTGTTTGTGCGTTGTGTGTTGCTATATGAGTGTGTGTGTGTGAGTGAGTGTGTGTGCTTGTTTGTGTGTTTATTATGTGAGATTTAGAAAGCCGACCAGGAACAAAATATCCCCCTGCAGTTTTTACTTGGATAAGATGTGCTTGGGATAACACAATACCAAAAGGACTATCACGTTCATTCTTCACAAAATCCAAGTATTCCGATTGATCCCTAAACATCTTACAGTTCTCCCCACTCAAATCCTCCAACACCGATAGACTTGAAGGACAAGATAGATGTGGAGCCCTCTGACAGGCGAAGAAAACATGGTCTCGTTCCAGGAGCAGTATGTGGGGGATGCTACATGTGGCGTATATGTGTCACAGATATAGAGAAATAAATAAAGTATGTTTGTGACTCGAATGTGCATGTGAATCTGAGCTGTGTGCCTGTGCTAGTATGTGCGTGCGCGCGTGTGCATGCCTGCATTCTTGGGCGTGTACAGTATGTATGAGGTCTCTTATGATCCAAGCTGGATCATAAGTCTGTGTCTAATATCTGAACTCACAATTAAAACCTTCTCCATACCTCCATCAGCATCATACCTCATCATACCATCAGCATCACCATCATCTACCCCTGGCTGAGGCCATCGATTTATAGAAAGGGACGTAAAAATTGTCCCATTTCAGGATGTCTTTCTAAACAATGGCCAAATGTGTTCCTGGAAGTAAGCAGCAGGCAGGTAGGTTGTTTGGCCCGGGCGTTCACACTCACACAACTTAATGACTTTTCTAGAGAAGAAGCTCCTTGTTTTGATGAAACCAAATGGAGCGTGAACAGCTTCCCCTGTGGGTGTTCCTCGACAGTAATGGTTCTCCCTGTGCTTGTGTGTGTGTGTGTGTGTGTGCGTGCATTTACTTGTTTTCTTTTTTTGTCTTCCCTGTTCTCAATAATGCAAATGTGCTGGTGATTCACTTCAGCTTTGCCACACTCAAGAGGAGGTTTCCATCTTTGAGCTGGAGTAATGTCATTTTCTCAGCACGCTTTGAGCGATTTGGTATAAGTAGCACTTTGCTTGGTCACACCTTCCTGGCCCCTTGTGTCATACGTCGCATAATACTTATTATCAAGATTGTGCTCTTCATGAGTATCTATACAGAAGCCTCAATGTAAGTGGAAGTCATGGTAATGATATACACAGGGGAGAGTGGAAATGAGGGCATGTGAAGTAGTTGTTATCATAATAGTGGTGGGAATGTTGTGTGTATAGATGTGGTGATGGGGGCGTGTTTTGTTGCTGTGATAACGAATGTTTCCTCATACCCACAGCAATAGGTTTGTGTGTGTGTGTGCGTGTGTGTGTTTTGTTGTTGTTTTGGAATCTTCCACTTCTCGTTATTAGGATTGGGTTTTATTTTTCCAAATGAGTTCCCGTTAATAAGATGTGGAGGAGGTTCTGTTAAATTGTTCAGATCATTACGAGGTCATGTCTCTGGATGACTCCAGCACTCTCTCTGTTTGCTTAAGAATTTAGCTGGAATTAAGATTGTAGATCCTGAACCCTAAGTCAGTGTAATTGGAATGCAAAGTGAAGGACTCTGAGAGGTTGAAGCATTTCTGGTCAGCACATCCTTGGCCCTGTGCTTTCTCTGCTATTTTCTGTTATGCAATTTGTTCTTACGGAGAAATCCATTGTGAATCAGTTTGTAACCCTGTTGCTCAAGGTCAGTCAGTTTTGTACGTAAAAACAATTATGAGAAACTTCAATACAACATAGACTGAATAATGATCCCAGAAAATAACACTAGTGAACGGGGCACAACTTTCTTTCAGTTATATTTTGGTTTGTACCATCTAGTGTTAATATTAGTTATTATTATTGGTTTGTTATTTGTCATTTCTTCTGGTTCTTCTCTCTTCACTCAGCATTCAGTGACTTTGAACAACTCGGCTATTGACTGATTCATTCCAGATTTTTCCTGTAGCGTTATTTCAGCAAACACCCTCTTGATACATTGAATGTGTGTATTGAATGTTGCCAAAGAGAAATTAATATGTTTTTAAATTTACAAACCGTTTCTGTTCACTCTCTGAATTGACTGAATTGATTATTAAGAGCCTTGTTACTGTTTTTAAGTCTCTTAAAAAATTAATGCATGTTTTGTTATTGTTGTATTGATTTGTTTTGTTTCTTTGCTCCAGGCATGACCTGCCAGGCACGGACGTCATACACAGAGGATGAGGTCCTGTGGGGTCACCGCTTCTTCCCTGTCATCTCCTTGGAGGAGGGCTTCTTTAAGGTGGACTACTCCCAGTTCCATGGCACCTTCGAGGTGCCCACGCCTCCCCACAGTGTGAAGGAGCAAGAGGAGAGCCTCCTTCTGTCCTCTCCGTTGACTGCGCCTTCCCTCTGCCACAGCACAGGAGGTGGTGGTGGTGGCGGGGGTGGAGGAGGTGGTGGTGGTGGCGGTGGAGAGGCAGGCAGCATCACACTAGAGGGCTCCGATCAGCAGGGGGAATCAGAGAGCGGTTCCATTAACCTTCCGCCGGCACCCATCACTGCAGCCAACCCCACCAAACTGCCCTCCAAGCTGCAGAGGTTGACAGGGCGGGGGGACGGCACGCTTCCCGGTGGCATTGGTGGTGCTGGAGGGGTGCGTATGGTGGATGGGATGCCCCGGAAGCTGTTGCGGATGAGCTCGGAAATCACATACAACTTGGGCGAGCTTCCAGTCAAACTCCAGCGAATCAGCTCGGCACCGGGTGTGGCCGAGGAGCGCCTGCATTCTGTCAGTTCACCGCTGGCTGAGGAAAGGCCGACACCCAAGATCGGAAGGGTGGGGATGGGAGACCCTATGAGCCAATCTGTGACAGACTTGCCCCCAAAGCTGCAGAGATTAGCTGGTGGAGGGGGAGGCATGGGTGGGCGTTTGGACGGGAACCTGCCACCCAAACTGCGAAAGATGAACTCTGAGCGATTCACAGGTTTGAGCCTGAAATGAACTGCAGTAGTCTCACGGAGCTGTACAGTACAGTATATCCCAAGGGACAAGAATTTTGATACTTGGCTTGAGTGCGGGTGAGACATACTGCACAGGTATGTCCGCAGTGATAGCCTGAAGAACCAACACTTAAAGGGTAACTAAGCAACATTTCATTCTGTTTTGAGTTTAATTTACCAGCTTCGTAGAGAATGAAGGCTTTCTCATCTCTCCTGCAGCCTGCGTACTTACAGCACTTGAAAGACAACGACCCAATGTAGAATTTAGAATATCTATATCTATATATATACACACACATATTATATATATATATAAATAAAATAGGAGGAGCTACTTATTAAAAAATAAAATAGAATAGAATTAAAAAATAAAGGCTTGCCTTGTATGCATAGTTTTCAAATTACTCACATATATGACAATGCTCTTATGAGACTATGAGCCATATTGGAAGGCAAGCCAGCTGTCACCCTTTTCTGATTTTTACCCAAACCTATACAAAAAAAAAAAACTAAAAAAACATTCCTAGAGGTGTACTCCTGTTGTTAAGTACAAAGGTCTGTCACGCTGAGCTTTGTGAAACTACACTTGTATGAGCCCAAACTTGTCAACATCCCTTTTGCAATCACTTTCTTCACATTTATGAAAGCGAATAATGTTACCACAGAAATTATAATCACAGTTCTTAGCAATTTATCTTTTAGAAGCTAATTAATTTTAAACAAACTGGCATGTTTGATCACATAGAGCATGTAAATTATACTTACAACACATTTGTGAAATAAATCTTTTTAGAGGACATATTATCTAAAAATCAGTCACATAAATTCAACAAAAACTTACTCCATTCATAAGGGCATATATTACCTTTGTGTTTGATAAATATTTAGTCACCTGTAGTAATTTTCATGCATGTGTTTATAATAATGTAATATAACAAGATAAGAGCTCATACAGACTCAAACAATAAGCCTTAACTTTGTCAAGTGGCTATAATTCACTGTTCACTCAAAAATGTTTTAGATTTGTTTGTGTTTTAGAGTCACAATTCAGTTACAAGAACTGTCTGTTAAAATCACTTAAGTAAACTGGTGCAAAACTGATAAGAAATAATCTATTCTATCTATATAGATGTATTGTATGTAAACACATAACCTTGTCCATTAAAGCTTTCTCCACGTTTGTTTTGGAAAACGGAAGCAATAACAACTGAACTATGGTAAGAGGAGCATTTTTATGTCATTTTGCATTTTTTTTAATACGTACCTCTCTGAGATGCTTTTAAGAACTGCAATGCGACTCAAATAAATTATGACTTAAATCAGACACAGCATTTGAAATCTGTGATTCTGTGGTATCCCAAGCACCTCCTCTAAATGTTCCTAAGGCATAAACAATAATCTTTATGATTAAATAGCTCTCTGTACATGTGTTATATCTTTATAGAATATAAGACTTTTTGTCTCTGACACAAGACAGACTCACTGTCTGATGCAGTTTGTATTGGATGTACTCATCAGTATTGATCGAGGTCTTCCTTTTTCAAAAATAAAAGTTGTGATTCTGCTCTCTGAACTCTGCCATGTGGATGACTGACAGGTTTGCTGGCTGGGGGCTTTTGTAATGCTGACACAGAGATCAGGGGGGTTATTTGTGCCAAGATCTCTAGCTCTGATGCAGCTTTGTATTGCTCAATCTGCCATGGGATGCATGTCACCATGGCCAAGCTGTTTGGGTTAGACTGGAATATAAAAAGAAATAGAGCAACTTTTTCATCTCTCATTAACATTTTTACTCATATTTTAATGAAGACATTCATTAAGTACATAACCATTAGAACTATGTGATATGCATATAACTTATAATCAAACCTGATAATGTGGGTTAAAACCGTTTGGAGACACTAAAATTTTGTCAGTTCCTATAGATTAAAAAAAAAAACAATAATTTTCCATAATGTGGCTATACATAAAAACACATCCATCCATGAAAATAAATTCTGATATCTAATACAATCATCTGAAGAATACACCAACACCATCTCTTTAAAATAATAACAATATTAACCATTTATTATTATTATTGTTATTGTCAACATCATCATTGTCATCTTTAAATTGTTTTTAACACAGCATAGTAAGATTTCCAATTCCTGCCCATTCTAAATTTAGACTCAGACACCAACTTTGGTTGGAGGAAACCAAATGGGAGTGTAAATAATTTCAAAGAAGTAGAAAAAAAAATAAAAAATTTTTTAATTAGTCACTAATGACAAACATTGCATTTAATCACTTCATTAAGTGCCATTTGATCAGTACGACAAACATTTACAGAGTTTCCGTAGGGAAGAAGGCACTGAGGTCTCCTGACCTGTGCAAAGCATGTATGAGACCTCAATGAGATGATTATATTTATGTGCTCTCTCTCTAGGCATTGAAAAATAGACCTTCCAGATCAGCATGCATAGCAACCATGCTTCACTTCGATCATTTTATTTAATGAGTCCAGCAGCGAGAATCCCTTAAGACATATTAACATGTTAGCTCTCCACAGGACTCCAACATCCTGAACTTTTAACAGTAGGAGACTAATTAGACTGAAGATGTGTGTGTGTGTGTGTGTGTAAAGGTAAGCACAAGCTCTTAAGTAAAAATCTGACCATGCTTGGCACTGCTGGCACCCAAAGGGGAGGAGAGAAGTGAAGTCTGACAAAAACACATATACTTTTAAATTTGCAATTTGTACAACAACAACAATTACTATGTTTGCTGACAACATCAACAATAATTACTCAAATTCAGTATCATTGCTTAAGGCCTCTTCACAGTGTTGGCAAATAGGTGCAATCAATTTTAATTTATTCCAAGATGGAAGCTGTTGAAAGGAGCAGCTCCCATAATTTCATCAATTTCATACATCATGCTCTAATTGCATCTGTGCCAGGTTAATGCATCCTTAATGAGACTATAACCAATATATAATTTACTGTTTGCACATTTCAATTGGATTTATGATTTCAATCAATTCTGTGTATTTGTTGCATATGAGTGTAGGCTATTCTTAAGCAGTCAATTAAGCAGTATGCATAAGACAATTCATGTTCTTTTTTTTTTTTAAACAATATCCACTCAAACTGGAGGCTAAACAGCAGCTGTGAGGCCTAACTAAATTTATTTTCGCATTTTCTTGTATCAAAAATAGGCTATGAGCAAGCAGATGGCTGACAGATCAATAAGATAGGCCTACACAGCTTGAGTGACAGCATGACATAACACTCCTGGTAAAGACACAATGCATCTTCAGAAAATAGGCCCGTGAACACCTTTACAAATAAAGTGCAGCAACTTACAATTCACAACTGAAAATCCCCGCAGTAGAATAATGTTTTACTCTCCGAGGTAAAGATTAAAAGGCTTCCCATAACTTGACAGTAAAATTCTGACTTCAGAAATAGTCAATAAATCTAGTCCATACCAAAATCCGAAACAATCTACAAGCAAGGCAGAATAACAGATAGCCAGGCTACAGCATAAATGCGAAAGAAACCCAATGCAATCGCCATCGTCGTGCTAGTCTCAGTCCTTATGTCCAGAAAGATTCTCCACAAAATTGATATTGGGTGGATACGAGACCTGATACTGGGCTAGATGATGAAACAGTGATCCCTGTGTGTTATATTTGATCTTTCCCCATAGGTTAGTGTGTCTGCAATCAATGCAAAAGAGGTAAGCTAAAATATGGAGGGCTGCCTTAATACTAAACTCCTTTTCTCATTTAGTTATGCACTTGTTAAACGCCATCTCCGACAGACTTGCTTTCTGGAATTGAAGAGCGTTACCTTGCAGGCATTTTGTAGTTTACATTCTTCACGTTCAGGCCAGGGTGTGGGTTTTTGTCATATGTGGTCTATGCATTAGAAAAATCTAACTGAGGTAACCGAGAATGTGGAACGACAGACTAATGTTGTTAGAGAGACAGCGAACGAAACGCCTTTGCTATGAATGTTTCAGCAGACGGCAACTGCGATACTACACAGAAATAGAACAGGAGAGTTTGGCTAGGCACTAAGCGCGAGAGGGTACCGTACCGGAGTGGTTGCTAGGTAACGCCAGTGTCTGCTCCAGAGTGAAAGAGCGTGCGCCGTACCTCTTGCGATGAGTAAACATGATGCGAAGCAGTGCCTTAAGATTGCTCGCAACATTTGCCATTGCAAGTTGAAGTATACCCCTATAGCATAACAAACCCTTTTAGGCCTTCTGATGACAAGGTGTGTGATGCCTGTATCATGACTGTTTCTCAGTTCAAGACTTCCCTTTAGAAGGATCAGGGAGACAGAACCCTGGACATGAACATTATGTGGCATTTGCGTTTTACATATGCAAGCTTCCTCTCATTGGGATGTATATTTTAAGAAAGGTAGAATGTTAGCAAGATGTTCGGCTTCACAATCATCTTGGGTGAAACTTTGCCAATTTTCACCTGCTGGTGGGAGTTCATTCTGTAAAGCCTATCGCCCCCTACTGCAATAATGAAAAGATCACCTCCCAATGTAAGAAGACATTACCGCATTACTGCTCTCAATGCAACTACACTACAGTGTGTGGCCTATTAGCCTACTCCTGTTGCTTTTACAATGGACAAAAAAAACATACTGCTTTATTTTGTAGGCTACAGACCACAAAAATCATTGTCATCACAAATAATTAATGGTCACAGCAAGTTTAATTCACACACTGAAAAACAAAACTTAAAAGATAAAGTCTCTCACTATACAGAAAGTACATGTGTATTGCACACATATTACAATATCTGTTCAGAGAAAAAATATAAGTAAAAATGTAAACATCTTGAATACATAAAAATACCTTTAACACATAAAAAGGACTCATAAAAGCTTGTTAGACTATCAGACGCTTCATGTGATGTTGATAACAATACATTCAATGTATACAAGGGAATTTTAAAGGATTTTCAGAGCCGTCCTCCATGTTTTTTCATCTCTTATAATTTGTGGAAAAAAAGCAGCTTTAACTACCTTATACCTTAAAACCTCTCCAACTCTTGAGAACACTGTCCCCAGAATTTGGCCTCCAGAATCCCTGAGGGAGGAACACTTGCCATCAGTCTTCCATGTCTTGATCTTGTGAGAAGGATGGGTAGAGACTGAAAGCATGCACAGGGAACAATGATGCCAAGGCAGTTTGGGCTGTTTGGAGTGGGACTTAAAAAGATGCTGTTTCACTTGAGCCATGAGAGGAATCTGACTAATATCCGTGCCACCCACTAGCCACACAGTTCTACAGCAACCAAAAGCATGTTAACAACACCATCAGTCACAAACCACAACCATTTTTTTAATTGACATCGAACAAAACCGAGGGAAAATTACCAAATGCGCAGATGACCAAAACAAAAAAAAAACATTCCACATTTTTTGTTTGTTTAAATATTCTCACATTTTCCAACGATAAGTTTTCACTCGTTGATAAAAACCATATGAGCACACCACTAACCTATTCATATTTATAATCATAAATATGCATGTTTAATTGCTAAAAACCCAAGGTTGTCCACCATTTCCTATGAGCAAAAAAAACTAAACGGAACTACTATACTGAGGGGGGGTCTTTATTGCTTTGTGTGTGTTGTATGTGTATGTGTGTGTGTGTGTGTACGTATACACACATACTTCATGTGACAAATAGACACTGTACTAACCAATGAGAATGATGATCTAAAAACGAAAAACTACCAGACAGACCCCTGACACTTAATCTGTAACATGATCCCTGAATACTGTGAATGTTTGTGTGCTGTAACCAACTGTCCTCTCTCTCTGGCTGTGATTGGGCTGAAGTACTAAGGGTGGGGAGGTTTTTTTTTGCACTTTTCACGTTTGGTCCATCGGGGGCGCCGGTGAGCTGTGATGCGGTTGAAGGTCAGTGGGGATCCCACAGTGGCTCAGCAGTTGGGGTGATGGGTGCTTGAGGGGGGCTGGGGAGCAGAGAACATCCTGAGGCAGGGAGGTGGATGTGGAGGCGGTGGTGGAGGAAGAAATGAAGAGGAGGTCAGAGGGGGCAGGGGCAGCAGTCAGGCTGCTCTGGGGAAGGGCAGAGAGGGGTGCTGCTGGTTGGCAGGGCCCCGAGGGCAGAGGGGCGGGTGGGGTGGAGAGGGCGGTGGACAGCAGCAGGTTCTCCGAGCCCACCAGGCTGTGGTAGGGAGGTGCGTCGGCTAGGCTCATAGGCAGGCCACTCCAAGGGCCCGAGTTGGAGTCCTGGAGCCTGTGCAAGTCCATGTGGCAGACGGCACCTCCTCCACCACTGCCACTCCCCTCAGGTACAAGGTGCATGGGCTGCCTGCGAGCAAATGTGCCATCGGAAAGGGCTGCGGCGTTGGGCACGGAGGAAGGGGGAGTAAGCGGGGGTTGGGGGGACAGCGGTGATGGGGGGAAACCATCGTCCGTCGGGTGGAGGAGGCTAGGGTCCAGCTCCAGGCTGGAAAAGGTGTCGGCTGAGAGGCGCGAACTCAGGAGGTCCACCACGCCACCCGGTAGCACCCGTGTCTCAACGCCCTCTGGCTGGCCAAGGTCACCCATGCCGCTTAGGCATGCGAGGGATTCAGGGTAAGAGCCCATGGCCTGCAGCACACGCACCAGCTCATCTGCCTCCTCTGAAGTGGGCAGAAGCTCGCTGGTTTTACCTGCCGCTGCGCAGTGACAAAACGAATGGTTAATATTTAAAGAACATGAAGGGGCAGCCTACCGGCCCACGAAGCAGCATCAACAAACATTAAAATATAAAAGGCAGGGAAGAGTAAAGAAATGCACCTTCAAACAAATCAAAGTCTTGCAGATCGTCTGGCAGCCTTGGAAGAACATCTGAGAAATCTTCCTGGTTGAGCTCCAATTCATGTGAAATATCATTGATGTCGTTTGGGATGTCATCAGGGAATTCATCAGTGCTTAGGTCTGGGGTCAATGGGCTCCTAATGTCAAAACAAAAATGACAGAAGATGACACACTATTGGTGCAGACACACAAATAACAATACATACTGTAACAATTTAATTCAATTAAAAACAGTGCTTCTTAAAATGTCAAGTGTGCCTTCTAAAAGAGTAGTGTCCAGCAGATATGAAATTCATAAGACTAAGGATAATGGGCTCACACAAAAGCTTGACAGTGTTTTAGACTAATGACCAAATACTGACTCACCTGATGCTGGAGGACTGCGAGGGGATGCTTAGTGCGGCCGGCATTCCCAGGTTGCCCTGGGGCAGAGCAGGGGGGATGGGCTTTTGTGGTCGCCGTGGCCCCCTCTTGCCTTTCTTTTTGTGCTTCTTGGCGAGGGCGGCTGGCTTGGGCTTCCTCAGGGGCTTTCGCTGCTGCTGTTGCTGCTGGTGATACATACGCCGACTCACATCACCACGCAGGAAGTTATCCTGTGCACAAACAGCCAGAACACGCACACGCACAAGTTTGTTTTTAGTGACAGAATAACCAGAATGAAAATATTGCAAAATACTAAAGGGGGGGGGATGGGCAACAGAAAATATTGCTAACCCGAACACACATCATATTCATTGACAAATGAGCATACTATCTCTATCACACATCCTCAAGTGCAGAAAATTATAAATAATCAGATCGACCCACAGCACATTCACAGATATCATGCTCTACATGCTCACAAAGGCCTTCTGAGGACCAGTTAACTTACCATTTTCTTGGCGTGTTCATCACAGAGCGGCGTCTGGTGCGTGATGTCAAAGACAGGAATGGAACACTGCGCTCCGTCAGCAAAACGGGCAGTACAGCTGTTGAAAAGCTGCTGAGAGCCATTTGAGAGAATGTCTGCAGGAAGGCAAAAGTTAAGGAAACAGGGGATTCACAAACACCAATGCAATTTCTTTTAATAGGCACTGTTCCAACCTGACATAAATGAAAGTGTATGCAGAGGAAAAGGGTGCCATTTCCCATGCATGATTATAACACAAAAACATTAAATTACCACATTAAATTACCACACCTTCATTATCTACCAAAGATAATACAACATAATAGCCTGGGCCCGCCCATACTTCCCTGTGACGCTACATTCAATTTCTGGCCAGGCTGCCGTTTTAGAGGAATTATTTTTCCCAAATCTGTGGGCACCAATGAGAAACGAGCTTACGCATACGTCATCGGAATGAGTGGTCTGATTGGTTGTACATTCGTCAAGTAGTATACAGAGGCATCTGATGGACGCAGGTTAAGCCCGCCTCCCAGAAGATGTTTAGTAATGTAGGATGGCCAGACTAAGCTCCCATGAGCTTTGTCACGCAAGCCAGGCTAACAACATAATACAACGATTTAAAAAGTTTGGTGGTCCAAAGTAAGTGTTACAGTGAGAGCTCTTAACTCACAAGAAATAAAAGTAATCAAGTTAAAAATATATCTAGTCCCCAGATGTAGGCGGCAGTTCATGCTGCCTCCCCTATATTAAATACCAACTGACAATTTCCAAGCCTATAACTTGGAGCACATTAACATCATGGCCCACTGCACTGGAATGTGTGGCACCTGAGAATCTCTCATAATTTAAAGTTCTGATCTCTGGTTTTTGATTGACACTATCCCCATAATCAAACAAAATGTTAATGACTTTGCATAACGTAAGTGGCTTGAAAGAGCTTGAAACATCACACAATAAAAAAAAATGTATATGGGAAAATTCTGGTATGTGGATCATCTTCTCATTTTATGTGGATCTCACCTGTCCATAAAAACAAAAAAAAATCAATCACCTTACGCTATCATTATGCATTATTCTACTAGTTTCAAACCAGGTGAAAGGATACGCTGGAAGCAATGATGTGTAAAGGGTAGGGCCCGGTTCTGACACGCTGTGCCCTTGGTACTGCCAGTACAGAGTGCTGCTTGGGAATCCTGCTTCCACGCCATCTTGGTACTAGAAACACATTAGAGAGCAAATGCCATTAGCTCACTAAAGGTTCACAAAATGATCGATATATTTTTCGATCGACAATGTTTTTCATTTTTAGAAAAGGTTTACTGGCAAATTTTGTAATGTAACTATTGTATGACGAAGTGGATACCAAGGGTGGTTGACCTGAATGTTAGAAATCACAGATCTTTGTGAGAACCAAAGGTGTGTGTGCATGTGTCCTTTACCTTGAGGCCTTTGCGGTTGCTGTCTGTAAAAACTCGGCGGTGCGGCCAGGGTCGTGCCCAGCAGCTTGGATCAACGCCTCTCGCAGTACCCGTTGTGACCTCTTGTGGCGTCGCCGGGCCCTCTCCTCCCGATGCAGATGTGTGCACTTCTGCTGCAGGTAAGAGGCTAAGCCTGCCACACGCTGACTCCGAGAGCTGCAACCCTGAGCACTGAGTTAGATAGGGGAAAAATAAAAAAGAAATCACAGTTGGTATGAACTAACAGAAATATAACACCTGCCCTGTGCCTGTGGAGCTGATAAGGATATTGAACACATCTAGCTCAATGAAAGTCAATACCTCATTTCAACAAAGGTGCTTGGCAGACCACTGTATTGCTGGTGGATTATATATTGACTTGACATTCTTGCAAATATCCAATAGGTCACACAAGGTGGATAGAAAATAATGTAGGGAAATATGAAGAAAAACAACAAAGTTCTTAAATATTTGCCACACTGGATTCACTTTCACATTTATGTTCATTATGATCTTAAAAAGAAAACTGTTGATTAGACTTGAAAGGATGTCAGATCAGTTTTACAGCAGGCTGACCTACCTCTCATCTAAGTGTCTTGCCTGAAGGCTCCAGTACTGATAGGATGCAACTCTTGCCACCTCTTCATTGTCATCCTCTGCAGCACTGTCCTCAGACCAGTCTGGCCCTGTTACAAAACATGTTGGTCTATTACACAAAGCCTCCGTAGAACTGAGGAAGTAACACAGTTTCATTGTATAGAAGGAGAATAATGAGCGACTCTGATCTTAAAACAAAGACAGATCACATTAACACTTTCAGGTCTATGCACTTATAAATTATTTTTTAGAAGTAGGATTTGCAGAAATTCGGTCTGGGTCTGGTCAGAAACTCACCAAAATGAGGGTGCAAATCATGTTTGGCTGACTGCTCGTCAATGGCTCTCTGCAGTCGCATTAGCCTCCCAGGTATCGGCAGATGCCCAGGTAAAGCGGTACTGGTGTTACCGAGGAGGGGAACCGGCGTGGAAGGGGCAGACTTCCAGCTTGGTGCAGGCCTGTGGCCCAGCTCCGGCTTGTGACTGGAGGAGGCTGAACTCATATGCGTCTGAGGTGGTCCGGACTTACATATGCCCTGTACAGGTCCAACTGAGCTAGATTTGATGGGAACAGACGTGGGGGTGTCTAACGGCTTTTGCTGTGAGCTTATGAGCTTGGGAAGGTGGAGGGCGGGGAGGCCCGGCGAGGGCGGGGTGGGGGTTGGCCGGACTGGCTCAGATTCTCGGACCAGCCGCTGTTTGTTGTTGGAGTTCTGTCGCCCCTGGAGAAGTTTCTTCGGCAGCAGGGTTTGTGGCTGGGCCACAGCCTCGCCCCCACACAGGCCAAAGGGGTCCAGCGACAGCAGAGAGGGAAGGGATGAGGGGGGAGAGGGGGGTAGATGGTCTAACCCATTGGGTGTCTTCAGAGCCAGAGATGGAACTGTAATGTTGAGGGCCAGCGATTCCAGGGAGTCGTGCCTCTTCTTGCGCTCTTTCTTGGGTAGGACCCCCATGACTTGCAGATGGCTGTTGCAATACCTGCAGACAGATGATTGTTGTGTAACTGAGGGCTGTTTAGATTAAATGACCACCTCCATGGCACTACACAACACGTGTAAACACAAATGATTCAAATTTGTTTAGTTCAGAATCAGACATTGATTTAAACAGACTTGTCCAAGGCTTTTTTCCAAATTTAAATAATTCCCGGAAACAAATATTTCAACGGCAGTTGATGTCAGTTACAATTGTGGCAGTAACAGGTCACATGCCTTTAGCAGGAAACATGCTTCCTGTTCGCTCCTACATCTACAGAAGCAAGGGTTCTATAAACAGCTAATAAAACCAGCACCTTAATTCACTACTGAGTATCACTATAAATATTCAAATCCTAAAACAAGTCCCTAAAATATCACCACAGTAAATAGTTCAATACATAATAAATTATTTAAATAGTCAAACACAACCTGCTGAACCATCATTTGCCTTTGGTTTAGAGCTGTCTAACTTAACTTTATTACAGTATGACGGAGCAATTCAAACATAGATATAGACACACACCTTCGATCTTCTGCTTTGGGAATGGGGTTGGTGCAGCGCTGGCTATTGTACTTGGCCACATACTCGCACTGTCTGAAGGGAGCACTCCTGTCCTCCAGCACATGGCGAATGCAGAAGGCATAACCATTGAGGCGTCGCTGCTTACACAGCTTGGGGCTGTAGGAGCAGAGGGGTTTGTGATCCAGCTCCGAGTAATGGATGTGTTTGCCTTCGTACATCCCGTGCCTCGAGTGTTGGTGCACATTAGCTGCACACAGAAGGAGGGAATATGAGATGCAGAGCAATAAACGAGGGAAAAGTAAGCACATATAGACCTAAGTCTAACACCAAGAGAGGGACAGGGGGTAGTAAATTCAGCTGATCTCAAAATGAGACAAAGCTGATGCTCAATGCAGTGTACTTGTAGAAAGAAGCAATTACCCCCAAAGTTATTCAGTTTAACCACTCAAATTGCTTTGTATGCAACCCCCAGATACACATGCAGTTAAATGGGTGGGGATGTCATTAGAGGCTGTCAATAGATAATGACTGGTTGTGGAACAGACTCAGCCAAAACAGAGCCAGATTTGTTCCACTCACCTCCTTACTACTCCCTTTGTTGAACAGAAACATAATATAACAGATGTACAAATTGACTGATCAAATGCAGACAAGTGTTGTGTTTTTTTTTCCCAACATTATGAACAGCTTTCTGAGAACCTTTCACTCATGCACTGACAGTTGCCCATGGTTAACCGCGCCTCAAGACGTTTCACTTGGGATGTCCGATCTGCTACCTTCAAGTTAGTTTAAGGAGGAAACGCATAGTGCACAAACGTGCAATGTTTATATTAATTGGAATAAAGTTGATTCATTTTTACAATGAGTGGGCCTATATAAAGTTTATCCCTACACTGAAAAGCAAGAATTGAACTAAACTTAACGTCTAACATATTTTCACCATAATTATTATGTAAGCGCTTTTGGAGACAGCTACACGTCCCTTGTGTAAAGCACAAACGGTTAGGAATGAGTTATTTTTATGTATTTTTTTTTACATACAAAACAAAAAAAACATCCACATAGGCAACCTGATGTGTTTTTACGAAAAACGGCTAACGCTGAGTTGCATATTCTGCCAATAACTGAATTGCCACATTGAAGACCAATAAACTAAGCGAGTCACAATTCAGAAGAGAAGTCTTCTATGTATCACTTCCAAGTGCCTGAGACGTTCCGCTTGTAGTCAGTTCACAAATATTACTAGACTGGCAAGGTACTTGTCATGCTTAGCTACTTCCAAAAGGCAAGGAGATAGTGGACAGCCTACCCGCCCACTTTTATGTCATGGAGAAAGATAACGATAACGTTAATTAATACGTTTCCTCATAACTCGATATTTTAATATATTACATTTTACAACAAAAAAGAAAACAGCGATTAAATCTTGATATTTGAGGAAGCGGAAATTAAAGCTAACTTGCTAGGTGGTGCGAATGTAACGTTACCTAGCTTTCGCTAGTTAGCTTAATTAAGGTAACCAACAACGTTTATTTACGCATTTTAAAGTGCAACCAAATTCAAATTTAAATGCACAATACATATCTGTGTACATGATAACAAACAATTTCAAATATACCACCAACTAATTCAATATTCCACGAGAAGAGACAATTTGCTAAAAAGAAAAAGTTAGTATTTGCTTGCAAAAACAATGCAGGCAATGCTTAAATCTGTGTCCAATGCGAGGTTTTTATCTGTACAGTAGGTATATATAAGTGCAAATTATTTCAAAATAAATGGAAGAATTACCGTTGGCCTGTCTCACCACGTAATCCCCAGACCTCGCGTAGCGCTGCAGCCGCTTTATTGTGCGCACTAGGTAGGATGTCCTCAGCTCGAGCCCGGTGCTTTTCGTTAGCCCCGTCTACCTCCGTTTCTTCAGTGTTGAATACGCTGTTCACCACAAGCGCTACTAGAAACAGCTATTATACCCTATGGGGCGCTTCTTTCGCCAGTTTCTGGTTTTTACCGAGCAATTACCTGCTTATTTCCATGCCTGTAAAATTGCACGGACACCGAATGCATTTTAGTATCGAATATTTGAATAACAACTGTCCGTGTACAACGACAAGGGGGTGTTGGTTTTGTCATCGGATGTGAGCCTTCTCACAGCACAAGCCTACTACAGGCACTGCGGGGACATGACAACAGGCAACAGTACAACAACAACCTTTGCAACCATATTGGAAATTAACTTTGTAGAGATATTGTACCGAAACGATTGACTCCCAATTTGAAAGTAGTCGTGTGTGTGAGCCAGTGACTAATCAGAGTAATGTAGTAGTATAGCACATACGTGGAAATGCAACAAATTCACATACATTGAAACTGTTGTGTTTGACATTAAGTTCAGGGGTATCTCCCCCGAGTCGACAGTTCTATCGTCTTATGCCCGACTCAGATGACATCACATCACCCAGTGAGAGCTGAAAGTATCACTGATGTTTTAAAAACATCAAAATAAAAGGTAATTTTGCTTTTCGATTAGGATAGCACTGGTGCCGCTAGAAAATAAACAAAACTTTACTGCCTCATGGTGGAAGTGCAATTTTGTAACAAGTAATAATGTTGCAAAGTATTCCATTTTAGAATTCTATGGAGAAAAAGAACCTAAGAAACGGCAATTAATTTAAAATGCAGGAACTGAAGATGTGTTTGTATAACCACACATAAAGATCTCCATACAAAGGAAATCTGACATTTGCAGATTTTTTGTCACTTTTTGTGGGGGAAAAAACAGTTAAATATATTTTCCTTTTGGATTGACAATGTTCGGTGAAAACAACCCTGCACACCTTAAAACCATTGCAATTTAAGGGCAGAGCCATACAGCAACAATAAATTATAAAAACATTGTCAGAGGTTCGACAGTAGTAATAGAGGTTTTATTTATATTCATCACAGCATAAGCTTTCTTTAACAAAGCTTCTCCCCACGACCTTCTCTTGGGAATGAAATCTTTACAACGCCACTGTTTACCTAAGCATACCATATTTAAATATATAAAGCAAGAATAAAATTTCACACAGTTGTTCATGAACTAGCTTTAACAAACCCGGTTTGGAGACACGGCAGGTCAGACTTGGCATGGAAGATTGAAGATACTTCTGAATATTGTGTGAAAGGTGATGTAATTTCAGTATCTGTGCGTTGGCTGTAGGTTTGAGTTAAGGACAGAGGTCTCACACAGGCGGTTTGTGAATTTGATTGGACAGAAAAGGAAGTGTTCTAGCAAATGGCAGGCTCTTCAATGGCATCTGCTCCCTCAGTCACAGCCTTGACACACTTGGCCATTGTCTGGGATGCTCGGCTGATAGGATCTAGGAGACAGACAGAGTTATGCTTAAACCATTCTTAAAAACTATGTATATCCCCTCATCGACCACATACACTGCTAAAACTAGTGTTAGATCATTGGTTATATTCCTATAAACCACATCTGATGCAAGTTTTTACACCGCTTTAGGTAATAATTATTATACTACACATTCATGGGCGTAAATTTCATTTAACAGTAGGGGGGGATGATAGATATAAAATTTGTCAAGAGACATTTTTGAAGGGGACACAAATAGTTCAAATTGTTCTTATAAAGATATGTCCCCACAGTTAAAAACTTTGCTTCTATCATTATTAAAACTATTTATTGCATTGTTATGTTGTTTACTGTCAAGCCATCAACATACAATGAAATGTAAACATGCCTATTACTGTGAAAAAGATACATGAAATAAGTAAAGCTGTGCAACAAAACGGTTTAGGTGCACTGATAAATGATCTAATATCTGCTCTCCTTTTCTCTGTCATTTTAGTCTATGAAACTGTCTGCAAGGTAACAATAAAAACAAGGAATTAAAAAAGGTTTAAAATTAAGATAAGACACCTAAGAACAGAATAGAAATTGAGTACAGTAGTCTCTTTCAGAAGAACAGTGATATAATGAAGACTCCCGCAATATAAATATACCAGCCACTAAGTGATGAATCAAAGCCGAGTGAATTAGATCTAACGTTTCTGTGTCGCCTTGACAACCATAAACTAACGTAGCTGCTAATCGTCCATTCAGTCCGGCTGAGATTAACGCCACCAATAAAAAAAATATCGCAAAAAACACATACAGTACCCACTAATGGCCTTGTGCGTTCTATCCTCAAGCATAACACTTTTTATACTAAACATGACATCCTGTTAAATTAAATGTGGGTGTCTGCAAAAACACTGTGGCACCTGCAAAACATTTCAGATGTACTGGGGGGGCTAAATGCCACATAAACAAGGTAACGTTATAAGTATAACCAAGTAGCCAAAACTTTTGATGCTACTATAGAAGATTTGTGGGAAATTACATGGATAATCAGCATTTATGCTAATTTATAAAAAAATAGCATAAATTTATTGTTTTTGGGGGGGACAACCCTTGGATGGGAGGGGACATGTCCCATGTGTCCCCTGGGATTTTCGCCCATGTACACATTACTATCTATACCCACATCTGAACACATTGTCAATGTCATGAATAGAATTGAAAAAAATTAGCTTACCCGTCATGTAGAAATCTTTTATGGTTGTTTGAGGAGGAACCAGGGGTTCAGATAATAACGTTTGATCAACAGTCTGCAAAAGAAAACCACACATTATGACTAACAGTGCACAGCTGCTTTACCTCTAAAAGGGGCTGCAAAAATAGTGTGAAAAAAATAACAGGTAAAATGTCGGACCTGTGCAAGTTCGCTGGCCTGCTTGAAGTAGTTGGCTTGTTCAACGTCATCGTACCGCACCAGGCTGGGAGCCACCTCCTCCAGCCGTTCCCTCACCTCTGCCAAGGTGTCGTAGGGGAGTGCGATACCAGCAAGCTAAGACAATGCGCGCACACACACACACAAACATGTCAAGGTGTCTATATATTTGCGCAAGTTAAATTTAAGACTCTCAGATTTTGTTCCAAAGACAACATTGCAAAGGCCACATGAGTGGTAAAATAAGAATAGTAGGCCTAGTCTACGTAGAAGTGAACAGATTATAAGTAGATGTATTTAATTTTTTTGAAGGACCCACAACAACTGTGGATGGGTGAGTGGTTTTGGAATGGCATTACTTGTGCATGCATGCATGATTCATGTTCTTTTAATGTCAAAGTCTGTGTATTCAGCTCACCAAAACATTGCATTATTAATTGAACTGTGGTATTCACACAACATTAAATTAACACCTGGCTCTTGATTTGTGCATTCAACTTGTGTATCTGTGCACTTGAATAACTTCAAACTACAAAGTGTGCAATGTGATAATTTACTGCACAGCTTTGACATTTGTGTCGCGTTGCTGAAATTTGGGCAGCACCATTTACAAGGTATCCTACCAATACTCCTAACATAAGCAGCACTCATTCAAATTATTTAAACCTTGCAACAGTATGTGTGTGCATTGGGAGTGGGCAATGTGCAAGTACATACTAAAAAAATAGTGTATAAATAGTACACTATAGTATAACATAAGTGTGCACTAATCTTTATGTATTTCAGAGTGTACTTGTTCTTCTTGCTATTAAAAAAAGCGTCCTTGCATCCTTGCAAACATGAAAAAAAAAAAAAAAAGTGTGAATACCTCAGACACGGCCCTGATTATCCTCCAGTCCTCCCGGGCCATGCCAGGGGCTGTCACAGCAATGCGAGTCTGCTGGGCACGGCCCTCTGTGTTGACATAAGTGCCACTCTTCTCCGTGTATGCTGCACCCGGCAGGATGATGTCAGCCATGGGGGCTCCCAAATCACCATGGTGACCTGTACATCAGTGACCAAGCAATGGATGAGTATAATGTGTACGTATGAAGTGTGTGTGTGTGTGTGTGAATAATATTATTCATTTGCACCCATGTGTGTGATCTGAGTGCCGTACCCACCCTGGTAGATGATGAAGCTATCTTTGGGCAGATCTTGGCGGGTGATGCAGCCACCATCAGCCCCCAGCAAAAACAACACTTTGGGGGGAGCCTTTCTGATGACCTCCACTCCTGCCTTGTAGCCCAGATCCAGCGCTGCAACCTGACTGGCCACCCTGTCAATCAATCACAACCACAGTCCCACTAGTCAGCAAGTGAGCTTCTGTCCAAAGTCAGTCAGTCTTCTTTCTAGTACGTTGCACTTAAATGCACCCAGAACATTCTCAGGTCAACAGAAATGGTAGGCATAACATTTTTAGACTATGCCAGTATCAGTTGCTGAAAAACTGTATTTTGAAGTGTAATCTCACAAAACAAATTAACAAAACACACATCTGTATAGCAGACCTGTGCAATACATTTAGGACCTTCCATCCATCCTCCACACCACTACTTGCACGGGCATTCTGGGCAATGGTGGAGACTGCGTTCAATATGGCTGCCCCATCAGCCCTCTGCAGCGTGGCACTGCCAACCACCACAACCGGTCGCTTGGCCTTGGCCAATACCTGGTATAACACAGCAAAAAACAATCAGAACGATCAAGCCTTACAGGCCTGAACTACATCATAACCCTCAACCTCCCCCTCACAGATGGTTATATAGCCACAGAAACTTTATTTTTTACCTGGCAGTATGGGTGTGTGCCAGCGGCAATGTCCTTCAACACCTGAGTTGAGTCACCCAGGTGCTCGTAGGAGAAGCTGAGGTCCACCTCTTGACCCACCAGTGCCACCTGCAGCTCGTTGTGAAGCCAGCTGAGAATTTTTAACATGTCATTAATGTTCATTGATCAAATCCAGAATCCACACCAATTGCATAGACTGCATTTATGTATATGATGGTAATTTAGTACTCCTCAGCACATTGCTTGAGAACAACTGTGGCAACAGTAACAATATATACAGTACAATATACAATAATAACAGTAACATATACACTAGTTGATGTGCTGGCAAGAAAACAAAAGGAATGCAGTATTAAATATTAAGTGGCAATACATTTATTTTTGGCCAGTGTGTACTTGTGCGAGTCTCCTATACTACCTCTTGCGGATACGAGCATTGAAAAGCGGGGCCTCGTAGCGAGGATTGGTCCCAATAAGCAGCAACATATCACACTCCTCGATGCCAGCGATGCGCGAGTTCAGCAGGTAGTTCGAGCGCAGGTCAGTTCTGTGCAACACCACAGGGAAAACAGAGCTCTGAAAGAGGACCACTACTGAGGTCTGAAGCTAGAAAAGTTTAGATACCCCACATATCTGTAGACTTTGCATAAAGAAAAAAAAAAAAAAAGATTAATAATGCCTTTTTTTCACCATTTACGAACCACTGATGATCCCTTTGAAATATAGTTTTTTGTTAATTTTGGTTTCTCACTGACCGTCAATTTATGTGTGACACATTTTTTATAGATGAGAGAGATAATACAAATTCAATAAATCCACAAATAAAAAAAGTTGGCAAACTATATATATATGTTTTTGTACAGCACCCCTTCCTTCTACAGCAGGTTAGGTCCATTCCCTTTTCATAGAGAATCAGGACTTTATTAAAAGGGATTGTCCTTTTACTAAAATTGTTTTAGTATTTAGTAGTTTAAGGATTGCCTTTTTACTAAAACTGTTTACCAGGCCAAAGTCAAGCCGTGTTTCAAAATACCAAGACTGAATGCGCACTGAACCTTAAGGTCCAGTACAAGCATGTTAACTGTGATTTAAAAATCAAATCACACAAACTTTATGCTTCACTTTGCAGTGACCTTTAACTTCCAAATCACCATCTTTGTCAAAACACTCTGTAGCATGGAAGAAGACTGATAAGCACTTACAGTACCATCTGCTCATTTTCCCCCATGATAAATATGCAGATGGAGCTGTTCAATTAGAACAAATGATTACTCACTCTGACAGCTGGCACTGACATACTCCAACCCAGAAGCCGTGCATCTCAAGTCGCAAGCACATTACTCTAAAAGGCTTTCATTCATTTATTTACTGCTAACTGAAGCATCCAGACCACACTGTAATTTATGAATCCTCCCTGGCCAAACCACTTCATCGCTTTTACATCCAGAGGATCCTGAACTGCAGACTCACCCTGCGCCGTCCATGGGAAAGACCTCCTCGGTGCAGAGGTTGTCACTGTTGAGTCGGTTGAGAAGATCCTTCAGGGCAACAAGGGACTCTGCATCAACCATGCCGCCGGCAATGGCAGCCACCTCATTTCCCTGCACTGTCTGGAGCTGCAGGATCCAAAAGATGACTTTCATTTCTCTTTTTCCTTTCCTTTCCTTTCCATTCCACAACTCAATCAATCATCTGACATCAATCATCTGACACTCAAACATCTAACATTCAGCCAACAGTGCATTGACGTCAGAATTTTCTCTGAAGTACAGACATTTACACCATAGATGTATAATAACCTCAACAAATCAAAGTGAAAAAAATGAATAGTTAGAAAAGACATACATACACAACACAGATAGGAATTGCTGCATATGCTAGGAAAATAATACGTCCTAAGACAAATTCTGATACCAATCCTCTCTGTTGAGGCACTTACCACTCCAGCCACACGAGTGAGTGCGTCCTCCCATGAGGTAGCAACCAGCTGTCCTGAGGCATCCTTCACCATAGGCTGTGTCAGACGTTGCCTCTTCAATCCATCATAAGCAAACCTAAATGAGAAAGAGGCAAGAAACCATCAACAATTTTACAATGGCAGGGTTCACACTCATTCAAATTGAAATGTATGGACATTGCAAGGTCAGAATTCTGATTTGTTCCAGGCTTTTAACACAAAATATCAGAAAGCTAATGGTAGCAATAATAAACCACCGAATACTGGTGCTACAGTGTTTCCCACAGAAAAGTAATGAGTCAAAACTTTTCTTTTCTAGGGACACAGGTGTTAGGTGTTTGTCAAGGTGGTCGTCTTAACTGAGGATAACCCTGTGATACAACTAACACTTTTCCTACGGTTATGCAACAGAAATGTAGCAATGGGACACTTTCCACTGCAACTAGGAAATGCAGCAGGTAGCTTTGCTGACATTTAAGCAGATGATGCAGGTCTCAGCTGGAATACAGCTCATTTTTGTTTAATTCCTGATGTCAAATAACTTGTAGGGTGTACAGTGACATGGGGTCTGTACCACTGGGATTTTTGTGTCTTCAGTAGGTTGCACTAGCTCTCTGACGTACTCACAACCTGATGCTCCATATTAGTGGAGGAGCATGTCAATGCATAAAGCTGTAAATAGCCCTTTTTCAACTTTTTCAATTGTGGAAGCAAAATTGCTTTGTATATAAAGACATACCCTTTACATACAAAATATAGCTATACTAAGTTCACCAGAACTCATTGTCTTTACCAAAGCACCAAGGTGTATGTTGTGCCTGAAATAACAATTTCTCAGGACAATGTAGAATTCTTCTAGGGCATTTTAACATTTGAATCAGGTTTCCAGATTTTAGTTTTCCATGACTGTAAAAGCGACCTCTAAAATTTCAGTTTTTCCAGCATACACGGGAAACCCTAATATGAGTTAATATGAATATCTAACATGACAACTGTAACTATAATGTGATGACTACTATTTATATCACTAGCGACTGTATTACAGAAGTAACAGAACACACCCTTATACCCCACATTTTACATGTGCTGTACTGTGCTGTACATGAAACCCATGCATCTCAGAATGTTCCAGAGAGGCGCATGCCTACCTGGGTTTGTTATTGTAATATTAACAACTATATACATTATTTCCATCTTAGAATGGCCCATGTCGTCTAAGCTAAAGACGCCTGCTTCGCAAATTTGCATGAAGCACAGTCCTATTTCGTAGTTTCTACCTTTAGGTTTATTTGCTAGCAGTGCCATCAATGATAACGCTACTAGTATTTCTAAATGTTCTTCATGGGTCATTGAATCAACAAATACCTGGTCTTGTCGGAGATCCACTCCTCATTAACATCTTCATTAAGACGAGGCAGAACTCTCATGACCTCCCCTCCTCTGGTGCTCAGGACAATGTTACTTCCCACAGCATCCATCACATCTATGGACTCTGTCTTCCTGCAATTGTAAACAAGTAAGGCGTTAGAATGAAACACAGTTTGCGCACTGGGGGGGGGGTGGGGGGGTCTTTGCCTAATTACAGTAAAGAAACTTCCTGATACATGGAACACAAAGCACACAAAGAAGAGATAAAATGAGGTGGAAGCATAACAGGCAGATAGAGGAATCGTGCATCACTTGCAGAAATGCAGGAACACAAAGCAATAGTTCAAAACCGTAGGTAAGATATTTGCTACAGCTGACAATGCAACCAGTTACCTGGTCTCCCAGGGTCGAGCAGTGAAGGCGTAGGGCTTGGAGGTCAGAGCCCCAACAGGACAAACATCAATCACATTTCCAGACATCTCCGACATGAACATTTTCTCCACATAGGTACCAATCTGCATGGAATTGCCTCTGCCTGTTGTACCCAGGTCTTCAACACCTGCAATCTCACTAGCAAAGCTGAAAGAAAAAAAACACATAGTAGAATAGATTGTAAAATGCATCAATATGACATAACTCACATCTCATCAACCATCGCTACCACATTTGATTATAACACAATGATACGTGTATATTTGTCTAATAAGATTTTGTTGATTAAAAATGCCTTACCGTACACAGCGTGTGCACTGAATGCAGCGGGTCATGATGGTCTTGATGAGTGGACCAATGTTTTTGTCCTCCACTGCCCTCTTCCCCTCGGAGAAACGGCTGCGGTCTGTGCCAAACATCATGGACTGGTCCTGCATGCCACAGATTCACTGTATTCATCTGTCTTTTACCATGTCACTGGGAACTTGTTATTCAGATATGGTCATGGCAAGCTATAGCTACACCACACTCACTGTCCAGTCTTTCATTTTCTCATTACCTGAAGGTCACACTCTCCTCCCTGGTCACAGATGGGACAGTCCAAAGGATGGTTAGCAAGCAAGAACTCCATTACACCCTCCCTATAACACAGAGAAAAGTACACATACACACACAAATATAATTACCCACATCATCAGAAAAGGATGGTTAAAAGTATTAGCTTTGTGTTCAATTACCTGGCCTTGCGCGTCTTCTCTGAGTTTGTCAGAATGTTCCAACCCTTCATAACAGGCATAGCACATGCTGCCACAGGCTTAAAAGTGAGACAGAATACGCATGACAATCTATTCTTTGATGAAGAACAAATCTCTTGACTAATGATATTTCATACTAAGAAAAATGTTGAAAATTTAATGCAAGTGCAAGTTCAGAATGCCTTTCTAAATACCTTTGGTGCTCTCTCAATCTCTACTAAACACATACGGCAATTCCCGGCTACTGACAGACGCTCATGGAAACAGAAACGGGGGATCTGCACACCAACTTTCTCACAGGCCTGTTAGGAAACACCAGAGGCGGGACCAAGTCACCAGTCAGTCTCAAGTCTTAACCCTCAAGTGAAGAGAGATTTGATCAAATAGTCGCACCCAAGTCATCACATACACATAATAACAAAAATACACATCATTGATCATAAATTCATTATTTCAATGATATACAGTGTTATTGTAATATTAACAACTGTATACATCATTTCCATCTTAGAATGGACAAACTGACTGACGCTAAAGACGCCTGCTTTGCACAGTCCTATTTCGTAGTTTCTACCTTTGAGTTTATTAGCTAGCAGTGCCATCAATGATAACGCTACTAGTATTTCTAAATGTTCTTCATGTGTCATTGAATCAACAAATACCTTACCTGAAGCACTGTAGTACCAGGCTCAACCATAACTGGCTTTCCATCAACAAACACTTCGACCATGTTACTAGAAGCACGCACTGATGTGAGGACTAAGAAAAACAAAAGAAATATCCAGAATATTCAACTGCGTGTCAGGAGAGCGACTGGTAGATCTGTATGCTGATGTGCAGAACATATAACGATGAATTACAGTACGAGATGTCAATAGACTTACCATTATTAGCTGGGGACAGGCATGACTTTGAGTGTGCCACCCCTGCTACGGCACGGCTGACGGCTGGCAAACGCAACATGACGCTGGAACAGAAAAATAAACAAAGCAACAAAAATAATGTAAAAAGCCATTACACAAAAGACCAAAATACTGCCTACCGTACACAAACATAGTTGCGAAGGTGGTTGCCTTCAGAACGAGCCCATAAATTTACGACATAAAGGTTTCACATTAACGAATGTTTAAACTCAAGCCTTGAAAATACACGTTTATCATCACAAACCTGTTAAGGCAATTCGTACAACGTTAGATGAAGTGTTTAAGATGAGGTTACCCTAGAGCATGATGAAGACAGCTTTTAACACTAAGTAGCGTGGTAATTACATTAGGTTACCAAGAAAAGGTTGTAAGTTACTCGTAACCTTTACAATCCAACAAAGACAACAGAAGAAGAGAATAGGGCTATGTCTTGCAACTCTTCTCGGTCTAGTAAATGCTTTGCATCTACACTATATGTCTATAAGCGTTTCAAATCTGCACAAATTTGCAGGCTGTGTTGTTGAGTAAATTTAGTTGAACAGCTAGCTGTATGCGTTCAGGCAACAACCGCTTAGCTTATCGTTAGCCGAGATGGTCAAGGACAGAGGGAACGTCAGACTTCCCTTTAACCCCACTTATGGTTTCTATATATAAACCACGGTTCCTGTAAAAGACAACCAATTTAAACACTTTAAAAACGCCATACTCGACTTGTGTTTTGAATATTCTTACCTTGTCGCTATTTGGCCTTCTAGACCAGAACAGCAATACAGTTGTGCATTTAGTTATAGCGATTTAAGTAATGTGTCGCAAAGCGGAAATACACAAATTATTACGACACTCCAACCAAAACGTTACATTTTTAAAATACATATTTATTTTTAGGCTACGTTTTTTTGGTATATAAACCACGACATTACATAGATTAAAATTATACAGTGTAATCTTCTTGCAATTAATCATGAAAAATAAAACGCTTTGGAAGTGTTCATGTTCACGACAAACGTCACTTCCTCTTAAATGTATCACGTAGAATTCTTACTTAATTTTACATTGATTTATTACAGAAAAGATCAGTGTTGGTAATGACTTCTTATTATCTTCAATCTATGTGTGTACTGTATACATCATAACTATGAATATAACGGATATATTGTGTAGCGTAAAAACTTTCTAAACTAAAATAATTTGCAAAATATTTGTATTTTTCCTACATTGCGGTCGTTTCACTTTTAAGAGCAACCTCTCTTTCAGACGGATGAAGATTATATTAAACTTTATTGTATGGAGTGTTTAAAATTAGCCATGTGATAGGAGGAGCCAAGTAAAGTTGAGACCCACGTATAAATTCCTTGTTTCTCTGTGTCCTGGCCCTTCGCTCTTCCTGCGGGTGGGAGGTCCACGTCGATACACGAGGTTTAGCTTAAGCTAAAAGAATTAACAATGGGCTTCGGTGACCTTAAATCTCCAGCTGGAATTAAAGTCTTGAATGACTTTTTGGCCGACAAAAGTTACATCGAAGGGTAATTCAAACACTTACTACGTTTATAAGAAATCAACGTTCTTCTTCACAATTACTTCACGAAGCTATCAAGCTAACATTAGCAGAATCTAGCTACCCGCCGCAGTCAATGTGTGCAAGATATCAGTCTGTGTTTCGGGCTTGTTGCGTTTTATTTTGGTGACTTTTTTATTTATGCGTGCATAAGCTACGATTAAATCGTTAAACATATCTTTCACTTCGACTGTACGTTTTGATCAGATATTAGTTTCCAATTACTTGTTAATGACACTAGGCCCCAGAGTTGTTTCAAACCGCTAGTCAACGTGTCGAGGACTGTAACTTGCTGCTTCAGCTTGTGAGGCAACGTAGGCTATACCACTATAACTCCATGCACTTGCACTACGTACTACTGTTTGTAACAGTTTTAACGATGCATAGATGACTGGTTTTGCATTAAATTCTATTTGACAGGGAATCGTTATATTGCATCCTGAGCTGTATCAAATGATTTGCTGTTTTTGTCAGGTATGTACCCTCTCAAGCCGATGTTGCTGTGTTTGACGCTCTCTCTGGACCTCCCTCTGCTGACCTCTGCCATGCCCTGCGCTGGTACAACCACATTAAATCCTACCAGAAAGAAAAGGCCAGGTGTGTTGAAACAAACAAAAAACGTGAATTTGCCGTTCGATACCCCAGTATAATGATGAACTGTTATCACCATCTTTCGCCTGAGTATGTGATGCACAGAACTTAAAAGCTGACCACAAGACTTTGCACATAACAATGTTACATGGGCTCGAAGACTTACGTTTGTTACGCTGTGGAGCGTACCGCCTAAAGGTTGCCATATAATCCTTCAGTTAACACTTAACGTTAGTTGTAAACATTTTAATGTGACTACCATGGCTAGTTCAGCCAGTGTAGTTGAAATGTTAAGTCTTTGAGCCACTTAACAATGTGTGCAGAGTACACTGGAGAATAAAAATGCAAGAGATTGAAACGTCGTTGAAGCATGTTGCCTAACAAATATTTCCTTCAGCCTCCCAGGAGTGAAAAAAGCCCTTGGTCAGTATGGACCAGCTGGTGTAGCAGACACAACCAGTGGAGGTGGAGATGCTGGCGGTAATGGCGGTGATGATGACGACGATGACTTTGACCTGTTTGGCTCTGATGAAGAGGAGGTATGTTGGTGGTTCTCATTAGACTTGGTACATGGAGCTGCTGGTAAAATGATGCTTTACACCATCTTTCGGCTGAAATTGTGATGGACCACTTTTTTTGTTTCTGATGACCAGTGTTAAAAAGCTTGTTTCCAATAGTACCCAACTTGTCACAAATACTTTTTAATGTAAATATGTGTATTTATACGTCTCTTTAGGAAAGTGAAGAGACAAAGAAGATCAAAGAGGAGAGGCTAGCTGCCTACAATGCCAAGAAGTCCAAAAGTAGGTGTCTTTCCGTTTCTGAATTATGTATTGTTTGAGCAGTTATCAGTTTAAGGTTTTATTGAGCTGGAACTGAGAACTGCATCCTGTTGGTGTAATGATGAATTTTATTCACCATCTTTCGGCTGATTTTTATGATTGATGCCTTTTTTTCTCCTGACTGCTACCAACCCTGCACATAGCCATTTTCTTGTGCTTTATAATGCAGTGATGTAATGGGTTCTCGCTATTGTTGTCTATGCAGAGCCCACAGTAATCGCCAAGTCTTCCATCTTGCTGGATGTCAAACCCTGGGATGATGAAACGGACATGGCCAAGATGGAAGAGTGTGTACGGACCATTCAGTTAGATGGTCTCGTTTGGGGGCAGTGTAAGTATTGTAGTCCATTGCACAATCATTTTCCATTAAACAATTTGGTCTTCCCAATGCCTTTCTATTTATAACTACTAAGGAACTAAGGAATTGTGTTTTTGTGTGTGCTGCTTTAACTTTGGCATTGCACCATGTAGATCTACACAATGAAAGCTCTAGATTGAGTCAAGAGAGTTGAGGGATTAACTTTTTTCGGCACCTTGATCAGTTGGAGGGAGAGATGTGTGAAATCAATCAATGCACATAAATTAGCCCGCTTTTGCTACAGACTTGAACCACCCACGATTTAGCTCCCTCTTCAGTGTCTTAAATGCCTTTCACAACCCTGTTGCAACCAATTCATGGACCTGTAGTTGGGTTGCAAAATTCCGGGAATTTTCAAAGTTGGAAACTTTCCATGGGAATTAACGGGAATTAATTGGAAAAAAACTGGGAATTATCTCAACTAGAGGTCAGGGACATAAAGACAGTTGGTAGAAAATAATATTTTAGCAGTCTTGGCTAAAACTATGAGATGTGATATGCATAAAGTTGAGTAGCCTATGATTTGCTATTCTTCAATCACAGGGGCATGACACACTTCTTAATGCAGGGCTATTGAGGCCGCACCTCCTATACGCATTGTGCATCCTCCCATCACATCTCAATGATTTCTAGAATTATGGACTGCTAAAGCAACCTTTATGAGCCACATACAGTCACTGATACAGACACGTGAGGCTACACATTTGAGGACCACAAACAGTCAAGCAAGTTATGATGATATAACTTAGATGATATTTGTTCTAAAATGTTAGATTTTAGCTAGCCCAATCAAAATATAGATTGCTAGCTCACTGGTAAGGCAGATATGTTAAAGGTAAGCTAGCTAGCACCTTTGTATTAAAGAAGTTAGGTTATCATGGTGCTAGATAGCACAAAATGTGCTGTTTGTTCTGCGTCCTGCTAAGCAGTTTTACATAACCACACCTGATTTCATACATCATTTAAATGTTTTGATGGCCCTTTCCATTTGTTCAGTTTACAATCTACATATTTAACAGAAAAAGGCTATATTTTTTATTTAATTGTACATTTTTTGCAAAAATGTCTTATGACAAAATATGTTGTTGGTATATGAGTCATATGGTCTATGTTTCTTAAAATTATCCAAAATTTCCAGTTAATTCCCATAATTTCCAAATTTTCATTTTTTAATATTTCTAAAATTCCCAAGCTAAAGTTTCCAGAAATTTACCGGAAATTTTCCACCCCTTTGCAACCCTAACCTGTAGTGTGGGATGAACAGGATAAACTGCATCCAGTTGTTTAGGCCACACAAATAAAATTAGTTGGTTCTCGGATTCGGCGCTTGAAGAAAATGTAAAATGAAATGGAAGTAAAATTTGAATTCGA
This sequence comes from Limnothrissa miodon, assembly GCA_017657215.1. NCBI lineage: Eukaryota > Metazoa > Chordata > Actinopteri > Clupeiformes > Clupeidae > Limnothrissa > Limnothrissa miodon. The sequence goes on from JAGFZM010000860.1 coordinate 114,020, forward strand.
ACTCACACAAACATAAAAAACATTGTGACTGATGGCTATAATGCTGAAAACGGCATGCTGCGTTCACATGATGTCAAACCAATCCACCTTTCACTTCAGAAATCAAGAGACATGATATGAGGAAAAATGCCGGTGGAAGGGGATCCTGTTAGGCCAGTGTTTGCAATTATTAGAATATTTGATCAGAAGAGAAACATTTGACAAGTGCATTGAAATGAAAGGGGATGAGGACTTGTGCAACTCTGTGGCGATGAGTTTAATATTTCATTGATTTGAGAGGTGAAAAAAAAACCCATTCAAAGTTTTGCCATCAAAATAAATGAATAGCATGTGCCTACGCCTAATTTTATTGGTGTGGCCATAATGGCCTTTACCTGTATTCTGATTATCTCTTGTAGAATATATAAATGTTTTTATGGTTTTTAGCCAAGCTGGTGCCAGTTGGGTATGGCATCAAGAAGCTGCAAATCGGATGTGTGGTTGAAGATGACAAGGTGGGAACAGATCAGCTGGAGGAGCTGATCACTGCTTTTGAAGACTATGTGCAGTCTGTGGATGTAGCTGCCTTCAACAAAATTTAAAGCCCCAAATGAGTTTGCAGAAATGCAATTAAAAAAGCGCTTCAGAAATAAACGTGTGTGTGCCTTCATTTGTCATGCTTCCCGTACATGAGCCAACTTGGAATAAATGCATTTTGACTCCCAATCTTGGTTTTCATGTTCCATTGAATGACTTAAGTCTTTTAAGTCTGCTGTTGGACCGCAATGGACTCTACTGAAGTTGTCCTGTAATGGGGGAGCGATCGTTACCATTTCAAGCCAGACAAAAAATATATATATATATATTTTAAAGGTCGGTTTCCAGCAGGCAAGCGCCATCGAGACTTGTTAAATTGTGCCTGGGTATGTGGCACAAGTAAAACATCAACGAGGTGAAGTAATCGGAAAGCGTGTGTATATGCACGTTTCACACAACCTGCCTTTGATTTGAAACGACTCCTAGGTTGCGGCTTTGCACATGATTGGGCGGGTTTCTGCAATATCCGTTTACGTCATTCCAGGAAAAAGCTTTGCTAAATACGGATGCCGATGGGCGCTGAATGGCTTGTCAACAACGTGCAGAACTGCTTCAATTGGTTTATTTTATGTGTCCTGTACATTTTGGGACTAATGTTGACCCCTCAGTGAAAACTTTTCAATTTCTTTTACATCAGTGTTTGCCTATGGGCAAATTACCAGGGGTCCTCTTTAAACCTCAAGGAGCTTGCTAGCTAAAAAGCTAGCCAATGTAGAACACGTTTGTGAATGTTCGTAAGTATCTCTATCTTTCAAAGTTGACAGATTTTAACAGGTTTAACTGTAAATACATAATTGAACATCAGTAGCAATACCCTCCCTGAAAAGAGTGCTAGCAAATCTTGGTGACTTGTCAGCTTGAATTGTGTGTGCAGGCCAAAGGGCCATTGCCCAAGCCAGTCGGTAGAGTTCGCTAACCTGAGATGTCATTAAACGCTCGCTCCCTACAAGTTTGTCGATTTCTAGAGCGCGAGGGTTTTATTGGTTTCCGTACAAAGTAAGATCAACTGCAGTCAATGTATGCTAGTTTTATGCGTCAAATGAGTAATTGTCTTCAATCGTCCCTGAAGTACGTTATCTCTGTCTCTAGTTAAATGTTTTCATTCGTTTTATTTGTTAAGTATCTTGTAGGCTACAAAATTAGAAATTGGTTATTCATAAAATTTTTATGGCCTGGGTCCTGGACATTTTAAACATTCATAAATAATGATAATATTATATACGTACTATAATTTAGAAATATAGACAATAAGCTATCAAATAATGTTATCCTGCTCAGGCACCTAAGATATTTAGTTTATATGATATATTTTAGTGTTTATTACTCCTGGTGCAACCCTGTTATTTAAAGACCTGAAAATGGCTCATCTCCTTATTTACTTTAAAATATTAAGTTATGCAATGGATGTCATTACTGGGACTATGGAAATTGAGAATTGAAAAAATGAGATGGACTAATTTTAGATTATTTGATTATAAAAAGTTATAAATGACAAAAGGCTTGCACAAATTAGTACTATTAACAGTTGCATTATTATTTATTTAAAATTCTGTCTAATATGACAGCTAAATATTGAAACATTGTTCTGTGGACAATACCACATTGTGAAGCCTATTTGGTAGAACATGGCATTATTTAAATATTAATGTGTAATTTATTTCACAGAACTATGATTTCTTAGAATAATTCAAACAAATACCTGTTATTTTATTGAAGAAATATGGGGATAGTGTATAACCACTGGGTTAAGCGTAAATTTGTGTTAATTCAACAACGCATGTTAACTATGGAAATATTATTACCATCCAGGTAAGGGACTCCCTTTCTCTAAATCAAGTAATAAGTACATGTACATATTATAGAATATATCCAAGGAGAAATAATTTAAAATTTGTTTAAAATGCTAAAATTGACAGATAAGTCCGTCACCCAGGCTGTGGGTCAATTTTAGGTGTTTTTCAGAGGTATTCTGTCTTGAAGAAGATAAGCTAGGACGCTAAATTTTCCTGCAGATTTTACTTTTTGTCTTATGACAAGTCTGCTATTCACAAAATATTGTAATTTTGGACATTTTATAGTTTGGACCGTAAATATACATTTAGGTGAACATAGAATGGGATTTCCGTGCTGGGATTTAGCATTACCTGCCTTTCTGAATACATTTTTTCAAATGATTAAGTTAATGCAATATATTAAATCCATGTTTTGCTTGTGTTTAGGGTGATTGTGATCTTGACTACAATGCCATGTGATCTCTAAGTGTGTAGCCAATTTTTCCTACAAATAAGTGGCAAGTAAGTATAGAAACATTGTTTATCTTTTGTCCTTGTTAAATTATCTTTAATTGATTATCTGCACATTTATCTTAGGCAGAAACAATGCCACTTGAAGTGGGACCTTCCCCCTCTGGTAAGGATAAGATTGCTTACTGGGTGCATTCTTATATTAATGTGGAAGATATGGAATAATTTATTCCACATTGCAGGCCTTTTTGCATGTCATTTGTCATTCCATTTTTTATTTTTTAGAAAATGGACAGAAGGACCCACTACGAAGGCCGGATAAGCCCACCAGGTAGGCAGATGCAGATCAATGAATTAAATTAGCTCTCCATTTTTGAATGAATGTGTATGCACTTATATTAGTCAATTATGTTACAAATAGATTTTCAGTTTGTTTATTGTCATCCACTATAATAAATAAATCATCATGCTGTTTGAGAGCTAGTGATTCTATTGGTACTGTTACTCTAGTTCTACTATTTATCTTGTATTTTACTTACCTTCAGGGCAGGTGGCGGCGAAGCCACCCCTGGACCATCCAACGCTCCCCAGAGGCAGGGCTACTGCAGCTGCTGCCAGGTTTTGTACAGCAGTGTGGAGCAGGTGAATGAGTGCTTTCTGCCCAACCATGTTTAAGGGACTATGAGACTTTGAGTTTGTAAAGTCAAAGTTCGAAATTTGTCTCGGGAGGAATTGCAACAACATGCAGACAAATGCAGTTGACTGATCCAGCCATTTGTCAGCATCTTGTGAGCTTTTAAACTCAAGGGTGAAAATAGCTAACAACACTAATACGTTTGTCAGGCAAAACAAAGAAAGTGAACATTGGCTTGTTTCCACAAGATGAGTTACGGGACATTTTTGGGAGGGGGGAAAGTGACAGGGAATCTCTTCTACCATAAAACTGAGACATTACCCTTTGTACTTTGGTTGGAATACCCAAAGTATTAATATGGTCTTTTAAGTCTTTTTGTAAGACTTTTTATTTTATTTTTTTTGGCAGGAAACCGCCAAATAAGAAAAGAACTTTTACAGCTGACTTGTATCACCATCAAAGGACAATAATGTTATAGTTAGTGTTGTTAAGCAGTTAGTTTTACACCAAACTTACATACTGTTGCTTTAACATTTTCTGTATTACGTATAATACAGAATATTTGTAAATTTGTAGCTCTTATTATTCTTATTTGTAGCTTCTTATTATTCTATTTCAGAAGACCTATTTTTTTTGCTTTGGAATTTTTTCACTTTTACTTATATCTGCCCTTGAATGGTGCTAATGGTTTCTAAGAATCCTGCCCCAAAGGTTTGTAAATGTATAATGAAATGGCAGTTAAAATCATGTCTGTAAAATTGGTTGTGTCATCTTGTCTCCCTGTTGCCCACAGCACCTCATGAGCCCCCGACACAGAGAGGTAGTGAGAACGGCTCGGAGTAACGTTGCCACTGGTAGCCTTATGGACAGATTCCTGCAGGATGTCATGAGGCACCATCCCCATCGCTATAATGACACACAGTAAGCTACTGGTTTCCATTGTATCTGTTGTTTTTGTTATTTATAGCAAATAAGCTATAAATAGTAAGCTGGGATTTTAGTCGGAATGGTGGCTCAGTGATTAGTAAGGCACAAGAAAATAAAACTATTTATAATATTAAAGTATGTATTATTATCCTTACTATAAAACTTGTGTTGCAGTTGGTCCTAGTGCAGTATCCATTCTAAACATAGTTGAGGTCTCTACATTGTGGTGGTTTCTTTATATTTTATGTTACAGGCCAACCCATGCAGATCTGCCATTGCTGACCACCTTACCCCCACCACGGGAAGAGCTATCTGAAGTTTACTGTGGATCTAAGGATGATAAGGCATCTGTTGGGACTCGGGAGGAGATGCCCAGCTCGGACGATGAGTCCTGCCAGCCTGTATTTACACAGATGGCTTCTTTGGCTCCAAGGAAGGATGAAGTGTTAGCCACCAAGTCATCCATGAGGGCTATTGATGCCCCTTCAACAAGCACCCATGGTTGCACAGATACTTTTAGGACTCGTCTGAATCCACCTCTGTCCAGAAAGGACTCCCCCACACAAGGGTTTTTGCACAGAACTATTAGCACTTCATTACAAACCCTCTCTCCATCTAAGCAGACCCCAAAAGCACCTGCACAGTTAGCTAGCGCACAAATGCACTTGCCCCCAGAACCTGCGTGTTCGAAAGACCCCATCCCCGAACAGCCTAGTGAGTCTCAGCCGCTGCACCGAAAAGCTAACAAAAAGACAAACAGACGTGGGGAAGGGAACGACTCGACCTCTGGCTCTCTGGTTGATGCGCAACCTTCCAGGGTTCCAATATCAAAATCCCATCCTCTTATCAAACCAGGGTTTGAGAGTCCTGTTCTTTGGGCTCCTGCAATGCCTCCTTGGAAAAGCACCCACCGGCGGCGCACCTTCTCTGACATCTCTGACCAAATAAACCAAGTAATCAATGAAGTGATCGACTTCCATTGCTACGGCCACGTCCGTAAGCTGAAGCAACCGGAGAGCGACGCTGATGACGATGACGGAGGAAGCTTTCGACTGAGTCTGCACTCCATGAGCAATTCAGTGGAAAGCAAGGGGTGGGATGACACACTGCAGGCTACTCTAGATGCCCCAAAAGTGAATGAGAAGATCCTTACAGGCCTAATGGAGACCCACATCAGCCTGGAGGACCAGACGTACAAGAGCCAGCTGGACTCTGCCCTAAAGCCGGTACAGGACATTGAGGAAGGGATTGGGGACACAGAGTTCAGAGCTGTTGGCCAAGCCAGTGCCAGTGCGGATGAGGTCCTGCCGGACCTCCCACATATTCCACCAACATTTGTAGGGAAGACTTGGGCCCAGGTTATGCAAGAAGACGACCTAAAGATCGATTCACTGGTGAAGGAATTCCGCGAGGGCCGTTTCCGCTGCTACTTTGATACTGAGTCTCTGGCTCGGTACGGGAAACACCGGCGAAGAAAGACACGCAAGAAAACTCGTGACGGTCAGCCCGAAGAGAAAGCCACCACTGAGGTGGCGTGTACAAATGTCCTCCCGCTCATGGAACATACCGAGGAGGATGTCGTCATTGAGGAGCAGCAGCAGCAGCAGCAAGCACCACTGCCGCAAAAGGAGCAGACCACTCAGCCTCGAAAGCACTTCTATCGTCTCGCATCTCGCTGTCAGGTGGTCAAGGTGAGTCACGCGACTCAGACAACCGGTGTGAGCTTCCCAGTGGTTCGCCGCAAGACAGGCAAGGGGGTTAGCGCACCACTGGATGACACAGAGCCCTCGCAGGGCCAAACGGCGGACTCTGCCAACGAAACGCCCCAAATGAAAACCAGGCTGTGCGCTTTAAGCCTGCCGGCATCCTACAGCAAGGTGATGAGCCCTCTTCAGCCCAAAACAGTGGTTTATGTCCTCTCTTCCCCTGCAGACACCTTGCCAAGTCTCAGCAAGCAGCCAGGTAAGCGGAGGCCAGGTGGAGGGAGAAAAAAGAAGACATGCGACCTGGACAGCGCTAGCAAATACAAATACAAGAGGACTCCCCTGAAGTACTATGACCCGCTCACCAACCGGATTCTAAAGTCGCCGCCCAAGGGGGCACCCAGCACCCCTAACCCAAAATATTACCACCACGTGCGTCAGCTCTTTCGCAGCCTCAGTCCAGACAACAACAAGGAGCGGCAGGCGTTTGAGTTTGGGAGTGAGTCCTGGGCCTCGGCCCGGGGCTGGGCCAGCAGCAGCGTTGCCGATCTCTGCGCGTCCAGCACGGGCTCGTGTCTGGAGAGCGCGGGGCCCTCGGAGCCTGGCTCCTCCATGTCCAGCAGCCGACGGGCCCTCTTCAGCCGCTCGTCTATGAGCAGCGGTAGCCGCTTCCTCCTGGGCGCCCTGACCCCGGCGCCCTCGGTCGCTGACAGCGCACCTATGGTTCCCTCAGGCTCGCAGACCAGCAGCAGCCGCGGGAAAGCATCCGCCGCAAAGGTGACCAACCAGGCTGGAGGTCCAGGACCAGGCAAGCGCCGGAGGTGCGGGGAAAAGGCGAGATCTCTTACACCGGCAAAGAATCCATACTCCCCTCCATACAAGAGAAGGAAAAAGTCAACCAAGGCCAAGGGAAAGGGTGGGAGGTCACTGCAGCGGACAGTGCACACTCGCAAGTTGCCAGAGGGCAGGACGTCACCCAGGGGCAAAGCTGGCACCCGGACTTCACCAAGAACTCGATCACGTTTAAGACCCTAATCAGATTCCAATTTGTCTGTGTGTGTGTGTGTGTTTGTGTGTGTGTGTGTTAAACACCAGCAAAAGATGTCTTCAGCTGATTGAATTCAGCAGATGATCATAAGACAATTTTCAGCTTATAAAAAAAATCATTTTGGCAGCTGAACATTAGTGATATGGCAGAATGATGGTAAAGGACAGTGTTGACAGTCTTCCAGGTGCATGCTCCTGACACCCTGGTATACATCAGATCATAGCCCAGAGTGCATTCATTAGTTCACTTGTACAGTGCTGTCACAAGTTGACTGAAGCAGTTGTATTGTGGTCATCGTCAGTATATCAGACTTCAGTCCTAAAGTTGGTCACCTCTTCAGACCCAGCTGTTCAGGTGTGCATGCACAACATCAAAATCAAATGCCAAGATTGCTTCCATGAGACTAGAAGCTATGTAACACATTGAGGACAAAGTTACATGCAGGTAATTACAGGTCCTTTAATTACTTGTACTGTGTACTGGTACAACAACAGAAGACCTGCCTGAACTCACTGATAGTTGGAGCTCTGCTGTTTGTGTACATCTACAGTGTGAAAGGGAGGGGGGAGGTGGTAAACGTACTACAATAAGGAGAGAAGATGTTTTTACTTAACAGAATACCTCTAAGTTATTCAGTTCGATAAAAATTGGCGACCTCGATGACAAGATCAGTGGAATGGCAGTGATGGCACTTCATGTCCAAGTCCTGTGTTTTTTGCTTTGTTGTTCTGTGTATCATTTAAATTGCTTTTATCTGTTTAATTGACCTAATTCGTATTTTATTTTATGGTGAAACATGAGGGAATACAAATTATCCAAACACTTTCATTGGGTGTGCATCATGTAAGGCCCGCTGCATGTCCGATCAAAAAAATTCAGATCTGCTAGTGAGTATGTTTGGGATTACCAACCAACGATTACCTACTAAACAGTTATAAATAGCCTTTTGCTTACCTCATTGGGTGGATTTAGGAAATACAACAAAATTAAAAATATACCTGCAGATTGTACATTTTGCGAAAGTTTTCTGATTTAAATGTCAGAACAGAACAGAAAGTCAGACCAGAACGTTCAAATGTCAGACCAGAACAGAAGGAAAACATACATGGTGTTATTACCACTGCATTGCATCACCATCATACAGCTGTTTCTGCCATGGTGGTGCATTTCCTGAAACATTTTGTGTTACTGTAATTCATACTGCAGAGTAAATGTTGCATCCTCAGAATTGCCTCATTTACCATAAGCTGTATTTATGTCACATGCTATGTTCATAGCCATACTCAGGAAACTGTTGTGTCTATTACATTAATTGATGTTGATCATCACAGGTGCTGGTAATTCTTGATGCTCTGATGAGGGACATGTGGCCCTGTAGCCTTTATTTTATTTCTTTTTTTTTTTAAGGCTTATGTTATTTACTCATTGGGACACTGACAAAACCCTTGGTTTAAATGCTTACATCCTTCTGCATGGTTGCCTCCAATCATGGGCTTTCTTGAGCGGTTGTGAAAAGAGTTTTGATCATCAGCATCATTCTTCCATCTTGTCCAGATGTCCTTTAAAAGATTGAGACTGTTGAAAATATATGGTATTCAGCCACATCACAAATTGGAAAAAAAAACTGTCCCTTTGAACAGAGAGGTCTGTAATAGTCTATTATTATAAATTCAGTGCCGAAGCACGAGACAGTTGTTGTAGTGTTTTACCAGTAGTTCACTGAAACCGTTTCTTGTGTGATACTTGCTTCCCTGTGGAGCAGTGTTGGGACTTGAATTCTACATGAAATGCAGACAGGCAAATTGCAATGCTTATTTTTGAACAGCCAGTACAGAAAATAGGTGGAAGTAGTAGTATGATTTCTGCTGAATTCAGTGAACATTTGCACAGTTGTCTTTAAACAACTTAAAAATAGACAATGTACTGTCTTGTGTATGTATGCTCTCATTCACCTCTTTAACAGGCTGGATATTTTTTTAAGTTTATAATGGAATTTTCTAAAATAAGGCTAATGCCTTAGCTATTTAAATTGATTGTACATTAAAGTTTTGATGAGATATAACATGGTTGTACATGATTTTTATTATACCTCGTCAGATATTGAGACCAGGGGCAGTTTTAGTTACTTTTGAAGGAGAATCAAGACAAGATTTTGATTTGCTATTTAGTACAAACCATATGAGAAAATTTGTGTCATTAACATGTGGCCCAATATATATACACAACAGATCATTTGTAGGTCTCCTTAAGATCTGATATTCTGGATGTAAGAAGCAGGTTAAGTTTTCCTCAAGGAATTGTAGCTCTAATTATATTAAAACTAGGCCTACAGTACTCAATTCTAGAGTTTGGCCATTCCCATGTCCTGAAACCACATGAAGTATCTCGCTTAAAAAGGGATAAGACCATGTTTACTATTTCAATAATGCGACGTTAGTGAGGAGGCGGGTGCTTTCTATCCTTTCAAAATATTGACTGTGTCTTTGCTCTCACACCCTACTTACAATAGGCTATTTCAGAAATTTCTCATGTGTTTTTCAGACGCGTCAGATCACAATATGATGCACGGTCTTATAGCCTTATCCGTGGTTAGATTTATGACATGTCCGGAAGCTTTGAGGTGTGAAGGAGACCGTTACGCAGACTGGGCGTCTGAGAGAACGAAAAAGGTTGAGAGAGAGAGCGCGCGAGAGAGATGTTAATGTAGGTATAGGCACTTGCGCAGTCGCAGAGGCTGGACCGATGATGATATGAGGCGACTGGCCACCGCCTTCCACCCGTATCTCCACCCTCCTCCCCAGTCTAACCGTGTTCCCCACCCCTCTGTAGCAAATGCAATACGCAGGATTTACTTCTTCCTGTGGGATACGCTAAGAATCCAAGAAAACGTGCCATCTCGTTTAAAATGGATCGTGATATGCTCCGTACATTGATACGTTAATGTCTTTTTACAGCTTTCAAATATGAATCATGCATTTGATATTCCTTCTGAGTCTGGTCGTCAGCATCCTCATCGCCTTGCAATGTCCATTTGCCTCAACGTCAACGGGTATGTAAACCTGTTAGCTCTTGTCTGATGTTTTGCTGGAGCTGCGCTCACTCAGTTGACAGATGGTCCTGATTATGATTGTGAATGCCGATATGTATTTGCGCTGTTTTCCTTTAGTAACTAAAGAGGCACGGTGGAGTCTGTTAGTCCCCGCTTGATAAAGCCTAGTCACAGATGCATAGGAAAGGCAGCCTACCCGTCAACCAAGACCCTATCGAGGCCCTACTGATGGCGTTGAAATTGATTATTTTTTTTATTTTAACTAACTGATATATTTGCGAACCATAGGAAAAATAAGGACAAAGTTAATGCATGGTTCCCAGTCTGAGGAAGAGGTCACCATCCGTGTTGGTTGGATGAACGACGAGACATCGGAATTCAATTGAATTAAGTAGAAAGATAAGGAAAAAGGGAGGGGGGATGAGTTGATAGGCCATTTGTATGCTACATAATATAATTACGCAACAGCTGATGTATTTCGTATGGACAGCCCTAATATAGGAAACGATCAGATTCCCTAGTCGGGCCAAATAAGTTTACGACCACTTACCTAATGTAATTTGGTAAGTCTATGGTCGTCTGTTTCCCTCCACGAGCACGCATTTGCCTGCCCTACACTTCAAACAAACGAGATACTTTTATTGCGCAAAGAATTACCCACTATTCCTGTCCCGTTTTTTTTTCATTTCACATTAATATAGTTTTTGATCCCTGTGTTAAGGAAAAAGGAGCGTTTTTTTTTTCATTCACTCTCTGCAGAAGGGGAGGGCTGCAGCTTCCAGCAATGGTTCATGTATAATTGACGGGATTCCTTTTAAAACTAGAGACCTTGTCAGTAACGAGGTGCTGGTGTTTATAACCCAGTTTTTGCTGCCGCTGAGTATGTGGACATCGGAAACACGGAGATCGACAAACCAGTGTCAGAATCGACAACTTCAGCACCGGACAGCGCCAACTCTACAAGAGAGGAGCATGTACAGGCGGTCACGATTACCTATCCTGCAAGGCTTATCTATTACCTAAACGAGGAGTCAGAGAGTACCAATCATGACCTGGACACCCGTGCGCGGAACCAGGTCCCACAAGACCAGGTAAGACCAAAAAGTAATCGATGTTGGCGGTCAAGTTTGCTCTTAAGTGCAGAGGCTTACATTGTTCAGTCCAATCAGAGTTTTCCAGAGCTGAGGCTGGTAAGAGAGATTTTCTACTGGGAGAAGAAGCCTAAAAGCTGCATTCCCCCACCCTTCCCATACCAGCACCGCCGTCACACACACACACACACACACACACACACACACAGATCACTGTGGAAAGTGGTGCATTGTGCTGCTCATGCCCACTATGCTGAAGTGAACACTCTAACATACACACATCTCTTTTAAGCAAAAGTTGCAGTTTCCTGATCAGACCTCCATGCATAGGGACTACCCCCCCCACACACACAAACACTCACACACTTTGCTGAATTCTGCATAACATGCACTTTCATTTTCCTTTAGCCCTCTGCCTTCTTGCATGCCTCCTCTTCCAAAATGTCAGTTGGTGCAGGAGGAGGGAGAGAACAGCCAGTTTCCTGCTGTCAGTGCAGTTTGCACTGAGCACAGGGGTAATATAGCCATTTGCAAGACAGTGCAAATGCAGAACACAATAAGGACCAATCTGATCATCACTTACAAGTCCTCCACTCCACTGTCAGTTTGATATCTTTTTCTCCAAGCTTGCATCTTATCTGGACTGTAGTTTTGAATGGAGTCGAGACAAATTTTACCAGACAAGCACTGCTACAGAACCTCACGCTCTAGAGCCGCCAGTAAGGAACTGTGTGGGTGTGTGCCAGCAGCAGCCCTCCTTTATTTTGCTCTGACGTTCCCATGGAAAACACCTCTTGACTCTCAATGCTGAGATAGTCCCTTTGATCTCTGCTTGGGACTCTGTGGGAAGTGTTACGTCCAGTGCAGTGCAGAAGCCGCATCTGTGTGTAGCACAGATAAAAGCACTGTGTGTGTGTGTGTGTGTGTGCATGCGAATGTGTAGTAAAAGCTGAATCCGTCACCTTTGCCAAAACATATTCAGTCAGTATATATATTGGGACTCTGCAGCCTTTAGGAGGTTGAGCTACTCGGGGAGCACTAAGGCTGATTAAATGTGTGCTGTCTGTGCTCTGAATTACTTTGATTCACAGTGCCTCCAAAATTAGTCAGTTTATTGTCACGCAATGCAGTCTTTACTGTGGACTTGTTCTCACCGTGAAGAAGCAGGTGGGGGGGGGGGGGTTTCAGCCCCTATTTTTTTGTTGGAGTTGACTCTCCTTGCTGATGTGTGGTGAAATGAAACACTCAAATACAAATAAGTCTAGCAATGTGCCTGCCTTGTATTTGCATGTTGAATCAGACATGATTGTAAGACAGGTTTGTTTTTCCCATTAGGATATCCACCTGGCTCAGGCGAGCTTTCAGCTTGAGGCTTTTGGGTCCACTTTTGTCTTGGATCTTTCCTTAAACAAGTAAGTGTGTGTGTGTGTGTGTGTGTGTGTGTGTGTGTGTGTGTGTGTGTGTCTCATTTTTGTCTTACTTTCTAATCAAAGAGCTCTCCCATGCCCCAGTTTTCTATAGCATTGCTCTTTCATGATGAAAGGTCTATGTCTGGGGACAAGTAGGTGATATTCTGGTCAACTGTTGAAGCTGACAAGTTCCCTCAGAAACCCATTATTTGACCGAGTACCACTCTAGTCTTCCATTGAGCTTTGATGCACGCTAACAAAGACGCTAATTATTTCCATGCTGAGAAAACACTTCCCCTGTGATTGCTCCCTGTTCTAGTCTATTGCCATGAGGCAGCTAATTACATCAGGTTCCAGGGTGGTGAACAGGAGAAACGGTTATTAAAAAGAGCCTGCCAGACTGATCTAGCTAGTGAGTTTGCATGGGCATTATGTGTACTTGTGTGTGTGTGTGTGTGTGTGTGTGTGTGTGGAATGAGGGGTGTCCTATTAATTCTTAATAAGAGCAGAATTTGGGGTTTGGGAATCATTTTTTATTTTAGATGAAACTGCTGAAGCTTTGGGGTAAAAATGGTGAAAATTTACTTGCACCAATTTTTATTTCTGTACTTATTTTATTTATTTTGTTTGTAGTGATTTACTGTCCTCAAATTATGAAGAGATCCACTATGAGGATGGGAGACCTGTGCTTTCTAAGGTACACTGAGTCCGGATAATTTTACATTCAGTACTCATCTCTTTGAACTTTCAGTTTAGAATCCGAATGAATGTAATTATTCCATTTCAAGGAAACAAAGGTTCAAAGGTCCTTTTCAGCCTAGATTCATACCTTTGTTTCAGGGTATTAACTGTAAGCATAATGCATCTGCTGTTTAATAGGCTCTTCATTACATATGCAGTTTTGTCCCAATAAACTTTGTGTGTGTTTGTGTGTGTATGTGTGTGCGTGCGTGCGTGCGTGCGTGCATGCGTGCGTTTGCCTGTGTGTGTGTGTGTGTGTGTGTGTGTAGGGAGGCGAGCATTGCTACTACCATGGCCATGTGCGTGGAAAGGAGTTCTCACGTGTGGCTCTGTCAACCTGCAATGGACTCCAGTAAGGGAATAAACTTCTCCCTAAGTCTGCCGATAAAAATTAAATAGATATCAAAAACAAATTGAGCCCTTTAGCTAGAGTATGAAAACCCATGTAATGTGAAGTCTGAAAAGACTGCTGTAAGAAGTTTGCCTTTTGTAAATGCTGTCTTTTTTTTCCAGCCTAACAACTATCCTGCGATGTTTTACTTATGCTCTCTTTTACTTTTTCTTTCCTTCTCTCTCTCTCACTCTCTCTCTCCTCTTCTTTTTGAAACAGTGGTATGTTTGATGATGGAGACTTTGTGTACCTCATTGAGCCTCTGAGGCAGACACACTTCTCGGTAAATGTGCATTACTGACTGCCATCCATTCTCTCTTCCCAGTTTGGGCTTCAAACGTTTTCCTCTCTAAATGAACAACACCGATAATGTTGAAAATAATAACCCTTATTAACGTACAAGTAAATAGATTTCTCCATTTTCACCTGTGTGCTGTTTATCATTCTCTTCTTAACAGGACATGGAGGCCAGGCCTCACACTATACGCAGAGCCACTTCACTGCTCTCATTGGCTGATGCAGCTGACCTGGGTAAACATGAATCATTCAGGAGAATGGGAACACTGCAGATAATAGATTACAATAATTAAATTTTTTTTTGAGGGGGGGGGGGGGGTGTTGTGTTTGGGTTAAGTCTTTGTTGATGGTTGGAGTATATGTTTTCAGTTACCCTTCCCTTTCACCCATGTGTTTGTGACTGTGAATGTGTCTATACTTATTTGGATTATTCAGTCTCATTAAATAAGAGTCCTCTCCCCCTGGCTGTCTGTAGGCCTTGGGAAACAGATGGAAGATGGGACAGAGGATGCGCCAGAGCCTGAGGTCCCGTCAGACATGCCCTGGTTAAGACGCCGGAGGAAACGAGCTGTGAGTATCTGACCTTTTGCTTGTGACTTATAACCCCTTCCTGGTAAACATCAAACCTCCAGCCCAGTGCATGAGTTACAGTACATCAAAACCTCCAGCACAGTTCATGACTGTCTTGAATGGTGTCCCCTAAAAATGATCAACTTTTAAAGGACCACTTCCATAAAGAAGTACATGAAGGATCATGTCAGTCCAGCTTTAAAACCTGACTTTGAGATTTGTAGACTCTGTTGTGTGCCAAGTAGAGTTGGAGGTCACTATGGGGGTGATTTTCTGATAGTTTGTTTTCATTCACTGTCTTAAAACAGATGCCGCGTAATGTGTTCGAGGAGATGAAGTATCTGGAGATCATGATTGTCAGCGACCACAACACGGTGGATGAACCTTTTCCTATTTCAATTATGCCCGAGACAAATCAATAAGCTTTTCAGCACTGATTTGGCTGTACTCACAAATCAATAGTGTCCATTACAGCTATCGTTTTCTTTTCCCCATACTTCTTCAAAGACACCACTAGGTGGCACTACATTTTTCTCTTCCTAGACACTTATGTCCCACAGAGAAGTGCTTTGTCCGACAATGCCCCTGTCGAAAAGCTTGATTTATAGTTTTTGGAAATAATGCCGTGTCAGATGACCACAATTCAATGTCACCTTACTATTGTTTTGTTCTGAGAGGTGTCAGCATCTCTTTTAGTGTCTAATCGGCTCCATATCTTCTTACAGTTCAAGAGACACAAAACCAAAAAGCATACCAAGAATTTTGCCAAGTCAGTGGTTAACCTTGTTGATGCGGTAAGATGAAGCTGTGGTGTATTTCTGTGGCTTTGTGTGTCTGTGTGTGTGTGTGTGTTTGTCCACTTTTAAGTTTTTTTAGGCATCTGTTCATGTAAATGTCTGGGTTGGGTCATTTTAAGTTAAGTTAAGTCTCTATATTTTTTATTATTTTTTTTAATTTATTTATTTTAGCTTAGTATGTGCCTATTATGATATGTAGTAAATACAAGTACATATGTCTTTACTATAATGTTTTTGCTATTAGTTGAATACCTCTGCTGAACATTTCTCTATGGCAACTAGGTCTTCAAGGAACAGCTGAACACCCGTGTGGTGCTGGTCGGCATGGAGACTTGGACGGAAGGGGACCGCATCCCCATGAGTGTGCGTCCACTGGACATGCTCAGAGATTTCTCCAAATACCGTCAAAGCAACATAAAGCTCAGTGCTGACGCTGTGCACCTCTTCACGTGAGAGCATGCCACCACGGCTGTTATTCTGTTCGAATGATACTCACCTTGAGTAGCCAATCTGCACTTGTGTAGCATTCTGTTAAAGATTATTTTATTGATGTCTTATCAACTATCTCTGATTGTATGCTATGCTTTTTCATTTAATGAAATAGGTCTCAATGAGTTGCATAAACCCCTTGTGCACTAATGTGTAGTCTAGTGCTACCTATTTCCAGGCCCCTAAGTGACAAATTTTGTCTCTTTTCTAGTGAGAGCAATCAGTCGGTGACTCTTGAATTAAAACTTTGTTGACATTTAGCCCCACTAGGCACTTCTTCCAGGATTACTTAGATCATTGTATTTTGTCCATGTAGATTTTATTCAACCTCCACCAAAGACATAAATAGGGCCTCTGCAGACAGAGTCTATTCCGACTGAATAATTTAACAGTGGGCATTAGCAACGCAGCACTTCTCTCTCTCTCTGTCCACCTCTCTGCAGGAATGTGACTTTCCACTATTTCCGAAGTAGCGTAGCTTACATTGGTGGGGTGTGTTCAGCAGCACGGGGTGTCGGGGTTAACGAGGTGAGAGTGGCTTTAGTTTGGTCCATTCCATTACTCAACTTCCCTTTGTCAGCCATCCAAGTCTCTTTAGATCCTCTTGCATATAATTATTTCTCTCTCTTTCTTTCTCTCTCTCTCTCTCTCTCTTCATCTCTCTATCTCACTCTATAAATCTTTCTTTTACTCGTTTTCACATTCACACTCTCTCTTTCTCTCTCTCTCACACACACACACACACATCTAGCCTACATATGTTTCCCTTCATTTTATTTTCTCATCATGCTGTGCTTCGATCTATATCCAGTGTCCAGTTTAATTTAACCCAGTAGGAATGCATTGTTGTACTTCTTACACATATTCCATAATTGCCATTATTATTTAAATAACTTAAGTGATTAATAAATAATTATGATTAAAGGCAGTTTTTGCAAATTATGTTTGTATACACATTTCTCTTTGTCTTTGCAACCCCTCCCATCACCAGTATGGCACCACGTGGACCATGGCAGCCTCTCTTTCCCAGAGCCTGGCACAGAACCTTGGCATCCAGTGGGACCCCCCAACCAGGAGGAGTACGTAGCCACCAACGTCAGCCTGTGGCAGATGGTCCCAGTGCACACAAGCACACATACACTCACACACACACACACACACACACACACACACACACACATACACACACACACACACACTCACATACACACACACTATTTACTGCACTGTGGTGTAGTGAAGCTGCTCTTGTTATCCATATTGATGTGATCCTGTGTGTCTGTGTGTCTTTCAGAGGAGTGTGGCTGTATGGATTCATGGATTGGATGCATCATGGAGGATACAGGGTATGGAAACATCCATGCTACATGAAACACAAACATACTGTATATATGTTTAATGTCAAGTAATATGATAACTCTCTGTCAGGTATTTATTTGTTGAGGTTGTGCTTGTTTACAGTACTTTCCTATACATATCTACAAGAGAATTGTACTCTCTCTCTCTCTCTCTCCCTCTTTCTCTCGCAGGGTGCAGCACCCTCGCAAATTCTCCAAATGCAGCATATCAGATTATAAGACGTTTCTGTTGAGGGGTGGGGCATCTTGTCTGTTCAACAGACCAAATAAGGTGAAAACATACAAAACCTCATCCCCCCCCCCCCCCCCCCGCATACCAGTACACACATACACACACTCACACACACAAACACATATACACACACACTAGGACTACATCTGGCTACAGGGCTTGTACATTCAACCTATTTTTGTGTGAGCATACACTAAACGACACAATGAACACAACTACAAATGCACACGGTTTTCTTCTGTGGAAGTGAAAAACCACACACAGCATTTATGTCCTGACCTTGTTTCTGTTTGCAGCTCTTTGATAGCACAGAGTGTGGCAACGGGTATGTGGAGGTGGGGGAGGAGTGTGACTGCGGACCACGAATGGTGAGCTGCAGTCCAGCATGCGCACAGGCGCACCACTCATTGCTATCCCCATGCTTTCCCACACAGTGTTGCACAAAACAGCCAAATGATTATGCCTGCTTCAAGACATTGATATGCCTGCTTCAAGACATATTTTAGATATTAAAAAACATCATCTTTTTGGTGATGCTCATTGATGTTGCTTTTTTATAACATGGAGGTGCTCCGTATATTTAGTCTTTTCCAGAATAGTTCTTGTGCCCCCTATTTTGCACTAAACTGAGCCAAATCGCATCATATCTCCATTGGGTCTAAATATATTTGATGTATAAAGGAAATAAAAAAAGAAAAAAATGTGTGTATGTGTGTGTGTGTGTAATATCCCTTTATTATCTCTGTGTTGTAGGAGTGCTATAAAGACTGCTGTAAGAAGTGCTCCCTGTCTAATGGTGCTCACTGTAGTGACGGACCGTGCTGTAATGGTACTTGCTTGGTGAGTCTCCTTTGACCTTTCACCTTTGATGCATTTCATTATTCACCTTTTTGGGATGAATTCTTCAGACATTCATTTCTCACCATTTGCAGTTTTACCCACGAGGGTACAGCTGTCGCTATGCTGTGAATGACTGCGACATTTCAGAAACCTGCTCAGGAGACTCAGGACAGGTCTTTTTTCGCACTCTCTCTCTCTCACTCACACACATGCACACGCACATACATTACATTATAGATTATACACATTATACACTCTTATGTATCATTATACATTATACAATCTTATACACACGCTAGGGAATGATCACTCATGCATACATACATACATACATACATACCAGCATACCTAGAAAACATCAGAAAATCAAAGATCAAAACATTCTGTACACACCCTAGTACACATCAAAGTTCTCTCTCACATTTCAGCATGTAATTCCACACAAATGTTACACTCACACACACACACACACACACACACAGCCATATGATCTGATTTCTTTGATAGACATATGATCTGAGTACTTAATAGACACTGTACAGTGATAGACACTGATGCATCTCTTCTGTGTTTCTCATTAAACAGTGCCCTCCAAACCTCCATAAGCAGGACGGTTATTCCTGCCAGCTTAATCAGGTGAGAGCCACAATGACTAAGTGATAAATCTGAGTGAAAAAAATGTTTGGGTTTCAGCTAAAGAAATGGTGGAAGACTCACTAGACATCTGGGATGTCCTTGTGAAATGATGAAATGCACACCAACGCTACAGATGCTACAGAGGCCTTGTATGTGTGTGTGTGATAGAGCTGAGAAGTTTTTAGGGTAATTTTATTTGTCATAGGCTAGTTGAAACCAGAAACTGGCTTTTTACCCACATGGGTTTTTGTATAGTTGCTGTGAGATCTGAACAATGCATTGGCCTATTTTTAAGGTGAAACATCTCAGCAATTTTTTTTTTGTCCATACTGATTCAGTAGGTAACTGCAGTAAGGGTATGTGAGAGGGGGCGGGGGTGGTTACTGCCAAGGCAACAATGCTTCTTTTAACAATAACTTAATAACTAAAAATATATATTTGTTCATCATTCTGATAGAACATGACATAGGTTTCATCTGTCCAAAGAATGTCCTAAAACTGTGCTGTAAAATTGTTTTTGTCCAATCTAGCCTTTCTAGTCTTGAGGCGTATGTGTGAACCGTTATTTACTTTTTTTATCTTTAAGAAAGGATGGGCTCACAGAGAGTGGCAACATGTTGTGAGGGGCTCTTTCTTCAGCATGGACATTTTAATGTGATCATTCATCACAGTTGTCTTCTTTGGGCATCCAGGTCTTTTTTTATTATTGCGTTTCCTGGTGTCTTTTTCTCTCTGAATGTAGTAAACCGTAGATTTTGCCACTCCTGTTAGTGGAATGGGTCTTTTCTGTCTTCACAGATTTATCTTCCAAATGTGAACAACATACCAGGAATCAACTCCAGGCTTTTTAACTTGATCACTGAAAACTGGAAATGTCCACAGTCTCAATTAAATAGCTTTTGAGTCAAGTGCCCAATAACTATTATCCCTTTAAAAAGAGGAGGGACCATGAAAATTCCTAATTCTTATTAAATTCTTAAATTATGTTCAATTTGAAAGTGGTAACCCTCAAATTAATGGTATGGTCTGCATTTTAAGCCTATACACACTAGATTTACGATAAGTCACCATAAACAAATAACAAAACTTGTGTGTGTAGATGAACACAGGAAGCTGCTTAAATTTGTCCTGAGTTGTGTTGTTGGTTTTCAGGGTCGCTGCTACAGCGGGGAGTGCAAGAGTCGTGAGAACCAGTGCAAGTACATCTGGGGATCGAGTGAGTAAGATGCTTTTTATAAATACTCTAGACTGTTGAGTAGTAATACATCGAGTGCGCGCACACACACACACACACACACACACACAGATGTCAAAGTAAAAACAGCCATGATAATTCAGGTGGTTAAACTCAGTTCTTAGAACATGAACTAAAACAGAGGAGAGTCTTCTCTTCATTTTCTCTCTCTCTGTTCCTCTGTCTGTCTGTCTTGTGGTTCTCTCAGAGGCTGCTGGTTCGGAGAAGTACTGCTATGAGAAGCTCAACACGGAGGGAACAGAGAAAGGCAACTGTGGGCGGGATGGAGACAAGTGGCTGCCCTGCAGCAAACAGTCAGTCTCTTCACACAAGCACACACACACACAGAAGGATAAGATAGATAGTTATATATAGGATAGAAAGAGGAAAGATATATATACCTGCACTCAATTACCTGTCTTTCCAACCTCTTTTCTTTGTCTGTCTGTCTTTCTGTCTCCAGTGATGTGTTCTGTGGGTATCTGCTGTGCTCCAATATCGGGAGGAACCCGCGTATTGGCACCATGAGAGGTGACATCACCCCAACCACATTCAACCACCAGGGGAGACTGGTGGACTGCAGGTCAGCAATACTAGAGTGCCGCCACTGCCGTTGGCTATTTGGCTGATTTAGAATCACCTCTTCAGAATGCCTATGGTTATTCACACCCCTGTTTTGTTTTTTAAAAAAGTGCAATTCGCTGAGTGGTTAGAGGAGTTCATTGGTGTTTAGAAACAAGTATTGTAGCATAATATAGCTTCTGTCAGATTTTATTTGTCACTTTGTAAATTCTGGAATTATTTCTTCAGATTCCTTACAACCATGTATTACGTTTGCTCCATATTTAAATCTGAAACATTTCACACTCCAGACCACTTGATGGCAACAATGTTGTATTACATTGATCATGGACCAGAAGCAGTGCCAGAGTATTATTAATGAGCTATAAGTCAAAGTCAAAGTCAGTTTTATTTGTCAATTTCTTCACATGTACTTGACATTCAAAGGAATCGAAATTACGTTTCACACTTGTCCCATGCGTAGACGTTGATAATAAACAATAAAGTGCAGATGCACAACAAAAACAGTTCTAAACCATAAGGTAGGTTTGTTAGGTATGTTAAGTGAAAAAGTGCAAGTAGGCTTAGGGCATTATACTTAGATAACATACAGGACACTTATACTAGATAACATACAGGATATAACAAGACAAGACATAACATATAGTAAGTGTTCCAACAGTGTTGTTTTTGTTATACAAGTCTTCCAAAACAAATCAATTGCATTTACAAACTGCAAAATCAAACATAAAAGCTGTATTCTTCCCCAATACTTGTTTTGGAACATCAGTGAACACCACTAACCACATTTTTTTTGTAAGTAAAGTTTAGGGTTGTAAAGGTAGTATTTTAAATGCCCATAGCTAGCAATTCTGAAGCACCTGCTGACAGTACATATCATACTGAACCTCTCATGCTTAGTTACATGAATGCTCTCTACTGAAACATGTAAATAGATGCCACTACTTGCTTAAAGTAACACCAAAGACCTTTTAGTATCTTAAAACAATGTTTTCAAAATCGTTTCAGTGGTCCATCAACTCGTAACAGGGCGAACTACTTGCTGCATTTGCTCTGCGGCTCTCTATCGGCTATAATGGCACTAAACAAGTTTGCCCGATCTGTAGTTCAAGTAAAAACTACACTTGACTTGTCTTATGGCAAGCTTCCGCTTCCAACCTGTAGAGGGTGCGATTTTGAAACTCCTGTTAAAGTGTTGCTTTAACAGACGCCTCCTCTCTTTCCCCCTTTATCTTTTCCTTTCTTTCTCTCTCCTGGATCCTCTCCTCTCCTCCACTCTTCAGCGGTGCCCATGTGTTGATGGACGATGACACTGACCTGGGCTATGTGGATGACGGTTCTCCTTGCGGCCCCTCTATGATGTGCCTTGAACGGAGGTGTTTGCCCATCTCTTCTCTCAACCTCTCCACCTGTCCCGTAGGCCCCAATGGACGTGTTTGCTCCGCACATGGGGTACGACACTTGACCCTTTGACCTTTACTGACAGAAGCCTCACAAAGATGCAACACCTATATTGGAATATCCAAAGAATGAAACACATTTGTTTGATTTATATTCATTTGCCATGGTGTGGAATGGACATGTCCGTCTTTATATCTATCAATTGCCTTTATCCTTCTGTGTTCTTCCCTTACCTATCTCCACTTCTCCATCTCCCGTCTGTCTCTCTCTCTCTCTTTCTTCATCTTCCTCTGTCTCTCTCTTTGTCTTGCACAAAGAGAAATAGGAACATGCATCATTAGACTGTTTGGCCTTTAACCCTATTACACCTTTCACAGGTGTGCAATAATGAGGCCACATGCACGTGTGACTCCACATGGGCGGGCACAGACTGCAGCATGCACGACCCCCCGAAGGAGCCACCCACTGTCCCAGACGAGGGACCCAAGGGTCTGTAATATCTCATTCCTCTCCTTTTTCTTACAGGCTCACATAAACACACACACACACACACAGACAGACAGACATACATATTGAGCCCCCAAAGCAGTCCCCTCACCATGCACATACATTTTATATCCAGGAAACTCTTTAACTGCTACCTATTTCCTTCATGTTTGCAGACTGTAGAGTTATATAAATGTTGTCTTCGGACGTGAGTGTTTTTTTTGTGAAAATCTGTATCTGCGGGGATTTTTTTTTTTTTAGTCACTTGTTGCTCTATTGAAATCACCCCTATTTCCTCTGCGCAGTGAGCGTGGCCACTAACAGACTGATAGGTGCAGTGGCAGGGACCATTCTGGCCCTGGGGGTGATTTTTGGAGGCACAGGGTGGGGAATAGAGTAAGCACAGCTTCTCCCTTTCACCACTCTCCCAGACTTTAAGGGAGCGTATGTGACCCCTGTTGTATGGCTGGTGTGTGATTGGATGTGTATGTTTGTTTGTGTGTGGGTATGTGTAAATAGGGTCATGTAAATGTGCGTGCGTGTGTGTGTGTGTGTTTGTCCTCCCAGTGGTGGCTTTGTCGTTTTGTTGTGACAGTGATGGTGCCCTGTGCTTGGACATGTCAGTGTCATGTGATGGACTCATTCTTTTGATTGATGGGTGATCTCCTTTTGCCTCTTCCTTTACCCCCTGACCGTGACCCACATCCACTGTGTCTGGTGTTCCCCCTGAGCCCGGCCATGTGGGGCATATCTGAAACACACAAACATACACGCTCAACACGCAGTCGAACCAAATCAACCCCATCATCCACATTGCAAGATTCAAGGAAGAGAGACAGACGTTGGATGGTGTCAGAGTTGCTCGGGCGGAGGTAGACTAGACTAGCTGATGAATATGACCTCGTATGACCACTGTGGTGCTGGCTAGCGCAGCCGACACAGACACACACACACACACACCGCGGACCACAGAGGCGTCATGTTGCCACGTGAAACTCACAACAACATGAGTGCGTCTGTGTGTCTGATGGAGGGTTAGTCCCCTCACGAGGCAAGCCCACCCTCCTTCTGTCCACAGCAGAGGAATTACCACAGCGTGCACCTGGCAGCTCTCTTTGAGGACTAGTTAAGCAATGAATGAAATTTGCACGTCCTTTCCTCTTACCTCAGAAACGGTGATCAGTAAAGACCTGTTCGATGGTCAGATTTTTCTTCATTTGTGTGGCAGCCACGCAAGCTGAGTTCCTGCAACTATAGTGTTAGGGTCAATCCACCAGCTGTCCTGCAAACCTATTTGAACACCCAACATGTCTTGGCTGATCCTTCCCACTGTATTTCCTTGTAAATGAGTGAACGGCTGTTGTAAGATGGAAACACCTGTAAATTTTATTGTTTTGCCAACCAGGTCCCCTAAACGAGGCATGTCCGTAGAGCTGTGAAAATCCAACATGTGACGTGTCTTTCCCTCTCGCAAACATACAGGCATACCCACACATTGATTCACATGCATACACACACATGCGCACAAACACTCTACCCCATTGAGCTGACTGCTGCTTAATCGCCTTTGATATGTTGACCCCCCCAGCTCTTATGGGAGTCCTCTGCGCTCATGTGGTGTCTTTTCCCCCCTTCCCTCCCTCCTTCCTCTTCCTGTATCCCTCACCCCCCTTCCCTCCGCCACCTCCGCAGGTCCTAGCGCCACCAACCTTATAATAGGTTCCATCGCGGGGGCCATCCTGATGGCAGCCATTGTTCTGGGGGGGACGGGCTGGGGTTTTAAGTAAGAGATGCAACCGCATGCTTTCTTTCCTGCCTGCACGCCTGCACACAGGCGTCTCTCTTTATCTATTTTTTTAATTTAATGATTCTTTTTGCTTCTCAAGCAAGACAAAAGGGCCTGAGCTTCTGCTACAGACAACAGATGCTGCATAGTGGCTTATGTAGATATAAATATAATGTTATATTAAAGAACATGTTAAAAATGAAGTAGTCAAAAGAGAAGCTTTGAGTTATGTGATTTTTGAAATACCGAAGGCAAATGTTCTTTTTTTAACAAGATGAAAGTGATGATTGTGTTTTCATGCAAAAATTCAAAGCTCTAAGCTGAATTGCATCTAAAAATGGAACCAGGTTAGTCTGAGTGGATGTATCACTTTGAAACTTGACAACACAGGATGCCTTTAAAGGCTACAGCACAATGACAAATTTAGCTATCTCTGGACACTTCCTCAGACTTTAGGATCAAATGTACACATGCAGTACATGTGGTTATCTATCCTGTCTGTAATATGGTGTTACTGGCCTCTGTACACTCTAGCAGAATCTCTAGCAGACTGATGGCCCAAAGCTTGACATGCATGCGTGCTAAGAAAATACAATAAGTTTGAGTAAGGTCTTAATAATGACGGCACAAAGAAGCATAAATTTTAAATTACAATGTGACTCACCAAGTACCGTATGGCACAGATCCATAACATAATCAGATGTGTTATTTATACATTGCTTCAATTCAGAATCATTAAGTTCATTGTTTGTTCAAATGAGATTTACCATGTAATTGTTGCAAATGGGTTCATTTTTAGGACTTCAGTATAAGGTTAGTGTTATTGGGGATATGCTAACTATGGTATGTGACCTCTTAATAAATCTGACGGGAAAAATTGGGTAGTCCCCATGTTTAGCCACATGAATCTAAAATCATAATAAAAATCTACAAAGCTTAGCTTACAAAGCTTAGTAGAAACCGTGCATCCAACTGTTTGAAAGAAGGGATATTGAATTAGCCTCCAAAGCACTTATTGGCATTTGTTTTTGAAGAGTTCGCTCACTCTAGCATGTTGGTTTGCACAGCATCGTGACTAAGGCCATGGAGGGTTTTTGCATGTTGACTAATGTGATGGCAGCAGCATTGAACTGAGAGGCAAGCACCACCTGTGCCTCGCACAAGGGCTGGGCAAACGCTCTGGGGAAAGTCATTTTGGGTGGAGAACTGAGGTAACGTATAGATTATTCAGTGTGGATTTAGAACAGAAGGGTGGGGGTGTGTGTGTAGGGGGGGGGGGGGGGGGTAAAAGCTCACTTCTTGATCTGACTGATCTGACCCACTCTCCTTGCGGTGATTTCTCTTTTTCTCTCTCCCCTCTTTCTCGTGATCTCGTGATCCCCCCTCTCCACCCCCCCTTACTTTCCCTCCCATCCACCTCCCTTTTCCTCCACTCTCAATGCAAAGGGTGAAAGTATAAGATGAGCAGAGAGGGAGCAGACAGAGAAAGAGGGGGGGGGGGGAGGCTGGTGGACACGTTCCCTGTCCTCTCCCGTCCCCTCCTCTCCCGTCGTTTGCTTTCTTTTTTTTTTTCTTTTGTTTGTTTGTTTGTTTGTTTTCCTTTGTTTTGTTTTGTTTTGGTCGGTTGCAGCCTTTGTGCCATGGCTAGCTGGCTGCCACTCCCACCCCTCTATTCCTCCTGGAAGGCCTTTGGGGCCGGGTGGGGCCACCCCTGCCCCAAGCCCGCCTCGCGCTAGAGCAGAGCAAGACCCCTCCTCACCCCCCCACCCCGGACTCGCCTGACACTCGGCTGCCTGTGCTGAATGCTTCACAGAGACCTGGTACAGACGCGCGCTTCACATGCACCTGCATGCCCCCCACCGTACACCCCCTACCATACCCCCACCCCACCCACAACCTACCCCCCACCAACTCCCCACAAACCCTAACACGCCCTAACCCACCTCACCTCCCTACAACCACCACCACCACCATTCACCCCCGAAAACAGTCAGCACTAGTGGCGTCTCTCGTCACCTCGCCAGAGGGAACTGATCGGTATTTGCATGTTGCTCAGTCTGGGATGCCCCACATTATGCCTCACTAAGGGGAGGTTGTGTTCGATGACCCCCTTTTCTTTTTTGTAAAAAAAAAAAAAAAAAAAACACTGTTGTTGAACGGTCCTCCTACAACCCCCCACTCCCACCTCTCCCTTTCTCGTTCGGTGGTGTGCGTTCGTTCGTGTCGGTATTTGTCGATGTTGTTGTTGGTGCTGTGTGATGCCCTTCCCCCCCTTCTTTCTACTGACCATTCTTCAGTGTGGTAGACTGCATTTCCTGTGTCTCTGTTCGTGTTAGTTCGTGTTCTCTCACAGAAGGTAATGTCTTATCTTTCCTTTTCTTTATGTTTTGTTGTTTACTCTGACTCTGTGATACTTGCATTTGGCGTTCATTCACACTCACACGGGCACAAGTGTCCTCCTTAACCCATTCCAATGTCTTGGAAGCTTTTTAGGGATGATGGTCATTCCTGCCCTGATCATTCAAGTGCGTGTGTACTATCACAAACTTGTTTTCAAAAACAAGGTCAAACAAAGTCTATTCGGCAAAGCACAACTAAAGCATTAGGGAGACAAAGTCAGCAAGTGACAATGAAATAAAATCTCTGAGGAAGACTAGTATTTTGACAGAAGCTTCTGAGGAGATTGCTGCTTGAATGTTAGGCGCAGGACTGACCGCACGCTTCACAAGAAGTGGTCCGTGTTGAATATGTTTCCTTTTGATTCTGCTTGTTCTAACTCTTTGCTCTCTGCTTTGTTCCACCCTACCTTGCCCACTCTGTTGCCAAGAAACGTCAAGAAACGGCGTTACGACGCCAATGCCAGTGCCATCTAGAGGACTGGATGAGGCTGCGCTCTTTGAGGTCAGATCCTGTGCTGGATTCAGCCGATCGATCCGACCTTCGCTGGACTCCTCCTTTCCCTTTCCTGCCGCTAACTTAGTGTTAGTGTTTACTTGAAGACAAACAGATTAACGCTAATGAATGAAGTCACTGAGGACTACTGAGCATCTTCCATTTGTAGTTTATTGGAACTACGTGGTACCCACACTCACCTTGACTCCTAAGCCTTTCCTCCCAAGTAGACTTTCACTTGTTCCCAAATGCCCGTCCATACTGCCCTCCTCTCCATCAAGCCTCACCTAAAGAAAGTCCTAATCCCCTTCCCCCAGGCGGAGCCATAGAGTCAGGGCAGTGTGCTTGGGGAGCGCTCTTGAGGCCAACCCATCAGGCATGACTTCCGGTTCAGCGCACTTTGACCTTTGACCTCCCGTGCAGAATCCCAGCATGATGAGTCCTGGCTGAGGCACTGCATGGCTGAAGTGAGTAGCTCATTCAAAGTGAAATAAGAGAAGAGAGCTGAAAAAAAAAACACTTGAGTACAATCAAATTGAGATAAAGTCCATCAGTGACTACCAACACCAAATTTGTGGAAAAGAGGCATTTCGGCTTCCAGGATAGACTGCCGACAGCCCTACTAGGTAGCGTTGCTGCCAGCAACGCATGTTTCTAAACCATTGAGAACATGGATCAGCTATTGAATCTCAACATATCATTTTACACTATTACATAACTTTTCTTTGACTTTTAGCATGTTGTCTTGCAGGTATCTTGGCTGTATTAATAACAAAATAATTGGAAAGAAAAAAAACATTTGACCGGGAAATACTTTGGCCAACAGTTATGGAAGAACAAAACATGCAAGGAAGCACTTCTGAGCAGTGTTAGTACACCTTTCCCAGACAAACAGATACTCACAAACACACACACAGACACACATTCCTTTTTCATACACAAGTCAAACACAAAAAACATGAGTCAGAGTTGACTTAACTGGCCCAGTGTTCTCACAAAACCTGTTGATGAGTCTGTTATGAGCTGCATGATCCAGGCTATTTAGAGGGCAGCCTTTTGCCAACTGCTCTGCTTCCCATGGTTACTGCATGTTAAAGGATAAAAAACAACTAACTCTTACTATGCAAAGGAAAACATTGCACAGACCTACTGATTGGTAATGATTCTTCAATACTATTACTAAAATCTTGTTTTAGCTATTGAAACAATAATACAGCCTTTTATATGCTTGGCCACTTCAACATTTGTCTTTATAACAAGCTTCAGATAAACACAGGAAAAAATAAAGAAAAAAAAGTCCAAAAGTCAAAACACATCTAATCATATTCATTTGTCTAAGTTGGAGAAAACAACCACTTGTGTCATTTGTGATAATGAAAGATGAATTTTCCAATTGAGTGTAATTGCAAGAATAAAGAGGGATCTTTCCAGAATTTTCTTGGCTAGAGGTCTACGTGTTGGGTGTCCTGTGTACCAATTTTGAGATTACTTGGGTGTCCGCTCCCATGTCTGTTCCTTCCCAACGTCATCTCATGTTTCCATACAAACACCATCAGAATATTTAAATAAAGGACTTGACAAAGTATTGTATCACTTGATAATGTCTCTGTGTTGTTTTGGTTTTATTTCACAGGTTGGTGGTGTCTATTCACCAATAAGAGCTGTATGTACCAGAGCAGACCAGTAAGGGAATGGCTAACCCTTTGTAGGTGACACCATAATCATTTCTATTGTAATCTGTTGGAACATTTATGCCCAGTCAAAAGACTGGCTAAACAAGAATTTTAAATGTTAATGGCATGTCTTGAATGTCATGTGTCTTGAATCATAAGTGAAACTAGATTACATTTTCTTGGCAGAAACCGCGGGGTGGACTTGCCACCATGTCACCGTGTTTTTTTCTGTGTGTGCGTGTGTGAATCTAGCTGCTATTAATTAACATATATGCTAATAATGCTAACATGCTAACTATGTGAACAATACTAACTATACAAACGGTGGTACTCAGTAACCTTAGCTGATTAATTAATTAGCATATAGTTAATTAATTAGCATATATGCTAACATGATAACTATGCTAACAATGCTAACTATACAAGCAGTAGTATCGAAGATCTTGGACGCTCCTCTTGAACCCTCTCTGGTAGGATTTAGTGGAGTCTGCTGATGTTAATTAGCACATATGCTAACAATGCTAACTATACAAAAAGTAGTAGGCTTACTCAGTGGACATATATATGTTAAAAATGTTAACAATGCTAGCTATGCTAACAATGCTAAGTTGCTAACTAGCAGTTAGCAGTTGCTAGGGTAACAACGGACAATGATTATGTGACATATGCATAGGCCTACACACATACACACACACACACACATTTCTCCCGTTCATTTGAACAGGAAAAAAACGACAAGAAAAACACAAATAACGGACGAATGACACAAGATAAAATAAGATAAATGTAGGCACACCGATCGAGATCAGGCCA
The DNA here is from genome assembly GCA_017657215.1 of Limnothrissa miodon. Taxonomy (NCBI): domain Eukaryota; kingdom Metazoa; phylum Chordata; class Actinopteri; order Clupeiformes; family Clupeidae; genus Limnothrissa; species Limnothrissa miodon. The sequence continues at coordinate 143,918 of JAGFZM010000860.1, forward strand.
GACGTTTTAGATTTGGATCCTGAAAAAAATATTGCACATCCTTCCCATTCATTTAAATGGGGAAAAAACAACAAGAAAAGCATGAATAATGGAAGAATGACAAGAGATATAAGAAATCTGAATGGAAGGTAGGCTACACAGATTGAGATCGTGCCAGACGCTTTAGATTTTGAACAGTGTCTCTATCTCGAAAGCTAGCCGGACAAAAAACGGGTTGGAAGAAACTTAAGAAGAACAGTAGTGGCCTTGCCATCTTTTTCGTTCATTCGTTATTGGATTTTGGATGTCACATGGAAAATGAAAAAAGACGTGTATATGAATTTTTACAGTTGCTGCTTGTCTTTTACGAACTGAAAATGAAATACTAAAAAAACTGCCGTTTTGAATTAGGCTTGTCTATTTTGGACTTGGCCTGGAAGTTAGGAAGCCAACTCTTGGGTGGACAGGGCATTGCTTTGCATGGGTTTGTGTTACTGTCAATCGCATGACAGCGTTTTTGGAGGCATATTCAGACAGTTCAGACAGTTTGTGAGTATGTAATAACCCAAGCGTATCTGATGCTCAGCTGGAAATCGCCGTTTCTTTAGCAGTTGAAGAGTACCATACCGATTTTTGAAGCCAAACGTGGACGCTGTTCATTTGAACAAGTTTCTTAAACCTTAACTGCTGAAGAAACAGCTATTTCCAACTGTGTACTTAAAGGTTGTGAACATCATGAAATCTTAGAACACGCATAGCCTAACATAACATGTCCTCCTTAGATGCTGTGTAATATCTGCGTTGCATGCTTTCGCAACATTATGTCTAAATATGCTTAAAGACGGCATGTGATACAGGTGACTATCAAACCATGCTGTTGTGTTCTGATTCCAATATGCGCCAGTAGGTGGCACCAACGCATAATGTATGGTATTAAACATTACTAAATGTTACATGTAATGTGCTGGGAATCGTGGCAGAGAAGAATAGATAAAATGGAGAATGAATCACACGTGTCGTGCGTCTCTCTTTCTTACTATTTATTCAGTACAGTAAAGTTACATTGCATACACCTACATACATAACAAATTGGTGACGAGTTTTCGTACCCACTACTACTAACCATGTCTGCTTCAATGCCTTTTTCAACTCCATTTTTGCAAAACCCTGGAGAACCTGCTTTACCTTTCCACGCATGGATGAAAATGATCAACAACTACCTGCAAGTGGTAACGACGAACACGGGGTGGTCAAATCCTCGTAAACGTGCACTTCTCCCTCAATGCTTGGGAACAGAGGGCTAGCAGATCTTTTACATATTACCCAACCAAGGTGAGACTCTCGACTCTGCAATTAAAGCACTAGACACTTATTTTACACCGCACCGTAATGTTGTTGCTGAGCGCCATGCTTTTCGAAAGTGTGTGCAAGCGTCTTGTCCTGTGCACAAAATTGACATGCCTGAAGTGCAAATTCTTTACTTGCATGACCATGCTGCCCCAGAAAAAATCAAATGCATCATCCACATTATAGAAGGGCTAAGCAACGTTCTGTTTTTTTCTCTCACAAGCTCCCTTTAAAGACCGCTGTATTGCATTGTATTGCACTGCATTCTATTGGAGGCGGTCCGCGCTGTTGAACATTGCAAGTGCTGTGCTCTACCACTATAGGCCACGGTGGCGCATTCTACACCGTTCGTTCGCCGTGTAATGACTCATTTTAGCATCCTAAACAGTATGAAACTGATTAATTACATGAAAAATGCTGCATAGTGGGCCTTTAAAACTGACACTACTCCTGCAGTGCCTGTGGAATTGACAGTGGATTCAGGCTCCTCTGTGTCAATTCTGCCAAAATTCTTGTTGACAAGTACTTCAAATGTGATCAGTTGTTACCACCTACAGTGAAGATACCTACCTGAGTATAGATTTTCCACTAGAAATGAAATAAAAAGTCACTCATATCCTTTCTGCTTTCCATAGGATGGGCCGCTTTACGTGTCACATGCTAGCATTTAGCTTGTGGATGCTGGTTGGTCAGCGAGAAAATCACAACCGATTACGACCGTCATGAAGCTGAACCAGGCACCAGCTGCCGACTGTCACAGAGGCAGAAAGTAGCGGTTGCCGTAAAGTGGTTCGCTTTTGTGTCACGTGACATGTAAACTTTAAAAGGGTTTTTAGGAATAACAACACATATTAAAAATTGTATTGGTCAACTAATTGTCAAGTCAAGTTATCCTGCATCGCATGCATTAATGCAATTTTAGGAGAAAAAAATATATTAAGAGAAATATGGTATTGGGGGTGCAGCTCCATTGCCACACATTCATTCATCACTTGCTCGGGAGCTCCTTCTCGTTGCAGTACCACCCGGAAGGATTCTGAGGATTCAAAAGGATTCAAAATTCTCTGGTTGCACTGACCTAGAAACACTGGAGGCGCAGAACAATCAAGCCGCCCATTCACTAACGTTTGGTTTCAAAACCAGGAAGTTGTCCTAGGGGGTGGGACAAGAGCAGGGTCAAGGAAGTGAAAATCGTTTTCATCGTTTTGATAAGCTCTCATGGGACACTTAAACCGGCGCTAAGCAACATTCTGTTTTTCTCTCTCACAAGCTCCATCTAAAGCCCGGTGTATTGCATTGTAGTGCACTGCATTCTATTGGAGGCGGTCCGCGCTGCTGAACATTGCAAGTGCTGTATCTACCGCTATTGGCCACAGTGGCGCATTCTACACCGTTCGTTCGCTGTGTAATGACTAATTTTAGCATCCTAAACAGTATGAAATGGATTAAGTAAATGAAAAATGTTGCATAGTGGGCCTTTAAGGAGTCATACCGTTGGTCTTGTTTAAAAGTGTATGGGATGTAGCACAATAATATGTGGTGTATGGTTAGCTGTGTAGGTGCAAAACGGCCAAAAAATAAACGTTAAAAAAAAATCACCCCTTCTCCGAGTCTGATTGGAGAGTTGAACCATCAGTCGAATGTGGTCCAATCAGAATTCTTTTCATGAGTGGAGCGAAGTCAGTAACGTAACATTAGCCCATCGCTAACAGTGTTTAGCCGAGTCACCACCAGTAACATACTTACAAATTTTAAGAACAACAGGTGTCTACTTTACTGACCGCTAATGAAAACAGTTTGTCCGATACATTTCTGTCTGTTCTGTTGCTGTGACCGAACAACTGACTTGTAACTACTACTTTTCCTTGAAACAAATCGATAGTGGTCGTGTAAAACAGCCCAACCATGTGACCGTCTGAGCCAATCAAAATTTGAGAATATCAGAGGTGTCAAGTAACGAAGTACTAATACTTTGTTAGCGTACTTAAGTAGAATTTTTCATTATCTATACTTTACTTAAGTAATTATTTTTAGGCCTACTTTTTACTTCTACTCCTTACATTTTCACACAATTATCTGTACTTTCTACTTACATTTTAAAAACAGCCTTGTTACTTCCATTTAATTTCATCTCGTTTTCATCATTCAAAAAAATGAACAAGCCTGAGCTGGGATGAAAAATATGCGTTTATGCGACACCATTGGCTAATATGTATATTGACCAATCACTGCGCAGCCAAAAACTAGTTCCCACGAAGAGTTTACACTTTGACAACGTTGCATATTATTGGTTTTGGCAGGCCAGTGTCGTAGTTTTATCAAAAAAGTCACAAAGTCAGTTTTATTTGTCCATTTCTTCACATGTACTTGACATACAAAGGAATCGAAATTACGTTTCACACTTGTCCCATGCGTAGGCGTTGACAGCAATAAAGTGCAGATGCACAACAAAAACATTTCTAAACAATAAGGTAATGTTAAGTAAAAAAAAAAGTGCAAGTAGGCTTAGGGCATTATACTTAGGTAACATACAGGATATGACAAGACAAGACATAACATATAGTAAGTGTTCCAACAGTGTACACTGGGAAGTAGTATACTTGTCTACTTGAGGTAGTCACAGGTTGTGGTTGGTAAGGGTTTTTTTTGTTGTTTTTAGTGCAACACAAGATTGTAGCAGCAGTAGTAGTAACATAAATTGTGGTAAAAAAGAATACTAAAATATATAGCAGCAGGTGTTTGCAATTTGCAATGCAGAGGTAGTTGTTTTCAGTCAAGAGTGCTGTTTTTAGTTCTTAGTTCAGTTGGGGGGGTAGAGTCCAATCTGTCTTCCTATACTCCTGCCAGACTGGTGGTTCCGCTGGCTGAGAGCCGGGAGGGGAGAGCGTTCAGCAGTCTCACAGCCTGGTGGATGAAGCTGTTGGTGAGCCTGGTGGTGCGGGAGCGGAGACTTCTGTATCTCTTTCCAGAGGGCAGGAGGCTGAACAGACAGTGTGCGGGGTGGGTTGCATCGTTGACAATTGTGATGGCTTTGCGGGTGAGGCGGGTGGTGTAGATGTCTTGCAAGGAGGGGAGTGGTCCTCCAACTATCCTCTCAGCTGTTCTCACAATGCGTTGTAGAGCTTTTCTGTTGTAGTCAGTGCAGCTACCGCCCCACACAGTGATGCAGCTGGAAAGGATGCTTTCAATGGTTCCTCTGTAGAATGTGGTCAGGATGTGTGGTGGGGCACTTGCCCGCTTGAGTTTGCACAGGAAGTAGAGGCGCTGTTGTGCTTTCTTGGCCAGTGATGTGGTGGTGTTGGTTGTCCAGGAGAGGTCCTCACTGATGTGCACCCCCAAGAACTTGGTGTTTTTCACCCTCTCTACCGCAGCGTCGTCAATGGTCAGTGTGTGGTGACTGGTGTGGCCTCTCTGGAAGATGACAATAACCTCCTTGGTCTTGCTAACATTTAACAGGTTGTTGTCTCTGCACCACATGGTCAAGAGCTCAACCTCTTTCCTGTAGTGGGTCTCATCGCCCTTGGTGATGAGCCCCACCAGCGTTGTGTCGTCCGCAAACTTCACAAGGTGGTTGGAGCTGTAGGTTGGTGTGCAGTCATGTGTCAGCAGGGTGAAGAGCAGCGGACTGAGCACACAGACTTGTGGAGCCCCAATAAGCATGTTATCAACACATGGAATATAGTAGTAACGTTACCTACATCCATTGTTTAATTGTCACTGAATTAATGTTGTAGAATAATTAGTTAGTTGATGTCCACGCCAGGAGATAGAGTGCTGAAGTTGGATCTTTGTTGACAGTCATTTGTAGAAATACAAAGTCACAAGGAAAGTTGTACAATGTCTGTCTCTGATACTCCAAAGCTCGGGGTTCCCTCAAAACATTCCTTCAAAGCCCAAAATCTCTCAAAATCTCCTTTCTCTGAAAATAGCCCCCGTTTCTCCCCGTGCATCAATATTTTGAATGAAGCCTTAATTCACATATGTCCAATTGCATTTTAAGAACGTATCTGGGTTCAAAACACTTGTCCTATCAGTTTCTGGCCACTTATCTCCAATTCCATGGATATTCATATCCCCTCATTATTATGAACATTTCCCTTTCACCGGTGTAGGCCCGATTTGCCCACATGGAGGAGCTCATGCTCCACCTTATAGTTTCCCCATCTAATGACCTTGTGCTATGGCTTTTGCTCTAAACATCTGCTTTGGACTAGCTCCAAGTCTTATATCCTTTAGATAGAGCTCAAGGCTCATTCAATTCTAAATCACCTCTTGTTTTGTTAGACTGGGTTAGACTACGTTATCCACAAACCACTTCAAGACCCGAAAAATACTAAGATACATTAATTATACCTTATATCAGATGTATTCACAGATTAGAAACTTGTGTTGTTCAGTTGATGTTAATAAACTTATATGGATATTCCAACTATTGTTCCATTGTTCCAAGGCTCATTATCTATTCCAATCATCCTCCCTGACCACTTCTACAGAGTCTCTTTGTTCATTTCCTGCTAAGCTTATGCTTCCGTAATAAATCTCTGTTCTGTAGCTGGTCCCAGCACCACCTGGGCCTTCATTCCCTTCCGCAGAACCTGACATAAGTCTTTTTAAATCATTTAGTTCTCAACCTAATGAGAATATAGTTTTCAGCTTGGTGTGATGTCCTTCATGAGTCAGTCAATAAACGGATTCAAACCCAAATAAGGGCCTTCCTGTACGCCTGCTTGGAAGCCTCTGTGTGTGTCTTTGTGTGTAAGATCAGTTGGAGCCCCTTTGAAGCCTGGGCCCGCCCATACTTCCTGTGACGCTACATTCAATTTTGCGAGCAAGTCAGTATGGCCATGGTGCCGATTTAGAGGAATTATTTATCCCAAATCTGTGGGCACCAATGAGAAACGAGCTTACGCCTACGTCATCGGAATGAGTGGTCTGACTGGTTGTAGATTCGTCAAGTAGTATACAGAGGCATCTTATGAACGCAGGTTAAAGGCGCTCTAAGCGATGCTGTTTCACGTCACTTCTTGTTGACGTTCGAAGTATTGTCAAACAAAACGGACGATAGCTCCAGAGAGGGTTCAAGCGTTATAAGTTAGCTTACTCCTCCCCCTCCCTCCCATGCCTCCCGAAAGACTCATGAACCTTGTCGTTTATTGGCTGGAACACTGTTATGCTTCGTTTTCGTTTGTTATGCTAGGTTTGCCCACTGTGTTATGTTGCCGTTTGTGGAGCCAGGGCTGTCTACAGAGACCACGTTTTTTTACAGTGTGTTCAGGGGACAGGCAGCTAGCAGATTGTGAGGAGATGTTTGCTGTATGTAACAACACATGTTTTAGTCCTAAAAACGTGTCACATCGCTTAGAGCACCTTTAAGCCCGCCTCCCAGAATTCATTTAGCAATGTAGCATGGCCAGACTAAGCTTGTAAGAGCTTTTCAGTCGTGTTAGCCAGGCTAGCCCCTTTGAACATGGACGTAAAATCACCACATTAACTAGGTTAAGCATCACGTTTCTTCTAAAGTCCAAACGGGCATGTATTTGTCTGTTTTGTTTCCTTAGAACAGTGTTACTCAAAGTGTGGTCCGCGGACCACTAGTGGTCCATGAAGTGAGATCATCTAAAAAAAAATACCTAAAAATACCTAACCTAACATTGACTGAAGGGTAAAGCGAATTTATTCTCGGAACAAAAATGTATAAATTTTATTTTAAAAAATGTTGTCTCCTAAACAACATCTGCTGTCAGGTAAGTAGGCTAAGCGAAAAGAAGCAAAAAGCATTACAGATAGTATGAAACAAGGATGGATAGATGGTTGAAGACGGGATCAGTTAAAAGAAAGGCAAATGATGAAGATACCGACGTGCATAGAAAGGAGTTGGGAGCTAGGGAAGAGTCCCACTCACAACACTGCTCGCAACAAGAGGTAGACCTAGCTCCAACAAAAAATTCAACATGCTGGGAAATCATCTACAAAAGTTAAAAGGAAATACCATGATGAATACTTAAAATTCTGATTTTTCCTGGAGATTCCGAGGTCAGTGATGCAAAATATGCATCAGCACCATTCCTCCCATTAAAAGAGGGAAAATGAATAGTCAAACAACCAGATGCAGTCTATCTGCATTGAAATTACAGTGTTTTGTTAGATTTTGTTAAGGTTGCTTTTCACCAGAGCCAATTAGTTTATACTTCTTCATAACAGTCATGTTACTTGCCATTTTGAATGTGTGAAAATTGAAAACAATATTTCGAACAGGAAACTTTAAATAAAATTGAAAAAGAAAAAAAAAAAAAAACATTCCGAACCATTGGTTAACAATTGTTAGATGTTTTGGACAATAAAAGGTTCAAAATATTGATGCTTTTTTTTTCCTTTTTTTTTTGGCGTGGGATGGGAGTGGTTGGATGTGGTCCCTGATATTTTTTTTTTGAGAAAGTGGTCCTTGGTCTGAAAAAGTTTGAGTAACACTGCCTAGTTGTCATGATCAGTTCCTGTTCTTGTCTTGTCAGTGTGTTTTCCCTGTTCAGTCCGTTCCGGTTCCTGTCCTGTCAGTCCGCGTCTTACCATTAGCCGTATGTTTTTCCTAGTGTGTGCTCTGCCACCTGATCCACCTGTGTCCAATGTTGTCATCTCGTTATTCAATCATTGTCTCGTTTCTAACTCCGCCCTGCTTCACCTGTTCTGTGTTAATCAATCCTCTTGTGTATTTAAACCCCTGAGATTGTTCCATGTTTGTCGAGTCATTGTCAAGTTGTGGTTCCTGGTTCCTGGTTCTCTGTTCTGTTTGTTACAACCTCTGTAAGTTTGCTCCTGTGTTTTTGTGTGTCAGTCATGCCTTCTAAATGCCGCACTCGTGACACTAGTCATATGAGTGAGACAATGATCATAGGAGAGATGGTTGGGAGAGAGGTGTTCATGGGCTGTACGGTGTTTAACAGATGATTCAGAAGCAATTCACTTATTAGGCTTTCTGAAAATAGAATGGCACTGTTTGCACAAGCAGTGATGAAATTAAACCACTAAAGAAATAAAAATATTTAATATTTTGTTTTGGCACATTGTTAGGCTATATTGATTTATAGGCTACAGTATATGCATTGTACTAAAATGCATTCATTTACAATGGTTGAAAGAATCTCGGGTATCCCAAAAAATTCAACATTAAATGAGTTAGGCTGGGCGATTTGGCTTAAAATCAAAATCTCGATTAATAGAACATTTTAACTTGATTACAATTAATAAACAATTCTTTTATTTATTTTACCCTCGTTCACTGATGGTAGGCTATATATGCTCACATATTACAAGTGAGAGATTATTGAATGAAGGGTGCATTACTTGATTTTTAAATAATTGAAGGAAACACACTACTATCTATGATTATTTATTGAACATCAATGTTTTTTTTTTAAGTAGTTGAAATAATCAATCTGGAAAAAATTGATCGATTATAGGTTCTGATGTCGATTATGATTGTTTTTCGATTAATTGCCCAGCCCTAAAATGAGTCATAGAACATGTTTTTTGACCATCAGAAATTGTTCATTGGGGCTCAATAATAGTGTATGTAAATTTGTGCGTCTGAAAGTGAGTCAGGAGCACTGCGAGAGTGTCTTTAGAATGAAACGTTTCGTATTTAAGGCATGATGGCATTTTTTTTCCTGCAGATTACTTTTACTTTTATACTTTAAGTAGTTTTGAAACCCTATAGGCCTATTCTTTACTCGAGTAAAAACTTTAAGTTGATACTTCAACTTCTACAAAAGTCTTTTTAAACTCTAGTATCTACTTCTACTTGAGTAAGGAATGTCAGTACTTTTGACACCTCTGGAGAATATTAAAATGTTTAAAAGAAAAATCTATAAAAAATTATGTGGCTATACTTTGGAACATGCCGATCATAATTCCACATGATTTGTAGACATAAAATATGTGAGGTAATTATTCTAGAGGACGCAAATTCACGTAGCCCCATTCAATCTCTATGGAAGAACCAGGCCATGACCCCGCCTCGCAAACTCGCTTAGGACCGATACGTCATAGGCGTTGCGCCTCCAGTTTTTCTAGCTCAGTGGTAGGTGGCGGCAGATAATTTCTGGTGGCGGTATATACACATGAGATTGAAGAAGAAGAAGAACGTTTTAGGCTACAAGATAACTTTCGTTTAACCGGACAGATTGTTTAACGAGAGTAGCCTACTTTAACTGAGCTAGAATCACTGGAGGCGCAGAAAGAACGGTAAAGTCGCACATTCACTGTTGCACCCAGGAAGTTGTCCTAAGGGACAAGAGCGGGTCCCAGAAGAGTTTTTTTCCCATTCAAGTCGATGGGAAAACCGGAGATTTGACAAGCTTGTTGGCTATTAAAAGTAACCCGGTCCACACACGTCACTACTCGCAACTCGCAGAGCGATAAAAGTCAATAGAATGGTTCCAGCGATGGAATCCCTGGCGATGTGATCACTGGGCAGATCCCAAAATGAAACTATTTTTACTTTTTGATGCCACTAGGGCTACCAATCAGAATGAACGGAGTAGAACACTCCGTTCATTCTGATTGGTAGCCTAATCGCATAGCGCTACTTTCGCCGTTCAAAAAAACCGCCAAATTACTGTCTTTGCGAGTGGTGACCGAGCGAGTGGAGTAGCAAGGTGTATGTACGGGGCTCTGGTTTACCTAGGCATGGCGGATTCCGAACCTCTGGAATTTATCCGTAAACACAAGACAGACCTCATAGATTGTTTGTCCCCAGAAGCCAGAAGATTTTTGCAGCATGTTGACTCAGGTTATATCATTGACCGCCGTTTTTATAAGGAACTTATGGACATACAAAACTCAGAGCACATTATTATTAAGCTACTGGATAAACTGATGGACAGTAAAGAAGTCTGTTATAAATTTGTGAAACTACTAGAAGACAAGATCCTTCAACATTTTCCAGGACTTAAAGAAATCATGCGAGGTAGGTTAGGCTACTCTTGTTCGCCTGGGGTTTCGAAGGGATCAAAGTTCAAATATGATCAATAGCATGCACAACCTGTTTAGCAGGAACTGTATTGTTTGTGTATTTAAAAGTTTATTAGTAAGTGCACACAAAATGAATTTTGTTAATGAACTTACTGATTGCTAAAATACTGAAAAGCTTTTACATGTATG
>JAGFZM010000860.1:154409-167059 GCA_017657215.1 Limnothrissa miodon
ATGTATGCATGGCTTTTGTTTTATCACAATATTTACAACAGACCTATAACCGTAAATATGACAGAGCACACTGAAGCAAGAGCTATAAAAGTTACAGCAGCACTTTATTCTACAACTAGTGATGGCCAGATCGTATCGAGACTTCGAATGAATGTAATGTAAAATTTTGCCGACGCTCCGTATCGAGGCGTGTGTCAAAATGGAGAGATCACGTGACGTGATGTTTGAGGCCTCGGTTGCCCAGTGTTTGCCGTTCTAGCGCGTTGAATCTAAGTTGATTTTGGCGGGACATGTCGACTATAAAGATGTCCCATGAGGCATTTGCGCTCGTGGATTTTTGTCCGTGGTTGGAGACAGTTTTTCAGAAGTGTTTTCTGCGGTTTATTTAAACTTCTTCATTACTAAGACTAAGAATGGAGATGAATAAGAACAAAAAGAGGAAGTTTTCGCCTGTTTGGGAGTAGGCCTACTTTGATCAGATTTCTCCCAATAAGGTGGGTCCTAGTTTTAAAGACTAGACGGCGTTATTTAACATGTAAAGATATTATCAGTAGCTTAATGTCGTCATATGTTGAATTTACTTATACAGTATAGCCTATCCATAGGTGAAATGTCAAATTTGTGCAAAAGCGATATCTTATAGCAACAACACCTCATCCATGTTGAGGCATTACCGTGCATAATGGCAGAACTGATTCTGATGGAAGGTGTGTAAACAGTATATTTAGCCTACATGAAATTATTTACTTACTGCTATTAAAGATTAGTAAGTTGGTTTGTTCCCTTGGCTTTTGCTTCCGCTTCCAGGAAACAAGAACTGGATTAGGCATTGCTTGACATGATTTTGTCACTTAACCTCTCCAGTTACAAAAACATCTCTTCACTGCTCCCCATTTATGTTACAAAAGCACTTTATCACATTTGTACATTCATCACAATAATTTCACACCCAATTATAATTTAAATATATAATATATATTGTTAATAATTATGATTTATTATTACCAGTATTTATAGAAATGTACCACAATTGGGAAAGTGCCTGAAACTTCCTTAAATAAGCATGGTGCAATTTTTTCCTGTTATATTTATTCACCACTAGATGGCCATAGTAAGCATTTGAATCTTAAGTGAGGCCTCGTGAAATGAACCTTTTTGCAACACATTTTGGTGAAAAGCTTCAAAGCTTCAACAAAGCCTCATCTTGCCATCACTATCTACAACCTATTGTTTTTCATGTTACAGTTTTCTGTGGATTCCTAGTCAGTGATCAATATGATCAATCAAGTCTTTTCCATATCAAACAGCACCCAGATAGCAAAATCTTTCTGACCTTTATGTGGCCGGAATACTTTTAATTTTGGCATATATGAAATATAAGAAATGCTGGGCCAAGACTGGCCCATACCTCCTGGCATTGTTCTGGCACGAATATGGACTGGTTAAAGGTATTTTGGTTAACCTCTGTGGTAAAGCTTTGGCATCTCTCTGATGGTTTTAGCATTTATCTGGCTGTCACTAGGGGTGTGACAAGACGCTTTTCCCACAAAACGAGATCCAGGGGTCACGAGAATGACCCATAAGCATCTTCCCAGATAACGCACTCTATCAGCTTATAGCTTAGGCTATATGTCAACACTGAGGTGACTGAACATGAACAAACCTTGTCTTTCTATCCCCCTACAGAATTTCGTAGTCCAGGTGGTACATCCAGACAATTGGAAGAAAGTGGAAGTCCGGCTCTGGCTAATCTACCAACAGTGCTGGAGAAAGGCCAAGTTCTGTGTATGTTTGGTACATGATATACAATATATATGAAAATCAACTAATTTTTAGGAAATTTAGGTTATTATGAATCTACAATTATTAAACAGTCTTACAAAATGGCTGAGTCTCAATGTACATCCTCAAAGACTCAACTTTCATCTTCAAAGACTCAACCTTTCTGAGCCCTCTTGTATATCTGCAGACTTTGCTAAAGGGAGCCATAGCTGAGTTTCACGGTGAAAACCAAGGGAAAGAAACTTGACTCCAGTGCCCTCAAATTGAACATTTTGTTACATAACTGCCAATTCGAGAGTATATAAAAATAGACTCTGTGCGTTGTGGATGACATTGCCCGTATGGTTTGTGGTGGAATGCAGCACCCAAACAAATGTCTTTGGACCATACAGCCTCAACATCTCTCTCTCTCTCTCTCTCTCTCTCTCTCTCTATATATATATATATATATATATATATATATATATATATATATCTCAGCCGGTACATAATGTGGGGACTGAACTTAGATTAGTAGCCAAACTAACCAATGTCTTCATTGTCCATGTCAATCCATTCTTTCTGCCTTGCTGTGCTATAAATCAATTTCTCTTTTTTTCAGCTCTGAAAAACTGTACTTTTGCCAGATTGGAGGAGTGGGTTTCAAATCCTGAAAAAGCAGAACAACTGATGAAAGATCTAACAAACAAACTCAAGGATGGAGAAATTGACAGAATAGAAAGGGAATTACAGAAAAAGAAGGGTGTCAAGAAGAACTTGTGTTTTAATACCGAAGATATAGTCAACCTTAAAAGGAATCAAGAGCTGAAAAAATTTCTTGAAGACACACAAGTAAAGAAGACATTTCCTTCGATTGTTTTTAAAGATTGGTTTGAAGCTGACAAATCGACTGATATGGACCCCTTTCTTGATAGTGGATGCGTCAGTGACATGGACATTTCTGGCACATCAGCTTTAGTGATGGAGACTAGAGCTGGAAGATACAAAAGGGATTCAGTGGGTTTCCAAGATACAGCAGACAGGTGTTTCAACATGGAAACTGACAAAACCAATCATTCAGAAAATGTAAAGGTGGACTTTGAGCCTTCATGTAACCAGCTGACTAAGGAAAGTGACTCTGTTATCTTAAAAAGTAATAATCTTACCAAAGAAGCTAAACAAAGTAATGATAAGCAAAATAATGAGCCTATTTATAATTTGCAGTCATTTGGCCATTCTAAAACAGTTTCCAAATGTTCTGATTCTGAGACAGATTTCAACATTCCAACTAGTTTGTACACATTTGAAGAGACAGCATACAATTCTATGCAAAAACAGGTTGATACAATTGTGACTGGAGATGCAGAAAGCCAGATGCGCACTAAAAACAAGCAGAGCAGCTATCCAGACCTTTCAGGTAGTCCGTACAGCAAAGCCCCGAATTCACAGCAGAGCCCTGTGGAAGAGAAATCCTTAAACCACACTAGCCATCAACCTCAGATTTACCAAAACACATTTCTAGAAAGCTCAAATGAGCAACACATAAATGAGATGAACAGAGAGAGAAAGGAAAGTGAGAGTAAATCGACTGATATGGACCCCTTTCTTGATAGTGGATGCGTCAGTGACATGGACATTTCAGGCACATCATCAACTGAGATAGACAGTCTTGAAAGAAAGGAAGGAAGAAGTGGAAGTATATCTTCTGCTCGTAAAAGGAATCAATTGTCTCCTATGCACCAACATTCAGTGGCTGGGACACCATCAAAGGTAGCAAAAGAAGCAGATGCCCAGCACTCAGTACATTCGATTATTTTCAAAGATGGGTTTGAAACTGACAAAAATCACAGTTCAGTTAATCAAAAGGAAAAAGACCCCTCACCTCCACCTGCTGAGACAGACCCCAACCATGACAGCGGAAAGGAAGGGAGACAGGGAGGAATCACGGGTGAAACTAGAATGGCACAGCACCCTTATAACATGCATGACAGTTTTGAGAAGAGTACGAGTCAAGAAGAAGCAGTTGCCCAGCACTCAGTACATGAAACACTGAAGGATGAAAGAGCTTTTGGGCATGCACAGAGATATAGAAATACTAGCAATAAAAGTGAGAAGGAAGTTATTGAAGAAAATCAAATTGATAACCTATATGACAGATTTGAACAGAATGTACAAAAGCACTCGGAAGCTTCAACAAACAGAGGACAAACAGCTGCCCAATGTGGTGAATCTGACAAGTTCTCTCTTGAGCAAGGAAAATCTAATGGAGGAATTCATTCAGATCCCATGCATAATCAGGAGACTAAAAACCCTCCAAGAGAAAATGCTGAAAACATTCTTTTCTCTCCAACACCATCCACCTCGATGGAAGGCTACCAGTCAACAGTTAACAAAGAGGGAGATTCGAATTATGAAAAAAGCAAACCAAAAGTTAAAAGGGCTTACAGAAGGAAAGTCCCTGATCGCTGTTTAGAGATGGAAAGGAGGCAAAGTCGCCTCATTGAATGGGCAATCGAATTTGCAGAAAAAACAGAATGTCCCTTAGAGGAACTAAAAAACAAAATCTCACTGGTTAACACTGCAGAACATAAATTATATCCTTGCTTAGTGGCAACCCGATGTATAATTCTTTATGACCCAGAAACTAGTGACCGTAAAATGATATATATCACCAATAAAAATGTATACAAAAGAAACAGTAATCACTTGACAACTGAACACCATGTGAAGCTGCAGTATCAGATGGGAGTTTTGAATATTAATGAAACAATTGTCCTCTCTCCAGACACTACTAAAGAGCCTGTCCACAATGACTCCTCTTTTGATGGTTTTGTTAAACTCTGTGAAAGATACGTATTTGAAGTTCTTGCACCAGCAATTGTAGTCTTCAAAAACATTCAGAGAACAAAAGAATTATTTTCAGATTGATTTTTGTTTAATAAATATGCAAAAATACAGTTCAGAGAACAAAATAATTGTTCTCAAATTGATTTTTATTTAGTAAATACGCAAAAATGCAGTATAATGTTCACGACAAAGCAATGGTACTTTCTGAATTCGTGTTTTTGTTACCATCTTTTTGTCACTTGTCACACATAAATGGAATTTGATCTCTGAATATGGATCTGAGAAATTTGGTGTATAATGTAAGCAATAGTAATTAAAGAACTGTTTTATGAATAAAATGTTCTGGTGTCAACTTCATTAGCCAAGCCAGGTTTCTAGCCTCCAACAGTGTAGCCAGTCCAGGAAGTAAAAGGCCAAAAAAGACTGAAGAGACTGTCTAGGAGCTTACTTATAACAGCTTATAACAACTTATAACAGGGCACCAAGAGGGACTGTGGCCAGAAAACTGGACCATTATTTTTTTCCTTTACCAGTGTTGGACAGTGTCTTCACTGCATAGCAAAGCTGGGTTAACAAAATTTTTGAGTAGTTGCTTATAGTTTTGTATTAGTTTTGTTATTTTTTGGCCATGTAGTGTGTCTTCCCATAACCTTCATTTTCAGCCAGCAGCAAATCTTCCATAGGCCAGGGGCATCACACTCAAATTCACAGTGGGCAAAAATTAAAAACTGGGACAAACTCATGGGCCATTCTCGCTCCAACCTCTTTTTAAAGCTCCTGTTTTCCATCTTTTGTTTGGGTAGTGATGTGTTAAGTTTGTTCAAGCTGACTGGTAGCATGGATGTTAATGACTGTCACTAAAAGGTGTTATTGGTGATCTCAACCGAGTGGCCAATGCACTAAATAAAGCATTCAGGGACTTAGTATTAGAGGTGGGTGCACTTTGGCAGACCAGCTCTTATACACATGTGATGTGAATCTCGCAGGCCAAATTTAATGCGGGCGGCCAGAGTTGGACGCAGACACCTATGATCTAGGCCAATCAAGGAACATCAGTTTTTCTGTGATTTAAGATGTTAAGTTGCTCATTCAAAAAAAAACCTCGAGTACAATCAAATTGAAACATTGTTTGTGTTCAACAATCAGATTTGTGGAAAAGGTGCGATTTGGCTGGATAGATGAGCGACAGCCCTAGTGGATATTTAGCATTGTGGTTCTCCCTATATCTTCTAGGCCTACACCATATCTATTTTATTGCTGATGTTTTTAAGGATTTATTTGCTCTATTAACTTTTCAATTATAACAATACATACAACCCCCCTCTTTTTTATGCACAATAGACTGACCCGTAAACACCCGTAATTTCACTGCATTTCTTACACTCGTAAAATGTATAGGCCTATGGGACAACATCTTTAAACTTCCTTGTGTCCTTGGAACCAATTTGTGTTGTTTCGCAGCACAACAATTCCGTACATTATATTTCTCATTCTGTACAAATTCAAGATTTTTTAAGAATATAGATGCATCAAAAACCAACCTGGAAAACTGCACACATTATGTAAAGCTCTTACAAGCTTGAATAGTTTCAAGTTAGCAGGCTGTAAGACAGTCCTAAAGTAAAGTATCCCACAGGTCTGTTGTTCAAGGTCACTGTAGCACAGGGGTCTTCAACCGGGGGTCCAGGAAAATAGGCTATTTCTCTTCCAAAAAAATAAAATTTGTCATAGTTAACATAATGTTCAAAAGAAAATTGCTTCATATTCATTTTTAAATAACACATTATAGGCTACCCGTGAATCATGCATTTGATCATGCGATTCTTTTCATTCCGGGAGATAAAGTATGTTTGATTTGTTTTTTCATTGTCGGGACTGATGGACCCTGAACTTTGGATATTTGTTCTGTGTAATGTTTGTCTTTGTTTGTTTTTTTAGTCTGCGGTCTTCCATCTGTGGTCTACCATCACAATAAAACGATAACAATAATCTCATGTGTGTGTGTTTGCTTCTGTAAGACAATAATAACGCCTGTTTAGAATGTGTGCGTGTGTGCATGTAGGCACTCATGACTGACGGTCCAAATGACGGCAGGATTTGAGGTGGGCCAGGTGTGGGGGTCCGTGCTCAGTCTCTCTCACAGCCAAGGGGTTCTTGAGCTGAAAATGGTTGAAGATCCCTGCTGTAGCACATAGACTGAATGGCGTTAGTAAGTTGTCTTGGCTCTTTTCTTCTATATTGGTATTTTTGCTGCTATATCCTGAGGTTTACACCATGAACAGTAAACCACGTGGAACCTGTGTGATCTTCAGCAATTAACTAAGTGGGAAAAAAAAACTTTTAGAATCTGATAAGAATGTAGGTCAGTGTACTCTGAACTGTCATAGGCCTGATGAAAAAACAACTGTATTGCTGTAGTAGCTTTTTTCTATTTAATCATTTTTTTTCTATGTAAAAAATAATTTAACTGTATTTTAGGGAGCCTCTGGGTGACTGGAAAAAAAGTTAACTCAAACTCAACTCAAAATTGTATACAATCACAAGTCTTTTAATATCACTTATGAAAATTAGTAACAGTTCGTCTTTTTGTCGGTCAGTTTTTTTGTCCATTTTTTTCCTGACCTTTTAGATGAAATAAAAAAAGAAACATTTGAATGGCTGGCTTTTCATGTTGAGATCTTAAGACACAGCACAAAGGATGAAAAAAAAAGCTTCACGCTTCCATTGGCGATATTCTATCCTCATTCAAATGGAATAGCTGCACATTTGAAAAGGGTTTTGATTCTGATCTTTATTGCTAATGAAAACATGGCTATGCAACTGTGTGTAAAGATATATCTGGCCAGCATAGTTTCTTTACGTGTTTTTTATGATGAAATGACATGAAAATGATATGACAATCTTTTACTTCAGACTGGCAGTCAGGACAAGCTTTTTTCTATAGTGTGTCTATTTGCATGATATGGTCCCATATATGTGTCCTGAAGACAGCAGTGTGAAATATGAATGAAGGATGTGGATTGTGTGGTGTCATGAGCTATGTAGATTTGTCAATAAGGTCAGATATATTTGGTGTAAGGAGGCAAAAATTTCCCCTTGGGGATCAATAAAGTATCTATCTATCTATCTAAAAAATCTTTCAGGGCAGACAGTAGTTGTTTCTTTTTGATGTGTGTGCACCTGTATCTAAAATTACAAAGTACAACTTGGAAGAGTTGTACAGTAATTCACTGACACGCCTGAGGCTATAACAGAGGTGGTTGCCCAGAGCAGACATTCACCATGGTGACAAGATTTGACACAGAATCTCCAACACCTTCTGCTGCCTCCAACAGCACATCTCTCCGCTGTGAACCTGCAACAGGAGAGAAGGGAAACCTTTAGTAAAAATTATACATGACCTACACATTTCACAAAGATGACATCCCTTACATAATTACATGAATTCAAATACAACTCTGGAATGACAACACTAGTTTCCAAAAATTGTCCAGTTGGCTTTTTTAGCTACCGAAACCTCACTCTTGAGTGACTGAGACAAAATACAAACAATAAGTGCTAATGCAGATGTTTGACCTGATTTGAAATGTTAATGTTATTTTTCATCATTGTGCATACCTGTGTGTGTAGGCAAAGACAGAGATGTCTTGAGTTTCAACACCAGCTCACAGAGTTGATCTTCTTCTCGTTCCCCCTCCTCCTCTTCCTCATTCTCTAAAATACTGCCCTGGTAGTTCTCTTGAATTCTGTCATCAAGTGTCTCCTCATGGAAGCTGCTGAGCGTCTCCTCCACATCGTCAGAGGCTTCACCTCCCTCAGAATCCTGCTTGTCTGCATATTGCTCAAGTTCAGACATCATATCTAGGGACTGTGCGTCATCACAGCCCACCTCAGACTTGTCATCTGTTCCTCTGGAATATTCTCTGGATTCCTCTTCCTCGTCTTCCTGGTTAATCTGTCTTACGACATCCTCTCTTGGTGTTTCCTCTGTGTCTTCCTCACTGGAGAGATCCTGTGAGGTAGGGCTTTGTGACAGTGAACCCTGATGTCCATCCATCCTATCATTACAGTCCAGGGAGGGGTGTGTGTAGACAGAACCAGGAACATCACCTGTGTTCACCATTTTCAGGCTCAAGGCCTAGCAGAAGAAAAAGCCTTGAGTGAAATTCTTTTTTGCCAAACTTCTGTATAGAGAGATTTACAGTGGTTTGTTACTTCATACATCTGCATTTTTAAAATTCCCCTCAAAAGAAACCAAGAAGGTTTTTGTTTATTTCATTTAATTTAGTTTGCTTTATCATTTTTCAATCATGATTCTAAGGTAAAAATATCTATGGAAAAGTTAATGTTCCCTTTGCAAGCCTGGCTCAAATAAGGTGCGAGTGATGGTAGGATTGCTACAAAAAGAAAAGCAATAGCAGGATATCCAGCAAACTACAGAGTGTCGATTGGCGCAGTGGCAAGCATGGTGGTCAGCCAGACCTGAGACTGGTTGTCAAAAGTGCTAACTTTATGCAACAGAACTTTTTTTTCTGGAGCTTGAAGAGTTTGTCTTTTACACACACACACACACACACACACACACATTGTACCACCATTCTTCTCCTGACTCACATGTCTGACACGATGCAGCTCTTGCTCCAGGCTGTGGTTGTGCTGGCTCAGAGCCTCCATGGTAGCTTCCAGGTCAGCACACCTGTCCTCCAGGGAGTTGTGTTCCGACTGAGCCGCTGCCCGCCACACCTGGAATTCCTTCTCCAAGATCCTGGGAAAACACATGTACACACACACACACACACACACACACACACAGAAAGAGAGGGAGAGAGATAGCATTATCTAGAAGGTATGGTAACTGTGCAGTATATATGCAAACCTCTACCCTGACACTTTTAAAATTGATGATACATTGGGCACCTTTTGGGCAATTATTGCTGGGTGATGTCATTGGAAGTTTCTACAAATTGTCCCATTCCAATTGGAATGTGCCACATCAACAATACCTAGCAAAGTAGTTAAAAGAAAAGATCTATCTTGGCTTAAAAGATGCAACAGCATCCATAGCATTAAACACATGCTTGCACTCCAGTAGAGACATTTCTTCCACTGTGACTGAGGAATATCCCCAGTCCATGTTGTCATTGTTCCCCTGTCTCCCCACCCCATTGACCCTTGATAATGAGCATCACCACTTGTCTCTTTGTAGATCCTTCATGACCTTCTGAGTGATGTGCAGGTCTTTCTGAAGAAGTGACGCTTTCCTCTGTAAAATATAAACACATCCTTATTTAGCAATTTTTTTTGGAATTCATAGTTTAAATTCTTTCTTTTAAATGTTTCTTTGTGTTCGTTTTAGCTGTTTTAGGCATGCACTTTGCCTCCTTCTTGTTGTTATTATTGTTATTGTTAAAAAAAAAACGATTTATCCTGTAAAGCCTATATTGAAATACTTTGGTTTAAGAAATGCACTAGGTAATAAACTGCCTTGTCTTGCCTTCGGCTGGATTATGGGGCCCATTCTATACATTTCGAAAATAAAACCTTGGTGTATTTCCTGTTTCACTGTGGGTCTCAATAGGCTGGCCTTAAACTGTATCAGTAGGTCACAGAATCACACCAAAATATGGGTATTGAGCAATACCACTGATGTTGGAACTGAGCTTTGAATCTGGGTAGTGATTTTGGTAAAAACCCACCGTAAAAGCCAAACTGCAACAGTATTTAATTTTTTCATGTTCATTTAATCCCTCACCAAGCTTTGTTTGCCTAATTAGTAGGGCCAAGTTAGTAAATAAAGGGACAGACCTACTGAAAAGGAAGGGTTAGTTAATTCCCTAACAAGCAGGCAATGGTTGAAGTCTCATTTTCCCCAGGTAGCAGGTTAGTGTTTGCCTCACCTGACTGTGAATTCACGAATAAGTTAAACGCCGAGAAAAAGTTTCTCAAAAGAGTATTTATACTAAAGCATTATTAGTATTATAAGTATTATAATTGTATGTGTTATAATGACTATCTACTGTCATAACAGGAAAGTCCTATGCAAGGATAGTCAGGTAACTTAAAGGTTTGCACTCTTACAAATTTTGCTCTTGTATGTAAACACTTGTTCGCTCAGTGAGCAGCCATTCAAAAAGTATTGGTTTCATCATGAATACACAGTAAAAAATTACAGTAACTGTATTGTACAGGTCATTTTAAATGCTGTGTACATGGCTTGTTTTATTAAACTTTATTAGGCCTAATGGTTGATCTATTTTGGTGCTTTTTGAGTACATCAAGCTAAATTTTTTTCAACATGAATGGGAGCATATTTAATATAAATAAATAATAATTAAAAAAACTTGTGTCATGTCTATGGAAGGGTTATAAAAGCCACCATTTTACAGGTATTATTGCTATGAGGAAATGGTTCTCTGTGTGATATGTTTTGCCTTACTTGAGCCTGCAGGTCCTCATCCGTCTGCAAAGCTTTGGATTCTACCTGCACTTCAGGACACACCACAACTGAAAGTGGAGAAGAGCAGGTTGAACAAGGAAGTAAGGGTTCAGTTTGTTTTTCTGAGGAGTCACATGACTGTTGAGAAAAGGTTGGCAGTGGTTGCTGCTCCAGTGGGGAGTTCCTGTGAGGGAACACACACACACACACACACACACACACAAACATAAATGGTGATTACAAATGCAAAGATATCTGAACTCTCAAATGACCCAGGTGTGCTCATTCATATACACACAGTCAGACAGACACACGGACACTCATAGCATTGGTTAGTGAATTGGCCATGTCCCTGAAAGAAAGACACCTTCACCGTGTAAGACCACACATTCTCACTCACAAACACATGCCCCCACACACACTCAAAACACCTAATGTCCACCTGTCACTTTCTTCTCCACAAATGCTGCGCATATTTATGACAAAGACTTAACAGACTCTATTGGATGGTACTGAAAGTGTTGCATGTAAGCATAGGAAATTAAGGGCATTTTAAGGATAAGACACAGAAACTGGCCTTCTACCCTCAAATAGCAAAGCTTTAAGCTTGACAGTATTTCTCAGTAGTGTTGTGTTTGTACCTCACAAATGTTTTCTGAATTACATAACTTTTCATTAACTGGACTTGTTTGCAATGAGCTGGATTTGTGGATCTGAACGTTGTTCTGTGTCTAGCATCTTTGGACAGCATGCTTCCTGACTGTGCTTGTAAAGAAATCACAGAGGACACAGGTATGCACACCCACCCGATTGCTGGGTTTTCACTTGAATCCATTCTGGTGAGCTGTCTTCTTCTCTCTGCCTCTCTTCTGGTATACCGCCGGGGGAGCAGGGCGTGGCGGGCATTGGATGCCAACGAAGCCAGCGACTCTTTCCATGTGGGCTTGGGATTTAATAAGATTGACAGTTAGCAGGAAGCATTAACAATTACCACCTGCTCCTCAAGTAACCTATTTAGTTGATAAAAGAGCAAATATGAAATTACCAAACCCAAAAGGAAAATCAACGCTTTCTCATGTCATTTTAAGGGTCTCTGGTCTCACACAACATCATCAGAAAGTAACACATACAGTAATGTGTTTTAGAAACATAAACCATACTCTTCATGGTTGGTGCATGGGGTTTTGTGTGTATGTATGAAGCAGGATATGGCTGACCTGAGAACAGTACTCCAAGACAGGGTGTGAGGGCTTGTGTTTCTTGCTACGTCTCTCAGTCAGGAAACATGTTTGGCACAGGTGCAAGTTGACACACTTCAGACAACGATACCTGCAGACAACGATGCCATTTGTTAAATCAGGCATGCACACTGTGGACTTTCACTGATTCAGCACCATCAGCTATGCTAAGCTAAGCTAAACTAAAAAGGACAGACTTTGGAAAGAGCTTAGCTTCGGAAGAAAATCGTAGTAGAAATTCTAAAGTGAAGCGCGTAAAAGGTTGTGGTCTGTTATTTTAAGTTCCCCAGATGTTTTGTGAACACATGATTGATCCATAGTCCTCATTTCTTGTTGCCCAGAGTTTCTCCATGCATGTTCCTACCCCC
>JAGFZM010000860.1:167069-308626 GCA_017657215.1 Limnothrissa miodon
CACAATGGCACACATGAGACTCTAACATCACCTAATGAACCATGTGTCAAGTTAATAAAGTTGGTCTTTAACATGAAACGACAGGGGAGATATCCATACAGATATCACAATGGCATTGAGACTCCAAAATCACCTTATAAACCATGTGTCAAATATATAAATTATTATTGGACTTTAACATAACATGGCAACAACTATTATTGGCTGATTTGGCAGCAATTACTTGAAATTAATGAATTCATTCAGATTAGCCAAAACATTCTAAAAATGGACATGTCTGCCCCTTGATTTTGAATGTGCCTTTGTAAAATTCAAAATGTACAAATGAATGTATAGCCAAATTAATTTAGCAGGTAAGCTCATCAAAAGTGATTTACAAAATTAAGTACTAATGCCTAGTGCTATTTCTCCTCCCTCACATGATTTTGTGCGCCCTTAAAAATGACATACACTTTGATCCCCCTTTTAGACAACAACCGATACATTTTACAGTTGCTGTCATATCGACAGAATAATGAATCTATGATCAATAGTATGTTATTGTCATTATTATGTGTACACTAAAATGTACGGTGACTTGAACTTGGTCTTAAACTTGGACTTCTGTTGACTTATTACTTGATTTGAACTTGAGGGTTACGACTTGGAGACTTGGGACTTACTCCCACCTCTAGACACTACAAATATTATATAACCTATATATTCCCACCAGTAAACATTAACTGTCAATTATTTGGCATATAATAATTCGTTTCAGCTTCCTGTTTCAGTTTACTGCAGTTGAAGGGAACCACTATGGAAGGACACAGGCCTTGAGTAGAATTTTTTAATGGGCTAAAGGGTACCTGGCTGAGGTCATGAAGCAGGACCCGCAGTCCACTACGGGCCACTGTACTGCCCTCACTGGCCAACTGATGACTGAGCCTCTCTCCTAGTCTGTAGAGAGCTGAGGATGACACACACGAACACGTACACACACACACACACACACACACACACACATTCATACAAAATACTAATGTGCATATGGGAACACATGTCATGGATTGTCTGTACAATATCACCTCTGTGTTTGGAAGTGAGAGTCTCTCCTGACAGGGCAGTCAATGCTGCCTCCACTGAGTGAAGAAGTACAGATCCAGCCTTCTCCCTACAAAAACAACAATAAAGAATTACATTGAACAGAAGAAGAAAACATTGAAAAGAAGTTTTCTTCATTCAACAGCCCTTTACAGACTTAAATGACAGTTGCTGTAGGAATACATTACCAATGTGTAAACGCTGACATTACTCCCAGCTGTCAAAATCAAACACTGATTAAGTTTGGTACTGACCTGTCGTAGAGCTTGAACAGAAGTCTCGTGGTCTGATCCACCGCCTCTGGAACAACCAGCTCAAGAAACTCGTCAGGCACACTCTGAAAGAGTCTCTCCAAGCCGTGCCTCACCTCCGGTTCCGAGAGTCGTGTCTGAGGGTCGGCTGACTGGCTGAGGAGGCGGAGAGCTGGACGCAGCTCCCTCAGAGTCACAGTGTGCACTGGAATGGGACATGCAATGAATTCAATATAATGTGCATATGGACTAGATAATGACCTGACCTGAGATGACGGCATGAGAGGCATGAGGAAGGCAACAGATACAGGCAGATGTAAATACATGTACATCCCAAGGATGGGATGAGATGACTGATATCTGTCTGAAGTAGAAGCATTGCAATAAGATGCTAAGAGTAGAATGTATACAGCAATAGCAAGACATGTGATCAGTATGGACCAATGCAATGGATTCAAGGCACAATACATGCTTTCAGCATATGTCGGACTGCATCAAGAGTATGTGTTGATCTTACTGGGACTCACTCTGACACAGCTTTTGAAGTGAGCGAAGTTTCAGTGCAGCACGGTAGACTGCTGGGCGGACCTCATTGAGGCCCTCTACACACAAATACATGGAATTAATAAGAGACATATACACCATGAAGAGCATGATTCATTTGGGGATGTCCTGGTGGCCGTTTTATTTTTTAAAAAAGGTGCTTTAAATCTGAGGTAAATATAGTTAGGTTCTTTCTTTCCCATTTCTAGCCTTCTGGTCAAAAACATTAATTATTTTTCCGAGAATCTCTCTATGAGTTTTAATACCCTAGCAATAAACGCTGTATTGGAGGTTCTTAATGGTTGCAAGTCAATCAACAAATTAAGGAATGAATGTAACTAGAGTGATTTTACATGTTGCATAAATGAAAGATAATGAGACCCATCTGGTTATATAAAAATATACACAAACTTATCGGTTGAAACAAAGCTTACCTATGCTGTCGAGATCCATGGTCCTTGCTGTCCACTCAGATCTTCACAATCAGTATAATTGTAGTACAATTATAAAATCAAGAGGAGGAAAGTAACTACTGGAGTTATTAGTAGGCCTAAACATTAAAATATACCTAGTTACATATCACTTATAATGATAATTATAATGAGTCTGACTGAAACCAAACTTTTAAAATGCATGTATCTCTCTAAAATCAAACAAACTGACTCATCCGATTAAGCCGTTTCAAGGTATTTTGGGGCACGAGGTAAACATGAACTAAGCAAAACACACACTTAAAAAATGACATAACCCCCCATACACATGGTATAGTTCTGTTGGCTGAGGAGGTTCATAAGATTAGTTACCAACAAATAGTAGAATTTTGCACTGGGGTATCTGAAAAAAAACCCATATTGCAACAGTCTGTTTCTGGTCTCTCCTAGCATAAACAACTGCACAATGTAATTCAATCGTTTTAAAAAAACAAAGGATAAGGATAAAGGATAAGTCTGGATCTAGCACCAATGACTTGTATGGATTAACACAATGTATTGTTATATATGAGTTATAAAACTCACCTTATCTTCTCATTTTTTTTCCTCAGAGAGATCAGGCACCATAGACTACAGCTTCCTCTGTGCTTGTGCTGTTGTTGAAAGCAGCTGCCCCATGAGCTTAGGTTACCATTATCCATAATGCATGTTATAGACGTCATGTTATTACTAAAGAGGCAGGACTAGAGGCAGGCAGGGCTAGATGTTAGGAAGAAGCATAAACCATCGGAAAATGTTAATTTATATAGTGTACTCTTTTCTGTTGTGTAACTTATAAAGTTACTATAATGTACTATAATGTTATTAGATTACAATTACATCTTTCTATTCTCAGGATTACCTCTGGGGCCAATTCCCTAAGATTTCATGGAAATACATTCCACTGATGCCAGTTTCTGTGCAACAAAACTACTTATAATAGTCTTCAAAGTCAGTCTCTAAATGGTGAGAACACTGTTCTAAACTGATGAACACCAATGACAATAATGAAGATGACCACTGCCAATATGTTCTTATTTCATCGTTGAAAAAGAATGATTTTCTAAAAGCTGGATGCTAATTCCCTCCATGTTTCCCCAACTGGAGGTTAGTTACTTTTATCAGGCCCCACTAGCCTATACATTAGACTACATATAGTTTGAGAGACGCTCTGCATTCTCAAATGTTTACTCGTGTTTTTATTCTTAGACAATCCAGTGGTGAACTCAAAGTGAGGACTTTGAGAAATTGATCTAAACGGGAAAAGTTATGTTTCTTCTAATAACAGTAAAATTCAAACACGTCATCCCATTGCTTCATACCACTCTGTGATCTTGAATAGCAGGGCTATGTGTTGACATCAGGGAAGGGTGATATTATATTATTACCAAACACAAGAAATCAGAAAATCAGAAATATAGTCGGAGGGCAGAGCGTGTTTAAATCATATACAGTCTATGGTTTAAATCCAAAGGCCAGAGCGACGGTCCTGTTTCACTCCAGTTTCGGTCTAAAACCATTCTCATGCAAAGATTAGTATTTTCATAAAAATTACAGTAAAATCTGTCGTTTCTTTTTAAAATATGATGTTTAGCCTTAATTCACTTATTCCTAATTCAATTGGGCTATATGATTTCTGAATAACTGAAAACTGAAGATTTTCTATAAGAAAGAATATTTTTCCTACAGACAGAAGTCAGTGAGCTTGAACAACAGGGCGATGGACTGATTCACAACTGATTCACAGCGGATTTCTCCTTTATAAACTGAAAGCTGTTATGACTGTTATAAAACTGTTATAAAACTGGAGGTCTTCACTCTCTTCTCTGTCGGAACTTTAAGAGAAGTTTTCATTTGGCTGGAACTGGTCCAACCTGGCCTGGCTTGCGCAACAAAGCTCATAGG
This sequence comes from Limnothrissa miodon, assembly GCA_017657215.1. Lineage (NCBI taxonomy): Eukaryota > Metazoa > Chordata > Actinopteri > Clupeiformes > Clupeidae > Limnothrissa > Limnothrissa miodon. Next base: position 171,319 of record JAGFZM010000860.1, read on the forward strand.
AGCTTAGTCTGGCCACCCTATATTACTAAACGTCTTCTGGGAGGCGGGCTTAACCTTCGTCCATCAGATGCCTCTGTATACTACTTGACGAATCTACAACCAATCAGACCACTCATTCCGATGATGTATGCGTAAGCTCGTTTCTCATTGGTGCCCACAGATTTGGGAAAAATAATTCCTCTAAATCGGCATGATGGCTATACTTACTTGCTCGCAAAATTGAATGTAGCGTCACAGGAAGTATGGGCGAGCCCAGGCTAGGTCCAACCTGACCCAAGACATAGTAATGTCTGAGGTCATAATGAAGTCAGAGGGCTGATGGAGATACCAGTGGTGGAATTTAAGGAACACTGTACTTTATGTACTCATGCTTTTATTTTTTACTACTTATTTTACTACTTATCTAATGCCAGAGAAAACCTTCCCCTCCAATATGGATCATATCCCATATTTCATTTAAAAAATTTTTTTTTTTTTAAACATCAAGATTGCATAGAAACAAACTTGCACTCTGCACATTTTAATTCATTTATGTAGCTCCAAATGAAAGGCTCTAATATAAAAAAAAACTCCCATTTTTTTCCTCTGAATACCACACAGTTGCAAAGTAAATTAGGGCTTATCATCTGACTTGTATCTGCATATGAAAACAAGTGTCATATTTTATTATATAAAAACTCTCTTTTATACTGAAAATGAGTATGAGCATGTTATAATGCATTGAGAACTATAACTCCACATCCCAGAAGTAGTGTTCATGTTTCATTTGGTATTTTCTTGGAAAACATATTGCATCCTGTTGTTACTTTGCCTCTCCACTATGGAACATTGTCATGATGGAGTCACACAAGGTGTTCACGGGTGAAACATCACTAAAGTGGCAACCTTGAGTGGCCTTGATGTCTTTGGAATTGGAATTAGGGCTGCTAAAACATGCACTGTGCATATCTGGTCAGATTGGCTGATGAAGGCAAGATCATTTTTAGATCTTGCCCATGCAGTGGCACCGCCAGGCACATGAATCATTGGTTAAACTGGGAAGAAACAGAGTTGGTGGGACAGCGTGTGGATTGAAGACATATTGAAGTGATACAAGCGAGTAAAAGACACAACCCACTGGCCATTTGACCATGTTGTATGCAAGCTGTCACATGACAGCTAAATGAATGGCCATTGAATCAGTGTTTCAGGTCATTTCCTGTATCTGTGAGGAGGAGAAAGGTTTGAGTAAAATGCAGTATTTTTGTAGTTTTTTTTTTCATCAATGTGTTTTTTCCCCATCCAAAATATTGCATTAATGCAAAATAGCCTATTTCAATGTAATACAGGTGCAGGTACAATACAGTGCAATGCTTAATCTGACACTACAGCTTAGGACTAAAACATAGACAAAACTTTGAACACTGTTAAATGCACATTTTTATTTGCCATTTTAGATTTTAAGGACAATAATAAAGCTTGATGAAATTAGCCTACTCTAGCACCATTAGTCTATGTCAGTTTCTGATCAGATCAACAAGAAGGCAATTACAAATAACTAGATTAGTCGTTGTAATACACTAATAGTTAGTTATAGTTACATAACAGATGCATAATGATGAAGTTGGTCATACTAGTAATATTCTAATGAATATCCTTCAACTTTGATCTGTTAATGTGGGGAGAAAACTAGAACGCGTGTTTTGGTTGGACCCGGAAATACAGGGGGCGTTCGCTTCCATTTGAGTATAGGGCGCCAGCTGATGGTGTTGTACAGTGTAGGCTACAACAAAGAAACGATTTAAAATCTTAATTTCTATCTACTCGTACGGTAAGTATTACGTTGTACGTTGTTACGTATGTAACATGTTGCTAGCATATATCTAAGGCTTTGTTTTTGAGGAGCATTTTTTCGCTTTAGCTTAACTCCTCTTAACTTCATATGTGGAAGAAGTTATAGTTAAATATTATTATCCATGCAGTGCATGGAGTTATTTATAGGCTACCCTGCATGCATTTAATAGTCTACTCTAGAGTCAAAAGTTTCACTGGATGTAGAATGAAAGCAATCGAAACGAGGCATTGGCATGGGGACAGAACATTTTAAGGTACCGTATTTCGAGGCGAGATGAGGCTATGAGTAGCCTAGCCTAGAGCAGCGCACTGACCATGCGACGTCACTTATAAAAGTCAAGGGTCTGCTCACAGTGCATGTTTCTGTAGAAAGCAGAAATCCCATAAGCTTAGGTTAAGCTTTAGCCTATTAATAATGCATGTTAGTCGTCACCTTACGAATTCAGAAGCTGTAAGGCTTAGATATGCCTCTTTGGATTAGATTCTTTATTGTCAAAAAATAGCGGGTAAGTAGCCTATGGAGCTGTAGTGTAAACAATAAGCAGCCTATAAATAGGCCTACAGTATTGCACAGATGGATGGAAGATTGAACACAGATTTGTGTAGCTCACTGTATTGATACTTTTTTTTCATTCTGTAGGACCAACTCCTTCCAACTGACATGAATTTAATCCGCTCCAAAAAGACGTCTCTAATTGAAGAACTTTCCGCAGATGCAAGTTTTATTTTGCAGCATGTTCAGGAAAAAGAACTAATTACTCAGCGGGAGTACCTTATTCTTAAAAGCATGTCTCAAAATGGTGAGAAGACTGCAATAGAACTGTTAGACAAACTGATGAACAAAAATGATGAGTACTGCCACAAGTTTATATCTCTGCTCAATGAACCTAAAATCCTGGACAACTTCCCAAATCTGAGCTCGATCCTTAAACCTCAACAACTCGTCCCCCAACAAGAATGTGGAAAGAGTGATTTCACATGTTGTATAAATGAAAGATAAAGATACATATCTGGTCATATAATAAAATTATCTTTGTACATTAATATCGGTTGAAACAACATGCTATCCAGATCCATGGTCCTTTCTGTCTGCTCAAACAGTACAATTTTAGTACAACTGTAAAATGAAAAATAAATTGAGGGGAGGAAAGTAACTACTGGAGTTATTAGTAGGCCTGCATACTTATAGTTACATAATGATATAACTTAACAATGATTTAACACAGGTTTAGTATTAGTATGACTAAAAAACAAACTTTTAAAATGGATGTGCAATCTGGTTGACTACTAGTCCGATTGAATTGTTTCAAGGTATTTGGGGGCACCAGGTAAACTTGAGGGCAAAACACACCCTTAAAAAATGACATAAACGCACAAGGTATCGTTCTGCTGACTGAGGTTCATAAGATAAGTTACCGACAAGGATAGTCGAATTTTGGAATGGAGTTTTAGACTGACTGATTTGTTACTGAAAAAAAAAACATGTTGCAACAATCACCTGTATTGTTTCCGGTTTCCACTAGCATAAGCAATTGCACATTGTATCAATTGTATTGTATCAGTCATCGTTTAAAAATCTAGCCGTACCCTTGTACGGATTAACACAATTATAAAAATTACCATATCTTCTCATTTTGTTGCCCAGAGATATCAGGCACCAGAAACTACAGCTTCCTCTGTGTATTTTCAGCTCAAAATATTACATTTGAGTAAAATGCAGTATTTTTGTAGCTTTTTTCATCAATGTGTTTTTCCCAGTCAAAAGTATTGCATTAATGCAAAATAGGCCTAGCCCATTTCAGTGCAATACAGTTGCAGGTACAATACAGTGCAATGCTTAATCTGACACTATAGCCTAGGCTTAAAACACAGACAAAGCTTGATAAATAAATCTTAATGAAATTAGCCTACTTTAGCACCATTAAGACTAGGCTAGATGTCAGTTTCTGATCAGATCAAGAAGAAGGCGTAATTACAAATTACTAGATTAGTCGTTGTAATACACTAATAGTTAGTTAGTTACATAACAGATGCATAATAATGAAGTTGGCCTGTTTAATAACAGATGCATAATAATGAAGTTGGCCTGCTCTATTTATTCATTACTAGTTATATTATAATGAACATCCTTCAACTGTGATCTGTTAATGTGGGGGGAAACTAGAAGGCGTGTTTTGATTGGACCCGGAAATACAGGGGGCGTTCGCTTCCATTTGAGTATAGGGCGCCAGCTGATGGTACTGTACAGTAGGCTACAACAAAGGAACCGATTTAAAATCTTAAGTTCTATCTACTCGTACGGTAAGTGTGACGTTTATATGCAACATGATGCTAGCATAATAGGGCTTTGTTGTTGAGGAGCAGTTTTTTTCGCTTTAGCTTAACTCCTCTTCTAATTTGATCCCCCGTAACTTCATATGCGGAAGAAGTTATAGTTAAATATTAGGCTATTATCCATGCAGTGCATGGAGTTAATTATAGGCTACTCTGCATGCATTTAATAGTCTACTCTAGAGTCAAAAGTTTAACTGGATGTAGAATGAAAGCAATCGAAACGAGGCATTGGCATGGGGACAGAAAATACGGCACCTTAAATTTTTTAAGGTGCTGTATTTCGAACTTGAAGACGAGGCTATGGGATTAGCCTAGCCTTGAGCGGCGCCCTGACCATGCGACGTCACTCATAAAAGTCAAGGGTCTCTGCTCAGAGTTTCTGTAGAAAGCAGAAATCCCATAAGCTTAAGCTTTAGCTATTAATAATGCATGTTAGTCGTCACCTTACTAATTCAGAAGCTGTAAGGCTAAGATATCAGTGCCCCAGTTCTTTGGACTAGATTCTTTATTGTCAATACATAGTGGGTGTAGTATGGAGCTGTAGGGTAAACAATAATTATAAATACAGTATTGCTAGATGGATGGAAGATTGAACACAGATGAAATTATAGATATATAATCTACACAATAGTTTAGTATTGGAATCTACTATTTTCATTTGTACAGCAGCTCACTTTATTGATACTTTTTTTCATTCTGCAGGACCAACTCCTTCGAACTGACATGAATTTAATCCGCTCCATAAAGACGGCTCTAACCGAAGAACTTTCCGCAGATGCAAGTTTTATTTTGCAGCATGTTCAGGAAAAAGAACTAATTACTCGGCGGGAGTACCGTATTCTTAAAAGCTCTAAAAATGGTGAGGAGACTGCAATAGAACTGTTAGACAAACTGATGAGCAAAAATGACGAGTACTGCCACAAGTTTATATCTCTGCTGAATGAACCTAAAATCCAGGACAACTTCCCGAATCTGAGCTCGATCCTTAAACCACAGCAACTTGACCCCCAACAAGAATGTGACCACTTGCCTTCAACGGGTACAATAAATTACAGTAAATTATGTAATCTATAGTAAATCTCTGTAATTCTGTATTCTCAATGTTTATCTCTGTTTGTATTATTTTCCCAGATAATTCGTCAGACTCTGTAAGTTTTTAATACCATTTAATTACAGCAAACAGCCTTGTCAGTATTTATAATATGAACCCGTTTTTACCCAAAGAACAGCAGTTTTAGACTATAATAAATAGACTGACGTATCTTGATAGATGTGTTTTTTTTTGCAGGATAAGACATACAAGATGAACCACAGCCCTCATGGATGTTGTTTAATCATCAATAATGTGAACTTCTCAAAATCACAAACACGAAAAGGATCTAGTGAGGACGAAGGTATCTGTTGCCTATCACTTTGAGTGTAGGCTGTTGGAAATGTCTCACTGTTCAGACAGCTCACTGTCTGATTATTTCTGTACTAATTGTATTGTAAATCACAGTAGTGTGTAGTGTGGTTAAAAAACGAAAGACTTTTCTGTGTGTTCACTTCCTCAGCTTCTTTGAGAGAAGTCTTCACTTGGCTGGACTTTAAAGTGGAATGTCACCAAGACCTGACCAAAGACAAAATGATGTCTGTTATTCAGGAGTGCAGTCAGAGGGCTGACGGAGATTGCTTTGTCTGCTGCATTCTCAGTCATGGTGAAACAAATGGTTTGCTGGGAAGTGACAATGAAATTGTGGCTATTGAAGATATTCTTACCCCTTTGAAAGGTGACAAGTGCCCAAAGCTTGCTGGAAAGCCTAAACTCTTCTTCCTCCAGGCTTGCAGAGGGAGACGTTTTCAGAATGAAGTGATGATCCAAGATGATGGCACCGCAGAAGAGGGTGTGGATACTGATGCTTACCCAAGGGAGATGATCTCCATTCCAGCAGAAGCTGATTTCCTTGTTTCTATGGCTACTGTGAACAAGCACTACTCTTTTAGGAACGTCACCACGGGCTCATGGTTTATCCAGTCTCTCTGCAAGCAACTTAGAGAGGGTGTGCACAGGTAATTTCTCTTTCGGTTGCATTATAGGCTATGTTGTATAACAGTTACATTCCAACTAATGTTTTGGGACACCAAATTGTCATTTTTAACATTTTGGTTTTCATTTCTTTTTGTTAATCGCAAACTTAGTTTCATGTTGCCCATTCGTACAATCTATGTAAATTTAACACTGCTATTGTCCATTTCTGTATTTAAAGGGAGGATGACATCTTGACTATTCTTACCCATGTCAATGATGACGTCTGCCGGGAAGAAGGCAATGTTAGAGGAAAAAAAGCCAAACAGGTCCCTGACCAGTCCTTCAGACTTCGGAAACGGCTTGTTTTTCCAGTGCCTAACATTTCTTAATTGTACTTACCTGAACTTTCATGCAGCAATATGACAATTCATTTACCACAAATGATAAATGTTTTATATGTCAAAATATAGTATTTTTATTTCACCACGAAGACATGGATGATTCATAAAAATAAGGGAACAATTTTGTATGTCAAAACTGAGAAAAGGGGACAGACATTCATGTTATAAATTTATTTCTATTAATTTCACATCTTTACGAAAATACATTCTGTCTAAATAAAATACATTTTATAATCTTCTGATTTTCTATGTGTTTTCATGGTGTGTTCTTTCTCAACATACTTGAGTCTGAGCACAGCAGTGCCAAGATATGCAGAGGTTTCATATTGAAGGCAGAAGCCTCTTCAGTAGTATGATCTGGACTAGTTAATACTTAGAATTAACTTCTTGGTCAGAGTGTATTTGGGTTGAGGCATCTGCTTGTGGTTATTGTAGACACCTTTACTGACTTCGTTGTTTACCCGTGTCAGGATGGTCAGCAAGTCCTCATTCCTAAAACAATGAAACATTCAGATTCAGTTTATCTATGTGCAGAATTTAGAAAAAAGTGACCAAATGTAAATTGAAGTAGAAGAACTTACCTTTGGCAGCCAGATTCCAGCGCATTACAAAGGGCCTGAATGTAGATGGACCCGGTCTTAGTATGACGAAATGACTTGAAGTCTTCTACTGTTGCCATTCCAATTAACACATCTGCTTCGACAGCAACTGATGGTTTGTTGACCAGTAATTTTTGAGCATCCTCTTCAAATCGCTCTGTTTGCTCTTGAGGCCCATCCTCTAACAGGAGGCCTTTTTGGTAATCATCACCCTGGCATGCCTGGATGAAAAAAAGCTTGGGCTTGCCAATCAATGTGGGGCAGAGGGTGAAAGGTTTGTAGAGCTCTTTGATGGACACTTTAAGTCCATCTACACCCATCACAGTGCCCTCCAATCCATGAGATAGAACACAGACGACAAGAGCGTCGTAATTAGAGTGGTCCATTTTGGCAAACTCAGCCACGACCTTCCTCATGTTGTCAGCAACCAGATCAGTTTTATCCTCTACTACAAAATGCAACATTTCAAATACTCTTCGTAAATCAACTGCAAAGAAAACAAAGGACAGAGATAAGGTTAAGGTTTAAATTGAGTTTCTGACCATATAAACCCAACATGACATTCTTTTGAATGACATCCTTTTCAAGTCTGCGTATGATATGTTTATGGGATATACTTTTTAATCATATACTGACTAACCAACTAACTTTAATCATATACTGACTAACCAATTTCACATGAAGAGTCCACTTCCCTTGAAATAAAAGACACGCTTCAAGCAAGTGACATCATTCACACAAAAAGCACTGCACAAGTCAGACCAACTGAAGACCTAAATTAACTTAATTTCAGACCTACACAATATTTTATTATGCTTGCGATTTTTTAGCCCTTTAAGACCCTGTTCTTTAGTGCTGTAGGTGCACTGAGTGTCCTTGCAATGAAGAGTCAGGGTCTCGAAATGTAACAACAATTTTGAAATGTAAACACAATCTTGAGGTGTCTACAGGGAATAGAACCACTTGCCATGGTAACAGCACACTGTAAGACCTCAAATCCACTGCGATAGGTGGTAAAGTCAGCAGAACGTCCCCAATCTACAGGCCATCTACACCAGAACATGCTAGTCCAAAGTCAAGAAAATCATTACAGACCTCTATTGTTCAAACCATAGCCTTTTTGTGTTCAAGCCTGGGAAAGGTTTTTAATGTGTCACAGGAGTTTGTTTTCTCCGGTGAAGAAATATTCCATGCGTAGCCCTAGTTACGTATGAGTGACTCCTAATAGGCGTCTAAGAGTTAATCCTCACCTGCATCCTTCATTGTCCCCTCTCTGTCTCCATATTTGTCATGGGTAAATCGGTAGTTGTTGATTATCAAACAGCGGCCACGAGGACGTGCGTGCATAGGGTACCTCTCATCTTCCTGTTGGGATAAACAAGAGGACCACATGAAACCGGCCCATTTCTGCCAACACTAATATACTCCACTGAATCAATCCTACTCTTCAAAATGTCAGAAAACACCCTCTTATGATTCAATTTAAAGATGACAACTAGCAGGCTGAAAGTATACATCTAGTATGCTTGTTTACATGAACAAACAATATAAAGCTGCTTAATGCATACTATTTATACACAGCGTGAGACATGCCATTACGTCTGTATTGAAAGAATTAGGTGTGTTCTGAAAAGAATGCACTCTTATTTGGTCAAACTAGAATACAAAAAGTCTACAATGACAAAAGTCTATGTCATCTTCCAAGCAGTAATTAGTAATTAAATACTCCATCTTCATTCTTATTTTAGTACAGAAAAAAGTTTTAGTTACATCATTTGTCACTGGTCCTGAATCGGATACCACACTCAGACCACGATTACCTGAAAAGAGAAAAACGTAAACTAAGCCCAGATTTTACAGATATTTCAATCTTCATTTTATTACATCACATTGTGTATCTGAAAACTGTGAAGTCTAGGTAAATTTCATCAACAATAAATTAAGATCATATTTCAAAACGGGTCATTTGATGAGGCATACCACAACCAATGTCAGTCAACACTGTTTAGTCTTACGTAATATGTGTTGGTTGTCCTCTTCTCTGCGTGTCTCAGGAATACTTCTCAGGAACTCCTTTGAAGATAAAGTTTAACAATGATCAATAATGATAACAAACATAAATCAATCTGATGGTATTTATATTATATGGAAATGAGAAACTACCAAAAATCCAACATCAAATAAACTGGTCAGATACCAGATAACTAATAATGGCATGCTGGCATCAGGATTTCATGCCCCACTTTGACCCTTTTTTCTCCTAACCACAATATGTTGCCCTGTTTTGTCTACAAAAATGGTACATAACTTTAGAGAAAGAACCATTTTTTCAAAATGCATCTGAAACAGAAAAAAGGATGAACTTTTTCAAAATTTCACAGAATAAGCTCCGTTGCAGCTGGTTAGCTTTTTTGTAGCTTCAAGGTCAGTTCCTTACCATGGTTTGTGGATGAGGATCATTTTCCTCTTCCTCCCAACTACCACCGCCTAAAGTAAAAAGTAAAACAGTCACAACAGTAAAGGTTAATAAAGCAATCCATAAAAATATTGTGGGATGGGGTGGTAGATCGTTAGTGTGTTTTTAGCCATCAGTCTTCAAGACACATTTATTTTGATACATCTAAGGGTCAAAACACTCCGTTAGACGGGTTACAGCAAACAAGGAATTTTTAAGAATGGCCAAGTCATTCTTATGTTGCTCGACAAAACCGAAACCAGAGTTTGGATTTACCTTCATTCGTTTGGCCCAGCCTGTAATGTTTCACTTTGTTAGCAAGCTCCTCGTCACACTTATTTAGGATTCTTTCTAGTTCCACTACGTTGTCCTCAGTAAGCCACTGCTGCTTCTCCATTTCTGCCAGAACATCAAAGATTGTCTAGAATGCAAGAAAACATCTCTGAGTTCATTGATCTGGGGCAGTTAAAACAGAGACACTGACTGACAGTGCACAAAAATATAGCTTCTTTATTGTTCTTTATTCTCTAAAACAATAAGAAAACTATACACAATTTCATCACACAGTAAGAATGTAAATGTAAAACGGACGTAACTACAAAAATGTGTGTGTCCAAACTATTTTGCAATCTGTGATTAGTTCAAGCATTTCATTTTGCATATTCAAGGCTGTATCCCTCTTCTACCCTTTCCCCTTGTTTTTGCAGGTTCATGTGAAGTGAAGCGATGTTTCAATTTTCTTTAGGAGGAAGAGCTCGGGAATTTCCATGACCTCACTTAAAGCAAAGAAGAATAAGAATTCGTTGAGAGTGTTTTCACCCCTATCAGCCTGTTTTAAGGGATAAGAGATGGGTGAAGGTGAATGGGGAAGGGACTAGAAAAGAAATGGGATTCTAAGTCTCAGTGCCTTTACTGAGTCCATCTACCTTCAGTGTTGGGCAAGCTACTCAGAAAATATAGATAACTAAGCTACCTGGTACTCCACATCGAATGAAGCTTCACTACACCAAAGCTACTGAAGACCAAGCAAGCCAAGTTACCAAAAAATTACAGAAGTAGTTTAACTACACAAGATGTACACGAGATGTTTAATGTACAAAAAAAGCCTATAATGATAAATGATTCAACCTTATTCTAAGACTCTATTATTGATTAAACTAACTCTCTCTTAATAAGGGCTGTTCTAAATTGACTGTTTACTGTGATTTTTTTAAATTATGGCACATCAAATGCATCCCATTACTGCAAGTAACTGATCTTCAATGTATAGCCTAGACTAACTACCACACTACACGGCCAAATAAATAAACTACTACAAAGCTATCAGATTCAGAATATAGCTTCACAACAGCCAAGCTACTCAAAAATGTAGTTAATCTAAATGTAGTCAATTAAATAGCCATGTTTACATTTCTGAGTTATATCGCAGTATACCACAAAGGAAACTGACAACCCCTGGCTAATAGTCTACTTGTACTCACAGCAGAGGCTTCTAATTTCCCTCGGGGCAGATTCAGCAGGAACTTGAAGGAGAGCAGTTTTTCACTCGTAATATTATTAGCTATATCATAAAGCATCTTCCTGTAATACAGAGTGGATGGGAAATGATTCATAGTTAAATCATTGTGAAAGCATTTTGTAAATCAGGAGTGAAAGGATGGAATCTATCCATCACAAACTGATTCACAATATAGTAACATTTTTACAGTCCAATGCTTCTGTTTACAGTTACAGAAAGTACACATTCACATACACATCAAAACTACCTGTAGGAGGACAGGCCCTGATAAGACTCTCTGCGCATCTCGAGTGACCTAGACACATGCTCTTTTGTTGAGTTCATGAGCTTGAGCAGATCAAAGCGTCCAATGGTTAAAAGCAACTCTTGCAGAAAAAGCATGTCATCGTACATGTGACCTTGTTCCCTCAAACGCCTGAAGAGGTCAGCAGCGTCAGAGACAGTTGCCAGGTGTTTTCTTCCTAGGACATCACTGCAGAGGAACTTGAGGGAAGCCACATCTCCAGAGTCCAATTCCTGATCAATGTCAAACAGTAGCTGCAATTGCTCATCCATCCTAAAATGCTGAGGCGACTTTTTCCCCAGCACCTGTACTCTGGACCTTTATTATTTTATGTTATTAGAGAAGCTGGTGTCCCATCAATGTAGGTGTAATCAGTGAAACATCATTGTGCAGCTGCAAAAGCACAAGAGAGAAACATAAGTGATATGACACACAAGTACTAAACTGAATGTACACCTGCATTGTGTTCTACCCTAGCTCAACCCTACTGTGGATGTATCACACAACAATCAGTGCTCTGTTCAAGGTTTTCTATGGCCTGTCATACTGTCTTGATGCACTTTATATTATATTCAGACTATATTGTAGGTGCTGTAGATGTACCTTAACTTAGGCTATATGTGGCATACCAAATTAGACTTAATTTTAACCTATGTGCATCTTGTGTAGTCTGTTCCAAATATCTTTATTTATTGTATCTTAATGTGGCACCACTTGCATCCATGGTGGAACGTTGTGTATAGGGCTGAAATGACAATAAAAACACCTGGCTTGAGGAGTTCATTTAACCCCTTGAAAGTATGGTCAGTCATTTTACACAAATTGTAAACAAACATATTTGATGAGCTGTTAGCTCATCATTGTCCTGTGCAGTAACTCCTGTCTTTTATGATGCACAAGCTCTAAAAACTGAAAAGCAATAGGGGACAACCTGCCCCCCACCTCCAACAAATTCTTGCCTACCCATTGACAGTCCCATAGGCCTAGTTTGCTAGGCCCAGCCTAATTAACTAAATAAACGACACCTGTCAGCAGCTGAAAACAAACAATTAAATACATCAGCGGCAAACATAAAACAACGACACAACAGACAGGCCTATGGAAAATATTTTAGGCTTTTACCATTATATATATGAAACCATTCGTATTGGCTTCGTCAGTTCCAATGCTACTGACTGTTTGGACTTCTCAAGCTTAGGCAACTTTGTCTACAGGCTAGGATAACCCGCAAAACACACTAGGTCTAGGCTGACGTACGTAGTTTAAACGACTGAAAGCCTCGTGTTTCCCCGGTTCCACACTGAAATATTTGTATATAATGTTTGGTAATACAAAGACGTTACCAGAGAGCTTTTCAATTCTTGACGTTGCTGGCCAACTTTTAATCGTTTATTAGAGAAATTGGCAATCGAGGTTGCCCTCAATTCATTCTACATTGAGCCAGCCTACTTACCAAAAATGTCGACAACTCGGGGCAAGATTTCTGTTCCGTTTAAACTTAAATAAAATTGGTAACGTTGGCTAATCCACCAGTATTTGTCTCCACCGAACCTTGGTCAACTACCATTTTTCACTTTCACTTTCTAATGTGCGGAAGCGACGTAGGCTATAGGCGGCGGTATCCGTCAACTCACTATAGGTCAAGTGAGGCCTAGCTGTTTCGGAGAGAGCGGTTAATAGTTTTTTTTTGTCTTGTTTTTTTGCAACTAACTTTGTCGAATTCTAAAGGAAATAAGTTCAAACATCTAACACAACACCATACCATGATTTACAGTTTATTTCATTCAACAACAGTATATAACATTTGGTGGTCCACATGAATGATTCACATTATTAAGGTCTTTTCACACGAAATTTTACAGACTTTATCTGAGAGATCGAGTGGCTTTGAAAGTGTCTCCTGGTGGGCGTTGAGAGAAGAACGGCGCAAAATACTCCTGGGCAAAGGTAAAGACATCCTGAGGTTTCCTCAACAAGAGGAATTGCAGAAAGTCAGCTAAAATTGCTCTCAGCTCCGGATGATGTCTCACATATGACATATGGTCCGCTTTTAACTCCTCCTGTAGAGAAAGTAAAAACAGAGAGCATCGTGGCATGTTGACTACTTCCACTGCTCGAATGAATTATTGAATATCCCACTGTGCTACTGACAATACTAAACTGAACTTAATTGATGAATTTACTTTTCGATCAAGGAATTTTGAATACAGCTGCATGTCTTCCTCCCACACCAGAGGCTTCTTTTCAAAGAAAGGTTTGTCATCCTGCTCATCTGCACACAAGTAAAGATAAAATAAATACGAGTGCTTACAAATGGGTAGAAAAAAGTGTTATAGTATATTAATAAAAAGGCATACCTTTATTTAAAAGGGGAGGTAGTGTGAGAAGTTTCATCATAACAGGGGATCCTATCTGAACTCTACTAGCTAAATGACTGTGGGAAGGCAAAGTATTACGCCAATTTATTAGCAATCAAAGACTTATAGGCCATGTCAACCTGACAATGCTGAATGAAGGTCAATGGTACAAAATTGTGGTTATGCACACTGAAACAGACTACTAAATAACAATCAGATAAAATTTAATGAGATCCCATTAACCACAGAATAAAATCAAGTTGTTTTATGCAGGGCAGAAAGAGGCTATTAAAGCACATAGACAAGAACACTTTAGAGCATCTCACCCATCACATAGAAAATAGCACTGCCACATTGCTGGAATGTCCTCCACTGTCTCAACAATCCTCTCAATGCCAAACACATCCACTGTTTCTCTCCCCACCACCTGTTTCTTTTCTCCAAGCTCCCTCTGGTTGATAAAAACACACGGTTTAAGCTACAGTAAGTGCTGCAGGTAAGTATTGATCCAACCATCAGATTGGGCTGAAACTCAATGTCTAAGACCTGAGCCCTCTTTTGCCACGTTTAAGGCCCAGTTGTTCGAAATATTTTAATTTAGATCAGACTGATCCATATTCGTAAATCCCATGTTTTGCTATGTGTAATCCAAGATTACTTTCGGACAACTGGTCCCTGGTAATAGTTAGCAAAAATTAGCATAGTTTGGGTTTTCAAATGATAATTGCTATTGAGATTAAACTGGTTTGAAAAACTGGGCCTACTTTTAATCTGATAAGAAACAGCAAATCAGTTCTATCAAAATGAAAAAGACTCATGTTAACAGCTTGATCTAAATATAATTTCTGACCTGAATAAGTTTTAAATGGATTGATAGGGGTGGTTAATTTCATTCCTATTCTGATGGAACAGTCATGTAAAAGTTAATGCTGATTAAGTCTATGAAGAAGAGATCAATCATAAATTGCTATTTCACCATCATACAGTATGATTAATCAAAGTGGTATATCTGTTAACTGAACAAATTCATTCCATATTATTTGTACTTCATATATGCTTTCATGCTATATAGAACACAATGCATTACACATTTGACTATACAGTATAAAATATGCAAAGTGTAATTCCAAATGACAGAGAACTTGATTCCAAAGACTCACATAGGTAGAGAGACATATCTGAGCCTCTGCATCAAATGACAGAAACTTCATGCCCTCTGGAATGTTCTTCCTTTGAGCTAAGATGCGCAGGATGAGAAAGTTGGATGCCTCAGACACAAAACCACATAAAGAGTTCAGAGAAAATGAAGATTTTTGCTCTTTCACCTCCTATAAACAAAAACAAGAGTCATAAGGAAGACAAAAACATATTCATTTATATGTGACTTTTTCCATTTGACTAAATATTAGAGCTGCAACTTATGTAGACAACTAGTTACTGAGAAAACTGAGTATGCAACAGAGATCGGCAAACATAACAAAGTCTACTGTAGACAACAAGGTACTTTAGTAGTAAAATTCAATGTGTGTATGCTGACGTCACCTCTTCCTCTCGAGTGACCTTATTCACTACCAGCTGCTCATCTTGCTTAATCATGTGAGACTTCCTGTCCAGACTGTGGCCCTGAAGCTGTGGGATATTCAACAGTACAAGACTGGTGTATGCAACACATACCCATTATACAATTCATTAACTTTTACAATTAACAATTTGACCATACCTATGAATCTGCATCAGTCCAAGTGACATATAAAGTAAAAAAAAAAAGAAATAAAGTACCTTCACATATTCATGATGATCCTGTTCCAATGTTTCAAAGGTAGAGGTGATGTATCCTGCCAAGGTATGGTTGTTTCTTTATTTTGCTGCAGACCTCATAACCATAATCACAATAAATCAACAAGAGATTATTTGTTTTGTTTTGTTTTTCCCTTGAGTCAAGTCACCTGTAATTGATGTCCCACAGGGGACGTTGTCAATGGCCCCATGGCTGTTAGCATGGACCAGGAAGCATGGTTGATTGTTATGGATAGTCTTTTGGATGCTCACGCAAAACTCTCCCAGTTCTCTGCCTGTGTCTGACACAGTTACGAGGGAATCGGCAAACAAGCATCGCTGCACTTCTTCAAGCTCTGTCCAGAACACATACAATGGAAAAATGAGTCTTCCCTGGGCGCTCTAACAGTAAATTTAATACATATAAAAATAGAGCCCTAGTTTGTTACACTGCTTCTTTGTCATGTAAGATAATTAAACCACCTGAAGTCGATAGGAATAGCATTTTTGACAGACATCAAGGCAATGAAAAGTGAGCATGGACTTGCCGGAAACAGATGGTTTGCTATGGACTAATAATAGAACAAGACAGACTACAGGCCCGAGCAAAACAAAGTCAAGATAACCATTAATTAAATGAACAAAATACTCACCAATGCTTGCTAAAAACTCAAGTGCTTCTTTGGAAGGTGTAAGTGCCTCTGCCAACTCTCGGGAGGGATCATCCTCCATGTCTGATTTTAGAAAAGGGAAATGAGAGCTAAACATTATCTTGTTCACCTTAGATGGACACATAAGTCTCTTACAGACCATCTTACAAACCATCGTTATCTTAGAAACTTAACTATACATTGACGTAATTTGTTTAGCCAAAGTTACTTTCTGCCAGACTAACTTTTTTGCGTTTTCTCTGTCAACACCAAAGGGTTTACATCGACGTGCTATTCTATATCGTTAGGTTACAAACTGGACACTGAAAACCTTGAATTTCAACCAGTGTTACCTCTACCTAGCGTTAGAATTTTGTTTTAATATTAGAATGCATTAATTACCTTGCACGTTGTGGTTTTATATTGACATGAAATGTATTTCTTGTAATCATTCCACGCTTGACTCAGGATGTTTTCTTGCCTACAAAGAAAGGACGACAGCTAAAACGCTAGGTGGTTTAAATAACAAACTCCCCCAACCTGTTGGTTGCCTTAGTAACGATCTTTTTCCAAGTGAACAAATCCAATCGACCACTAAGCGGCGCTTCATGTGCAGTTTCCTTCAGACCTTCAGACATTATGACTACAGTCAAATATCTTTGTTATAATTTATGTCATGTATAAGCACAAGAACACATAAAAAGTAAAGAGATTACTAAAGTAGGCTACTTGGGACAAGTATTTATTGTTGAAAAAACATTAACACATCAATTTATAAATATAAGTGCATTTTGTACCATTAGCCAACAACAAAAAAAAATAAAAACATTTTTTTATTTCACGTTGTGTTGCAAATATGAGGTAAAGGTTTAGAATAATGATTCACATGGTCTATGACACCATCAGGGCCAGGAAATTATGACCTTATAAAACAATATCTTATCAGTGCACAGAATTTATATTAAATCTGTGACCTTCATAAACAGGCATTATTATAGAACATACATTCACATAAACGGCAGCCTAGGCCTTTGCTGCCGCTGGAATGCAAAGCGAGAAGATTGGAAATAAAATCTATCGGCTCTTATAAATGTCTTTACGTCTCCGGAGTTCCTCAAGAACACGGGCCCTGTAAGCAGTCCAGTCTTCATCCTGATTCTGCCCCAGTCCCAGAGCACGCTGAAGTTCAAGCGCATGACTACGCAGAAATGGGTTATACTCCTTCTCTTCACCCAATGTAGAGGGACTCTAAATGGGTTGGAATAAAAAATATGAGTACTAAATAAAGTTTTAATAAACAAATAAGTGAAGGCACGGTCAAAGCCTGAGGCATCAAACCTACCATAAAAAAATAATAATAATTTTGTACAACATTTCTTTTGCACAAAAATATATTAGTTTATTACTTGTGTATAATGTTTATAGACACCTTATTTGTATAGTCTATTGTCATTTGTCTATTTTCTAGTTGTACCTTGTATGTCTATGGTAGTTTATGCCCACTGATTGTATAATACTACGTCTGTTGTTTGTATAGAAAGCTGACACCTACCGAAGGCAAATTCTTTGTATATTCAAGTATACTTGTAGCCTGGCTTCCGCAACCTTAGTCTGGCCAAGCTACCGTACTACCCGCCTTCTGAGAGGCGGGCTTAACCTGCATCTATCAGATGCATCACTGGCGCTGGGGTGGGGGGGGGTGGGGGGGAGCTTGTTTCTCATTGGTTCAGACTTTTTTGGGAACAGAAATGCTCTATAACGTCAGACTGACTTTGCGAAATTGAATGTAGCATCACAGGAAGTATGGGCGGGCCCAGGCTAGTATACTTGACCAATAAAACCTGATTTTTATTCTGATTCTGAAACGTATACAGGTCATGACCATTTCAGTTCAACATTAACTCCATCAGCCCTCCCTCTTTTCGATGACTGGTCCACATAGCTCAGATCTGGTGGAAACCTAAGCCTATTACACATCCCTGACGGAGTGATGTCACTGAGGATGGTATTGTAGTCTCATGAAACAATGCTTCTCATTGTTATGTGAGGTGTGCGACACTCTCACCGTACAGAGTCTCTGACCCCTCTGCTGCAGGACCCACTGCAGCTTCTGCTCCCGCATTGTGTTAGTAGGCTCCACTTCTGCTGCAAACAGAAGGTTGTCCTCGGCATATTCGTGCCCTGTGGGCAAAGTCATGAGTAGAGGGCATGCATGATTAATCTTTTTATGACACTAGAGATACTGAAGTCAAGCCATCAGCATGAAGTGAAAGTTAAATTAAACTGATCTTAAATTCATCTTGTAATAAGCCAGTGGTGTCTTTTTTCAGATTATCCTCCACTCGATATAAATCTTTGGTGTTCTCATTCACTTGGTCAGTGTTGCGCTTACATCACCTTACACTGAGCAACTGCATTGTGGCCAATATCCCCACACCCGTTCCTACCCGGCCAGAGGAGAGTCTCGTCCTTCAATGAGCTGACGGTGTCCAGAGATGACAGCATGGTAAATGCACTGCCTTCAAACATTCTTCCTAAATGATCAGAAAATATGTGTCAGCTCCCCAGCAAGTCAAATTTCTACAGTGACTTCACCCGTTTTAAAATTAGACAGTGATGAGTATATTAGTGGGTTTGGCAACACGCTGAGACATAGGGAAGGTCCACCCATCTGTGAAATTTCACTTCAGACACGATGGACACAGCACTCACCACAGCCAGAAAGAAACACCAGATCCCCTGAGAAGAGACTGCTGGGGCTACCAAAGTTTCGACCGTCCAGCAGGTAGATCATGTGGCCCACTGTGTGGCCAGGTGTGTAGAAGGCCCGGAATCGCAGGTGTGTACCAATGTCTATGGTGTCTTTGTCAGAGAGAGGGCTGTCATGGCAAAACAGTGACAATGGGGAATCAAAATGATTATGTGGAAGCCAACACACTGAAATCACACTGTCCACATATGGCACCAATAAAAATGGAGTTTCTTTATTCAAAGTAAAGGACAACTTAAATAAGGTTAAAGACAACTCATTACACAAAAGCTAAGGGGTTAAGTTACAGAAATGAAGGCAGAGTAACCCAGTGATTATACTATTGTATGGTGCCGTGCTATAGAATGAAATGCGGTAACTATGTATGGTTGTGTTTTACAATGGCATCAAACAAGATTCAGATAAACATAATGAGAAGGACTGCGTTTGTGGAGCCAGCCTTATTAAATCCCAAAATATCAATAAAAAGTAGTATAAAATCTTTGTTTTAATGTTTAACATTTATTTGAAAATGTGTTGATCTTCTTCACACAGATCTGGAATCATACTTTTACAGTTTACATGCATTACCATTGAAAACTTACTGTGTCAGTCCTGGAATATTATCCATGGCATTTCCATAAACTCGGCAGCCTGGATGGAGCCTTTTGAGTCCCCTGTTCCCTCCACTGTGGTCCCTGCACACAATGATGAACAAGTATTCATATAGTATTTATGTATTTACATTTACATTTATTTTAACAGACTTTTAATAGACTTAGCTATTTTTATAATAGGGGAGGAGGAGACCCCCGGCACCATGATGAGGCTTTCATCAGCAGCATCTTACCAGTGTTTGTGTGTGCAAAGAATGGCTTCCAGTGACACTCCTTCCCCCTCCAAACAGGCCTGTGTGACAGTGGAGTGTTTCACAGTAGAACAATAAATTGGTTGGAATAAACAAAAACACAATAATCCTCAAGCACTATAACATTCGGAACACCATGAGAAAAGAAGGTAAACAATCCTCTCCAGTTACAGTGAGGAACATAAGTATTTGAGGGGTCTGAAATTTACAATGTAAGTATTTGAACACCTGCCAATCAGAAAGAATTCCTTTTCTCAAAGACCTGTTACTCTTCCTTTAAGAAGAATTGTAGCTGTTTAAAAAAACCTGTCCCCTGCTCAAGTCATCACATGTCCAGGCCTGTCCGAAGTTTGCCAGTGACCATGGCATGGGAGAAAGTCATGTGGTCAGATGAGACCCAAATAAAACTTTTTGGAATGGGGCACCATGGGACACTATCACCTTGAGACCAAAATTAAACTTTTTGGTCTAAACTTCACTTACCGTGTTTGGTAAAAAAATAAGGAGAACAACATGCTTTGGTGTGCTTTTCTGCAAAGAGGACACTATATTAAAGCGGCACCAAGGAGTTTTGAAAATCGCACACTCCATAGATTGGAACGGATGCATCCCATAAGGCAAGTCAATTGTAGTTTCACTTGAACTACAGATCGCTCCCCGATTGGACAAACTTGTTTAGTGCCGTTGAAGCCAATAGAGGGCCGCAGAGCAAAAGCAGATCTAGAAGAGATCTGTGGGAAGCTACATTTGACATTTGACCTTTGTAATGGCAAAAAAAAGGGCTTCTGTAGCAAGGCTTCTATACCAAATATTAACACAAATTTCTAAGGTGTTCAAATACTTTTGTGCAGTAGTACAAAACAAATACATTCTTTAGAAATCATTCAATGTGATATCCTGATTTTTTTCTGTCTCTCTCCGTGGAAATGCACCTACATTGAACATTTCTGACCCCTCTATGATTTCTAATTGGGAGAACTTGCAAAATCACAGGGTGTTCTGCTTATTACTTTCTTAAACTACTGTATCCAGTAGGTCCAGTTAACACTATTTGCAGATTTTACATGAAAAATGGCCTAAACACAGTGTTAACCCATTTTTCAGACTACTCAGCAAATTGAGTACTGTTACTGTAATGTGTTGAGTATGCTTGGGATTTTCTGATCAGAAGTTTAAAAGTTAAACAGTGACCCAATATTCTAACTTTTGCACTTAGAGTAGGATCAAAGCTATGGTCTACGATTTTGAATATTTGTAATTATTATCAACTTCGTTTATATTGTGATTATGGTACTGTGGACCGATCTTCACAATATGAATAATCAAAAGAACGAAAAAATCCATTCAGTCTATCAGTCGTAATCCAGCATAGAAATTGACCAATGTGAACCATTCGGGACGGATGGTTCCCATTTGCTCCTACTCTCCATCCAATCCCCTCGTCTCCCCTGCTCCTCGTCATCCCGCCTCCTCCCGCATCGTCCCCTCCCACTCCTCCTCAGTTTCCGATTACTCCCCCGTGATTAGCTTAGCAGCTAGGGGGGGAGTAATCATTGTACACTGAGGTGAGGTATTTGGTTTTGGGGGGGGGCGGGATGCTTTTTTCAAATCTGTCTCAGAGGCTCAAGTGATTTTCAGAAACGTAGATCATAGCTTTAAACCCTGAGCACCATATGGACAGGTTTGTGGACAGCCGAGACATTTCTGTACAGCTGATGCCTGCTTTTTTTGTGCAGTAGAGGCTCTTCATGGACTAACTCGTGTCACTGAGAATTTAAAGGGATCCTGTGTCTCTGTAGCAATAAATGTCCATCATCAGTTTTGTGAGAATTTTTTATGGAACACGTGCACCTTGTAGGCATTTTGTGGAGTTTTTGTTCATTCTCAGTGGGTGTGTCAACTGAACACAATGTCATTCTTAGGGTTATCATATATAGTCAGCATACACCTCATGAGCATCACCATCTCTTAATTATCTACAATCCTAAAATGAAGATTGATGAGGTGTGTGAGGGGTGACTGAAAAAAGGTATTTTGCTCATATCCCAAATACATATTAATCTAAGTGACGACTTCAAGACTAGCCTAGCTATAACATTTCAATACCAAAGCAAATGGCAAGTTAGAGTAGATGGTTATTTAGGTTTTTTTCATGTGAATTTTGCAAATAGTAACAGCACTGGAAGTGTTAAAGCGTTACACGCAGCACACGTTACGTAATCGTAGCCTAAAATGCTATCTGGCTGAAGAGGTTTCTGATGACAGCCAGTCGGCCACATTATAACAGTTGTCTGCAAAACCATTTTGATCTCAAACCTGCACAGCCTGTGGGTCTGCTGGATCCACCGCAACTGCAACATTAGAGGATGTATCTACAACCAAATAGCTGTAGTTATCCGACAACACCGGAATGGGTATTATCTTCACGCCTATAACAGAAAAATGCAAACAGTTTAAACTTTAAGATGTTAAGTAGTGTGACATTAATGAGCAATGTGAGACGTCTCTGCCTTTTAGCCAAACATACCATTAAGTGTAGTTGGTTGAGTTTTTGAATGTCCTGTTGGATATTGCTCACGAGCTTTTCTCATTTGACGTTTGTAGAACATGTATCCAAGTCTTGTTTTCGTGTACAGTGCATACCTGACAGATGAAAGGAATGTATTATTCTACTACGCCGAAGTGAAGATGGTGGCATTCATTTTAAATTGTGATTAACGTTAGCCTAATGCTAACAATACAGGCTACAACTATGTGAAAAATCTCCCCCAAATCCCCTTTCTCGCCAATAAAGAAAGATGTGTGTCAATAGCGTTACTAGTGTTAGTACAGTAGGCTAGTCCAAACACAGTTTGTCAACACTGTGCAATAACAATTTAAACATTATAATGGCTACTCGAAAGACAGATGATGATAACTAACCAACCAACCAGTGGATTGCAGCAACATGCAAGCATAATAAAATTAACTGAGAGCCCGCCGGAACAAGGGACTGGTAACCTACTTACGCTATCCAAAACAGAGGTTTCTCTGTGCGAGCCATAATTCTCACAAAAAATGCACCGTTCCATATAGATTTCCTGCCAAACCGTCGGCGGTGGTAAATGCACAGGCCAAAAGAACACACACCAACACCAAGGAAGCACAACATCCATTCAGGAAGCGCCATCGTAGAGGGCGTGGTTAGTATGATGACACACCAAAGGTAACAAGTGTTCCGGGCGGGGACTTGACTGGCTGTCGCTGTGGCTCTACCGGAGACGGTTGATGATGTGTTGTAAAAGGTCTTTGGCTCTACGCCTACGGGTGGTGTTGCGTGACAGTGATAGGCCTAGATCTACTGTCCTAAATGGTACAAGTGCTACTCCAGCACCACTGAAGGTACCCATTTTGGGTGCCAAAAAAATAATTAAACCCGACAGCGGACTGCATCCGACAATCAAAGATCAACTGGTCCTACTTATAGTTCCACAATAACCTACAGGGAAAAATATTGGCTGTAACGTTACTGTTAGTAGGACTATCCCAAGACCTTTGCTGATTTTATGCCTTGGAGTTTAGTTTATCATTTAAACAGTTTGCTTGCTGTACATCTAATAATGAAACTTCTGTTTTCATGTGGAAAGAAAAACGTGGGTGTAGGTTATCTTTATATCCTAAGTTTCAACAAGGCAGCCAACTAATTTTCCAAACCCCACCTACTGGCTTGGTCACCAAATTCCAGGAAACGTTTGCAACAAGCTAACATCTGTCCGAGCCCTGCCTCACTGAGAACAAGGCGGAGGTCGTACTTACTCGGATCAGGCTCTATCGTGCGGATTCTTTAGCAGTGATATCGTATATCCGTGAGAAAAGGACTGTCCAGTGATTTGGATCCCCTTCCACTTAGGCTATCTGGCTGCTTGGTTATTTCCTAGGCTAGATCTACATTTTTGGTGGACCTCATACCTGGTAGGCTATGTTATGTTTGAGTGGCTTTTGTCTTTCAAAACGGCTTTTCCTGTGCAATGGATCCCAACCATGTTGTAGCCTTTGTGATCCATTGTAAAACCAAACAGTCAACAGTAGCCTAACCGTAGGGTAGCCTATTGACATCATGTCATGTCAATGTAGGCAACGCGGAAACAAGTTTGTTCTCAACAGCCAGTATCATTACAATTTGCAGTTAACCTGAGACGTTTAAATTTTATTTCAGTGTTCCTTTAACTGTATTTCACCTTAGATCGAATCTAAAACTTAATATTGGAGATCTGGTCCACGGCTCCTGAGACAACTTGTTCACTTAGAGTTTTCTAACTAGAACAGGAACTCAGAATAAGAGTAAATAGGACTTTTTCAACAGTTGAAAACAGGCCTACATTTATACATATTGGTGAATGACCAGAGTATAAGTGAATGGAGAAGGTCTATCAATTTGGTGTGTGTGTGTGTATATGTGTGTGTTGTGTTGTGTAACATGATGGCTTTGGGGCGGTGCTCTGGGAGGTTGAGGGAGAAAAGTTAGTTTTTCCAGTTAGTATTTTTGTTGTTGCCTAAGAGGCAACATGATGTAACCAAATTGGTGAATGACATAAATGTTTCTAAGATGAGTTATTTACTGCTTCCTGATGTCATTTTACAACCATACAAAAAAATGGTGAAATTAGTCTTTTCTTGTTTCAGTAGGCCTAGCCTATAACAAATGGAATCACATTGAATAACCTGTTGATGTACTTTATAGTGTACTAATAGCCCCACAATCATGGTATAAAATGACCAGATTATGGAAGTATACAATTTAAATTGCTAAATGTCCTTAAAGGGGTTTCTTTGGAGGAAAAGTCTTTTTGTGGCCAGGCTGTGGTTTATTCTTAAAGAAAGCAAGTAACACATGGAATTCATTACATTTTATGGATCCTCCCTCAAAAAAGCAGTTGCTCTGAAGAACACTGCACAAGATTTTTCTTTTGCTGAGTGTAGGAGAGGACACCTGAGGACAGGTTTCATATTATATTCTATGTTACATATAGTTATATAAATTTGACTGTCCAGTCGGTTGTGCGATTTCAGTTTTTACAACATTTAACACTAGATCACACCCCACATAAAAGCATTTTTATTTTTCTATGTCTGATGACTGTTTTGACGCTCTTTAGCGCAACACTCATTGAAATTTGTATAGGACACACTGAACATCTAAAATAGTCTGATATAAAACTATAATCATATATATGCTTATTTTGGCAAAATGCCATTATAAACAGCACCGCTCATTGTTATAAACTTTCTAATATGCTACTAGTTAACATATTAATGGCAATGGCTATTGCAAATTGCTGGTATTTTTATGTCCAGTCAAACCACACGCTAAGCTAAAATAAGGCCTGTTACCCCTTTCCTTGTGGTTGACAGTCAGCTGACAAATTCCTCCATGCAGCAATTTAAATTATTATTTTGAGAGTCTCACAGCCTGTGCATTTGTCATTGCTGTAGCATTTCAAACATGCAGTGTTCTAGCCATATTTGGGCATTTTGATGGTCATGTTCTTAAATCCTTCACATCTTTTTATGTTTTTGATCTGTTATATTGTACGCCATTACGTGTATATTTGAACACTGAATAACAGTGCTTCCTTTAAAAAAAGATGTGATTCTTCTCTAGAAAACATACATAGAGAGAGTATGCTACTAAGTAACGTTTCTTTTAATGTTTAAAGGGGTCTTTTTGCTTTTATCATGATGGGATACTAACGAGTGACGGTAAATGAGTGGTGACGGTAAATGAGAGTATTCATTATAATATTCATTATAGTCTTTTTGGCATTTTTACTGTTGGCTGCATCACTGATGAATGACATAAGACAAACATAAGAAGTTGAATCAACATTTGGCTGGATAGGTTTTAAGCAGTATGAGTTTTTTGTTGGAAAAAATGGACAGCACTGCTGCAGTGTTACATTTCATGCATACTTTCAGGGTATTTAATTGTTTTGCACACAAGATACATGCTGTGCATGTTGTACCAACTAGGCCAACAGAAGGCTGTTGTTACCATAGATATGCAGAAAAACTACATCTGTGTCTGTTACCGGCATCCATGTCTGTCGCTAACTGAATCAAAGCTAAGCATGTCCAAGTTTAATCCAATTACTAGAACATTACAAAAAATGTCATTGTGTGACACAAAACAGCAGTTTGTTATTGCAGTACTGCAGTATTCTTCAAAATCTTCAAAATGTAATAGAAAATGCATTATTTTGTAGTTTACATTTACATTCATGCATTTAGCAGATGCCTTTATCCAAAGCGACTTACATTTTGTCAGCTATCAATCACTTCAGGGCCAATCTCCCCTAGAGCCACTTAGGGTTGTGTGCCTAAGTGCTTAAGTGCCTTGGTCAAGGGCATAAATGTGGCAGTCAGGATTTAAACTAACAATTTCTAGAATACTTGCATGCTAACCAAGTTCTTACCCGCTATGCTACCAAGTTACTGATGTTTAGCCTAATTTAGCCTATGAATAGTCCAATTTGAGTAGTCCTATTTGCATCTCCCTTTTCCAGTTAAAGGTGCTCTATGAGATACTGCAGGATTTTACAGCAATTTCATTTTTGTCGGCTAGCTTTCTGCCCCCTGAATACAGTGTGAAAAAAACGTGTCTCGAAAGACAACACAGGGACTTTAATACTCAACCCAGAGTGGCATATTCAAACAAACACTAGCGGGGGATCTGAAATTAAACATAACGAACAACGGTCAACCAGTCAGCAACAAGATGGTTGGGGGGTAGGGGTGGGAGTTAACACGCATCCTCTACCATCTTGTTGTCGAATGGTTGGCCAAGGTTTGTCAGTGGAATGTCCGTTTGAGGATTACAGCCCCTGTGTTGTCTTTTGTGAGTTTTTTTTTTTCACAATGCGTTCAGGGAGCAAAAAGCACGCAGATCAAAGAGAAATGCCTACAATTTGAGACAAAAATTACATTGTGCTAAAATCCTTAATTGCTGTGTACTCCACTATCCTGTCAATAACGGGGAAACGGACAAACGAAAGATACCTGAAACAGGACGATTCTCCCGTGTATAAAGAAGTTGAGGGTTTTTGAAAATGTTTCCACTTTGTCACAGAAACTTTGTTTCTGTTGTTGACATACAGGAAGCACAAGCTTGTCATGTCCAGGTCAGACTTTCCACCAGGCTACGATGACTCCCACGCCCCTCTGTACAATGCCCAAGGAGGGAACTACCCACCCCCACCTTCTTATGGCTTTTCACCATACGGAGGTCAGCCCCAGTCTGCGCCATACCCTGGAGCCCAGCCGTCTGCACCTTACCCTGGCCAGCCCTCTGAGCCCTACCATGGGCCGCCTGGAGGATATCCAAATGCTGGTCCTGCTCCAGGCCAGGGGTATCCACCTCAAGGGATGCCTGCCATGCCCAACATTATACCCCCAACCATGCCCAACTTAGGTAAGATTTGAGTTTCCCCACTGCATCACACCTTGTTTGTAGTTGTGTCAACTTGTGCGAGCATCTTGTGCAAGTGCGATTTAGTCCTCTCTATAGAGAACATGACCTGCATAAAGACTTTGCGGTGTGCACAGATGTCAGAGGAGTTAATGGCTAAAACAGACCACTTGTGGTTGCGCCTGCTCGGGGGAACACCAAGAAATTGTGTGATGACTTCTGCAGGCTTCTGTAACTGACACAGGGTTGTGCTAATGTGGCCAACAGGAGACGTTGAGGGGTTCACCACATCTGGAGGCTGGGATGACATAAGTGTTCGGCACTCATTCATCCGTAAAGTGAGTCCCATAATGCAGCTGTGTTAGTTCTGCCCTCTTTCTTCCTCCTTTTATGCAGATTAGTCTCTTGTGTCGGTAGCTTCAGCTGAGAAATAACCAAATTACACACACTGTTTTGGCTATAGTTTTATTCCTGGTTTGAACTTTTGGCAGGCCGGAACAAATTGTCCATGACAGTTCCATTTTGAAATGCATGCTGCATGGTGCTGATATGAAGAAGAAACATAATAAGGACACTTTAATGGTTATAGAGTGACATGACATTTTACTTTTTATATAGACATAAATGTGCAGCTGACTCAGATCTGTAGTAGGACTTGAATTGGACTCAGACTGACTCATCACTGTTATTCTTTTAAGTTTGTGTCTGTGGCAAAATTCTGTATTTTCTTCTTTAATACCATTTACCATTCATGTTTTGCTGCCATCCCAAAAATAAAACATTCCTCACCAATAAAACATTCCATACACTCATCTAACTGCCTCTCTCATGTCCTGCCTAGGTATATATGATTCTGGCTGCTCAGCTTTTTGTCACTGTTGGTATAGTGGCAGTCTTCTGCTTTGTGTGAGTATCTCAAACATGTAGGCCTTTTAGAGGCCTTTCAAAGACCTTACACTCAGTCATGTCTTTCAACCTTACAATGATTCAGAATGACCATTCCATAGTTAAGATACGCAGTGACACAGGAGGTTTTTTTTTTCCTGCAAATTTTACTGCTTTAGATTTAGTGGTGGGGACTCCTATTTCAAAGGAGGTATGTAATTGTGTCAGTATTTTTTTTTTTTACTGTGACCACATAAATACAAATTACAAGGTAAAACTGACTGCACCTTGCTCGGTTTTAGTCAAAAAATCTTCACTATATTCTCTGTGTTACTAAGTTACTAAGCACTGCAAACTGAAGAAAATGACGGCCTTGACTGGATCTAAGGATTGTATCCCAAAGTTATATACCTTTCCGTTGAGCTCAGCCCCCTCAATTAGTTGCCCAACATCAAGGTGTCTTGAGCATTGATTCATCCATTCCAGCAGTAGGGTGCTTTGAGCCTATGTCCATCCAACCTTGCCTGAAGAATTCAGCGCTTGAGCAAAGTATTATAAAAAACATACAGTATTACACTATGGTAGGTAGGTACACAAAAATGCATGAAGTACAACACTAGTATATGCTATAACATATTGTTACACCGGGTACACCACTGTACCTAATTAGGCAGATATACTGTAACAGTGTCCCTTTAAAATAAAGTGTTACGAAATATAAATGGAGCTTATTAAATGATTTATATATATATTTTTTTTGTCCCTACAGAGAACCAGTGAAGACCTTTGTGATAAGAAATCCGGGCGTCTATTGGGCTTCCTAGTAAGGGGTTTCGTCTATTTCATTTCTGCTTTTGACTATTTAGAGTGATTTTTCTTAGGTATTATTTGTAAATTCCTATAATCTGTATTGATCCAGTAATGCTTCAGAGAAGTGCTTGCATGCTATCTTGGGGGACAATAGGTGTTGAATTATGGAATGTGTTTGTTTACAGTGCTGTATATTTCATCACACATATTGTACTTGTTTGCTGCCAAGGACCCAGGTGAGAAGACTGCTTTTCACCTTACCTCTGAAACCTCAAGTGCAGGTCACCACTGCAATATTATCAGTGGTATAAGTAAATGTCAGGTTTTGTTTGAACAAGTACCAATGTAAATTAAAGCACCTCACCTCATCACATTAGCAACACCCAAAAAATGTTAAGGTTTACTTAAGCCCCCCCCCATCCCCCCCATCCCCCCAATTACAGGAGGCGTTTCCCATGGAACTTGATTCTCCTCAGCCTTTTTGTGAGTAACAGAAAACTGAGTCATACTTAAATAGAAGCCTGGGGGATATTGAAAGGGCCAGGCTACATGACAATGAGAACACTTGTTGAACTTTGTAACTACCTTGCACAGCATCTCTGGCAATGTTTTTTTGCATGTTGTAATAATGGATCATGGTGATAAAAATCACCCTATGATCTCAAAGCACCAGTTACCATTAATTGTTAAGATGTATGTATGTATGTATGTAGCAGAGTCAAATATATATATATATAATCCCTATTTCTTTGACTCTGCTACGGCCCACTTGTACTCTGCGTTGTGTTTTGTTATAGTCTGTTCGTGTGGGCGGTAGTGGACGTTAATCCTCTCTGAATACATACATATTTGTTGGTATAAATCATGTCTGGTGAAATGTGTTGCCATTTATTTTTCTAATTAACGTGAACCTTACGCAACCTTCTTGCCTTTCATCAGACACTTGCTCTGTCTTACATGGCAGGAACAATATCTAGGTAAGTTGGTTTCTGAATTTGTTTTATTTGGGGGGGGATTAAATAGACTATTCTGAGCCATTCTGTCATAAACACTTATTGTTTGCTTATCTTTTGTTTGTGAGTGCATGAGCATATGGTTTTCTAAGCCATGTGTTTTCCTATTTCTCTTCCTAGTTATTATGACACCAGGTCTGTTTTTCTGGCACTGGGCATCACAGCTATAGTGACTATTGCAGTTACAGTCTTCTGCTTTCAAACTAAGGTAAACCAAGATACACAACATGCACATACACAAGTAATTGGATCAACACAACAGCATTCAGTATTTGTTACAGATACTGTCAGTTCCTTTTTTGATTGATTTGACCATTAAGATGTTTTGAGGACTATAACTGCAAGTTATTTTTATGTTTCCTCTTCAAGGTGGACTTCACAAAATGCCAGGGACTCTTCTGTGTCCTTGGAATAGTCATCTTTGTGACCGGAATCATCACGGCCATTGTTCTCTCATTTAAATATGTGAGTCATTTTATTTCAGATGTGAAAATTTGTGCCAACAGTTGGATCACAAATACGATTATTAAAAATCTTGTTTCTTTTACAGAT
This sequence comes from Limnothrissa miodon, assembly GCA_017657215.1. Classification (NCBI taxonomy): domain Eukaryota; kingdom Metazoa; phylum Chordata; class Actinopteri; order Clupeiformes; family Clupeidae; genus Limnothrissa; species Limnothrissa miodon. Next base: position 201,855 of record JAGFZM010000860.1, read on the forward strand.
TCCATGGCTTCACATGGTGTATGCAGCAATTGGAGCTATCGTGTTCACACTGGTGAGTTTAGTTAATACAGAGACACACTAGAAGCAATTAGATCATTACCTTGTGGCCAACAAGCAAGTGTGACACAATTTCTTTTCCATGTCCACCAGTTCCTGGCCTATCACACCCAGCTCCTGATTGGTAACAGGAAGCACTCCATAAGCCCAGAGGAGTATGTGTTTGCGGCTCTCTCTATCTATGTTGACATCATCCAGATCTTCCTGTTCCTCCTACAACTCATTGGGTCTTCAAACCGATGAGTCTGGACAATTGGCATATTTGTGCAGTCTGTTACCCAGAGAAAATCTGTGCATAGTACTTTAGTTTATGAAGCTGCACTAAGGAAAACATATACAACATGTCAATATGAAACAATGGTTTGCTGTTACTAGCTATTCTGTGTATATTCTGCATATATCAGAAAAAAAAACCTGGCAACAATCACAGTTGCTGTTCAAGTATCTGCAAGAATTTCAAGAATGAAATCTGTCAATTTTAACAATTATGTAAAGTATTGCTGTTAATCTGGAGAGGCTTTTCACTGTATTTTATACTTGTTTGAATACATCTTAAAATCAACACGTTCTGTGCATCTGTATTGTGTTGGTTTGTTGTTTAGTCTAGTTATCAATCAGTGTGCTGCACTTTTGTCTATTTTTTTGTACAGAGATCAATTGTGGTTTATTGAAACAAAACTAAAGCAAACTGAGACCTGTAAAAGATTAAGAAAGCTGATAACCTCATCTAAGGTTAGATTTTTGAAGTTATATTTTTGATAGTAAAGTTAATTCAGTCTTGATAGAAAAACACAATTTAGCAATTACTGACTTCATTTTGAAGCTGTAAATCTGTTTCCAAGGACAATCCAAGTAAGTTAAGTTCAAGTTAACTTGGTACGTCAGACAGAGCTGCTGATTTTTCCTGATTTTTTTTTTCTTACAGTTTCATTATTCATAAATAAAACTACTTCTAAAATAAATCTACTTATTTTGGACAATGAATGGTATTTTATTCAAACATCAGATGGTTATATACACAATCATATATTCATCATTACAATATTTACAGGAGCTGAGATACCATCCTCTTTCAGAAAAACTTACATAGTCTGTGATTTTAACCATGGGTTTAAAAGACATCTCGGAGTGCAAAAAACTACTTGAAATATTACTTCTAGCCATTTCCCATGCAGGGGTCCATTTCACAAAAGCATCTTTGCTAATGAAGTAAGCAACTTTGTTGGTTGCAATGCAATTGCCCACTGCCAACCACCTGAGTTGCTAACTGGTTAGCAACAATGCTTTTGGGAAACGGACCCCAGGACCCTTTCTTTTTCAAACATACAATGTAGACCAAGTACCGCTCCAATTATACTTGTGAACATCATCTGTCCAGCAGTATTTCTGTAATTTCAATGTTTTCATTGATGTGTTGTATTTTCAACCGTAGTTTCACTGTGGGCAACATCCCCACATTGAGGCACACTGATTAAATTCAATTTATAGAATTATTCTTTACTCCATTTTTGAAATGGTCCTATATCGACCACTCTCATATTCTCCTTCATTGGCTTTCTTCATCCTTTGCCGGATCCGTAACTGCTTTAGTCTGTTCTTGTCTACTTCCCTTTTGGCCAGGATGAAGCCAATGATTCCAGTGGGCAACCCAATCATCCTAGAAATGCAGTGTGAGAAAGTCAATCATTACTCCAATGCAGTACGAAAATGTGAAAGTGTCATTTAACCTTTTTTTTAAATCAAAATTACATCCACTTAAAGGCAGAGAACCTTAATCAGTGTCATGAACCTATTTAGGATCGAGATCTTGTAATATGTGCACAAACAGGCAGGTCTCATTGCACATGCACTCAAAGAATTGCTCTGTCTTATCAGATAATGTGATTAGTGCAGGAAGTTAAGGGGTCAACATCTAGCCAAAAGTGAGCCTCAGGCCTGGAAGAATAAGAATCTTCACAGACGTCACTGCCAATGTATTTAGTTGTCTAGGCTTATTTTGCAAACACTGTAAAGGTTTTTTGGAAACACGTAAATGCCAATTAGTTCATGTGATCTACCCGAGGCTGGGTATGTGACTTACCAAGCATAACCAATTTTCATCATGGGGTTTTTCGCCTTTCTCTTTGGTATGTATTCTGGTTCGTCGTCCTCTCCCTCTTCTGGATTTATTTTAGAATCTGTCTTATTGTTCTGTTCTGTTGTTTTGTGCGAGACTCCTGCCCTCTGTGGTTCCACATTCGTGTTGGACAGATGTCTTCTTTGAGCCACAGTTTGCGTATTATACAGACAGGTAAGGGATGCACGAATAGTGGCCGGCGTCCATTGCTGTGCCAGGACCTGGTAGAAACCTACAGCAGTGATAGCAGGTAGTATTAGTCTAAAACTTAATCACGATGCAAGAAGCGTCAGGATTCTTATACGGTACAAGACTTTTCTCACAAGTCATGTTGTAGCATTTTCAGGATAACAAAGTTGGCTATCACCTTAATTAAAGGAAACTTTCATATATTATCCAACATGAACTTGACAAGCTAACGTTTGCATGCGTGTCTTCTTATTAACCATAGCAACTATTAGATTAACATTGCTAGGCAATTCAGTATTGTATACGGTCTATTAAACTCTACTGGAAGGCACAATGGTGCCAGTTCTACAATGCATTTAACTAGCCTGTATACCTATAAAAAAACATTACAAAACAATCCGAACCTTTAGTTGCCAATCTCGTCGCACATCTACAGGGCGCCGCCATTTTGTTGCGTAAAGTTCTCCACATGCGCAGTAAGGCAGCTGTGTACCTCGATGTACTATCGCTGCAGCAGAGCCCATTTATATATATTTTTATTAGTGGCAGGCTGGCAACAGAGTATGGGAGGTTATTCATGTCAAAAATAAATTAATATGAAATTGAAATTAAAATGGAAAAAGTAGTTTTCCCATTTCATTTTCAAATTGTTAATTAAATGTTGTTTAATTGTCATTTATATAAATATATAATTATATATAAAATTTCTAATTGGCTTCTAATTTTCCTGATAAGCGATTGTGCCAAACAAAAAAAAAAATTAAAAACTGTCATTTCATTTCCATTATGAACCCTGGAACCTTGGAAAATTAAAATCTAAACTTCACTCTGGCTTTTCCTCAAAATGCGTACAATGCCTGTCAAAATAAAAAATACAATTAAAAGACACCAGCTGTCAATCTATTTTTCATTTCTGAATTTTCATTTTCAAGTTCACCAACATGCAAATTAACTGCTATGTTAATGAGGTGTCTGAAGTTTTAGATTTTTTTGACCCGAGTGGGTGCTTGGTTCCATTCTTGGGTCCAGCCCTGGAACAAAGTGATTCAGAATGGAAATCGAGCAAATAAAAAGATTGCGCCCGAGTTGGGTGATTAATTAGTGTTATCCGCAGAGCACAATGTAAGAATATAATTACAGACAATATCATAGAAAACCAGCTGCTTAAGCTGACTAAAGGTGACAAACAAAATGCAAACAAAAGCAGGCTATTCTATTAAAGATAGAAGTGAACTCTAGTTTAATTTACTAATTGTAATACTATTGCATACTAATTGTAAGCCAACTGAAATATCTCCCTCCCCTCCAGATTTGGTAAAATATTAGTTGTATCTGTTCATCATAGCATTGAAATACTTGCCTCAAAATTGTCCAGTGATGTGAAATTGCTCCACTCATACAACTTCAAATTATAATCCATATTTATTTTAAAAGAACATTTCAAAGGAGCTACAGAACACAACATGATGAGAGCAACAAAAAGGAATTTAAAGGCTAAAAGGTCTGAAAATCCTCCAAATCTTTTGAGGAACTCAAAAGCAGCATATATACACAAACTGCTTGCTACTTTTAAAAAAGTATTAAGAAAGCAGTCTTAAAATAAAAATGAAAAGTAAAACCTCATTTCAAAACACTGGAAAACGTGAAATTTTTACATGTTGTTTAAAAAAGTCCATAGAAAACAAAGGTTATGATTTTTCACTGTAAAAATCATATCATGGAATCACTGGATTCTGCACAGATCAACTGGATTCCATGAACTTTTCAAGTGTTCTTGAAATCACAGATCTAGTCCTCTAATGTGTAGTTGGGGTTGACGACCAGCACCACCTCCTCCTCCTGGGTTTCTGCCTCACCGGATCTGGATGAGCTCTTCAGCCCAGACTGTGACAGTTCAATCAGGATGTAGTCCTGTCAAGGGAAGTGATTCCAAGCAGTGGTCAGAGGAAAATTAGCTACGCACTGAGTGCAAGACAAAAATGTACATATTTACTTTCTCTGGCTGTTAATTAAGCAAAAGGGACGTGCATTAAATAACTAAGGTACTGCAATTGGTACGACCCACTGGAGGTATTTATTTACTTACATAGTGCACCAGTCTGTGGATGACTTTTTCTATGAGGGCTTTCTTGTTGATGAGCTCCTCTTCAGAGTCAATTTCAGACTCAATCTCCTTCAGATACCAGTTCACCACTGCACTCTTTTTCAGTGCAGCCTCATCTTCCTCTACAAACAAAACCAGAAGGGCAATATTGTTAGATTCAATGTGGGGAATCTGGTGGGGATGCACATTGCTTTGGCAGCAGCATGCATGACATGCTTCCATGTCCACGCACACACACACAGCTCATAGGTCACTCACCTTCCTCGGCGTGCCGCAGATGCAGCACCAGCAAGTTAGAGAGGCGGCGATACTCGGCGAAAGACAGTCGCATGGAAGGTTTGGCTGCAGACTGCTTCTCTGCATCATCAGCATGACCATTTATTCCATTCACATGCCCATTAACATGGCCGTTGACATGGCCATTCGCATGGCCATTAATACCTCCATTTGGTACATCACCTGCAAAAATAAACCTTTAAGCTGACTGCCAAGTAGCAGGTAAACATTTACACTATGCTCAATATACGTGAAATTCCTTCAACATACATGCTAGCATCCGATAATGTATAAACAGTTTATTGACTACCATTCATCTGGTCATTATCTTCCTCCTCCATGGCTGCTTCCTCATCCTCCTGATCCAGGTTTACATCAGGAGTCTCCACCCTGATAATGGACTTGTTCAGCAGCCTGAAGGCTTCCTTTACATGCTTTGGCTGGACCTAGAGAGAGGTGGAACATTGAAACCTCAGAAAACAAAAAATGTGGCCTTTAAAAGGTTTGCTTGAACAAATACAAGTGAAGATCAGATTGGGAGCACACAAAGGTAGGTAAGTGTCAGAATTGTGCCCGACGTATCAATCACAATGCACAAACGTAATTCTGACCACAAAAACAAACAAAAAACAAAGAACTTCACCTTGGAAATTAAAACGCCTGATCTTAAACGCAGCTGACTCAGATGACCAGCACCTCACCATATAGCTCACCAAACCAGTGACCATGGCCAAGAAGCTAGCACCATTGCAAATGGAGACCTGCTCACCTCGTCACAGCAGTGCATGCGTGCCATGGCCTCTGACAGGCGAATCATGCTCTCCAATTGGCGCACGGTGATGCGCCATGCTGACTTGGTGACGCCCGAGCCATCTCGCTGACGCAGCCGCTTGTACTGCTCCACAATGAAGTCCTGTGACTCCTGGGAAATCTGTTCAGGCAGACGAGACAGATTTGTTGTTTACATCAAGAACATTTTTTTTACTCCCACTCATTAAGTGTCAAATCTACAAGATATCAATGATTGCTGGTATTCATCACAGTATACATTTTATAATCCCCAATTTAGAAATAAAATTCCCTTAAGATTCGAAACACTTTGAGCCACAGACAGGGACAATCTACGTGGAAGTTTCCTGTACATTTGGCCCGTTGCTCCAACTTTAACTTTTTGACAAGTGTCCCTTTTAGTTAGTGTTACCGTCGGTTCACAAATTCTGCCTTTGTTGTACCAAATGTGTAGCCTGGCTAACGCGACTGATAAGCTCTTTGGAGCTTAGTTTGGCCAGGCTCAGTTACTACTGAGATTCTGGGAGGCTGGCTTAACCTACGTCCATCAAATGCCTCTGTATTCTACTGGGAGAATCTACAACCAATCAGACCACGCAGTCTTGTTCAAGCTCGTTTCTCATTGGTGCCCCCGAGTTTGGGATAATAATTCCTCTAAAATCGGCAGCCTGGCCAGACTGACTTGCTCGCGAAATTGAATGTAGCGTCACAGGAATTATGAGCGGGCCCAGGCTACCAAATGTGTTTCCCTGTTGCATTTGGAAGGGACGCGTCTTGACAGTCACCTTTGGTTTGAACTGTCTGGCAAAAAGGAGGTATCTGCGGATCTCATCCAGGGTGTACAGGCGATCAATGGACTCCTCAATCCTAGAGTGGAGGTCAACTATACGTCTGGCGATGGCGTAATCAGTCACCTGAACGAACGAACGAGAACTGGTCAGAGGGGGCAATGTTGCAAGTGAAAGATCAAAAACACACAATGGCATTAATGTCAAGGGAGCTCACCTCATTACAATCATCTACTAGGATGAAGAAGAGGTCAAAGCGGGACATGATGGGCGCAGTGAGGTTGACGTTCTGCTTCAGGGATTTGGAACGGTCGTAGCGTCCACTTACTGGATTAGCCGCAGCCAGAATGGAGGTGCGGGCATTCAGTGTGGCCTGGGCACAAAGCAACAGAAATATCCAAAATTAACACAATTTTTGACCACATGGGGGCAGTGTTCCTTCTTGTCCCATCGCAAGAATTTCTCTCTAGAAAGCCATTTGGGGTACGGGTAGACAGGAATTCAACTGTGCTCTTACTTTGACCCCAGCTTTGGTGATTGAGATAGTCTGTTGCTCCATAGCCTCATGGATGGCCACCTGGTCCCTCATCTCCATCTTGTCAAACTCATCAATGCAACACACACCCTGCAAGACAATACACCAACTTACACTTAAACTGATACTCACATCATCACCACCACCGATGGTTTAATTTTGTAAGTATGTGTGTCACACACACACACACACACTCACACACGTGTGTTCCAGAGGGCACAACTTACGTTGTCAGCCAACATGAGGGCTCCGGCCTCAATCACAAACTCGTGGGACTCTTCGTCTCGTACCACGGCTGCTGTCAGACCAGCTGCACTGGAAGCCTTTCCACTCGTGTAAACGGCCCTGGGGCTGAACTCCTCCACATGCCTAGCAAATGGTCACAGAGCAGGAAACGTGCAATAGAGCTAAGTATTATACTTCGTTTCTTGTGTGTGGCAAGAATGCAAAGCCAGAGAAGAAGTAAACATCAAATTACCACAGCATTTACTCATGATTTTGTTTGTTTACACTCACTTCAAAAACTGGCTCTTGGCTGTGCTGGGGTCTCCAACAACGCACACGTTGACATCTCCTCTCAGGGATGTGCCTTCCATTGTAGTCTTGGGGACTCCTCCAAAGAGCATGAGCAGGATGCCACGCTTCACCTCATCATTACCTAGAGACAAACACACACACACACAAATAAACACCCCTTTAAAACCAACTCACAGCTATCTGACACCTGAAGAAAGATTATGTGTTTATCCGAGTAGTTAAATAATGTAATCTAGGAGCTCTGCAGGTAGGACTAAATATTCCAAATGAGACTGACCATGGATGGTAGGGAAGAGGCTAGTGCACAGGTTGTGATACAGGTTCTTATCCTGGCTCATCTCAAACACTTTCTCCCACTCCTTCACAGACATCTGGTTCTTGATGCTTTCTGCCGTCTGCTCCTCTTCACGGATCTCCTTCCCGCCAAACTACAAAAACAAAGTTGTGTAAGGGTGGAGAATTACCCCTTTTCCTAAAGATCACACTGCATCCTACTTAAAGGGATAGTTTGGTTTTTAACACATTGAGCCCCTTTCACACGTTGTCTAAAATGCAATAGTGGTTGACATCGAAATTGACGATTGCTTCTCTCTCGGCTATTTGGGAAATGTAGAATCGCCTCTGTCTGCCTTCAAAGTGGCTAGCAATGGGCATGTGTTGTTTCTATCCTTAAAACACTGGTTTTAAAAGAGTGCTACTCACCAAGTGGTTAGTGGTGCTCAATGAGGTTCCAAAACATGTATCGTAGCAAAATAAAGCTTCTGTCATGTTTTATTTGGCACTTTGTTTATATGAAGGAGCAAATAGATCCCTATGGGACTTACAAAATAGCAAATAAAACATGACAGAAACTGTATTTTGCTACGATTGGGTTGGAACATCAGCAGACGCCACTAATCACTCCATGAGTAGCACTTTTTTAAAACCAGTGTTTTAAGGATAGAAACAACACATGCCCATTGCTAGCCATTTTAAAAGAAAGACAGAGGCGATTTTATAGTTCCCAAATAGCCGAGACAGGAGCAATCAAGATTTTGGTGTCATCCACTTTTTTTCATTTTAGACAACCTGTGAAAGGGGCTCAATGTGTCAAACCGAACTATCCCTTTAAGGGGAAAAAAGCTGTCAAAGACATGAGGTTACATCTAAAATTAACAGGGCAAAAATATCTAGGCCAACAATATTTAATGTTGCCACATTCTGCCAACACTGTCACGTGCATGAGCCGATTAATGCATTTACAGAGTATCTGAGTGTATAGGCCAAGCAAGCACAACAGAGGTGTGGCGGGTCAACCTACCCTGGGGTTAGTAGGGGCTACATGGCAGGCCAGGAAAGCAAGCTTGTAGGAGAGTTCTCGCACGCCCAGCGCCTTCAGCCCACGCAGGCCCTCGTTCTCGTAGCCTTGTGCCCCTGCGGTGCGGGTGCTCGTCTCGGCGCGCAGTCCTACACAGGGACAGGAAACACACACGATCGTGTCACAAGATGCACCATCACAGTAGGTGAAAAAAACACTCAATTAGCAATGTGCGTCAAAGTAAAGCACAGACATGAACAATACAGTTGGAAAAGGGTATGAGGCCTGAAAAGGCCCACATACAAACTCTTTGATGCTCAATGTGTGCGTGCCTAAGCACACATTTAACACAATGTCCACTACATTTAAGCATGCATACTTTTTTTTTTTTACAAGTTGTGCATACACACGGAGTCCTGTGCAGCAACATGCAACATGGTTTGGTTACTGCACTACAATCCTAATTAACTAGCCTTGTTTTGTTAATTACCTGTAATAACCAAACACACCGACCCAAAATTCTTAGGACACATCCAAATGTATGCCACAGGTGAATGGAAATGGAACCAGAAGCACAAAATCTAGGTGTTATGCATGTACTTGCGCTTACCGTTTCCGTCATGCACACAGTGCCCTGAAGTCTACCGGGAGCGCTATGGAGTTTCCTACCTGGGGTGGCCAGCTGGGAGACATCAGGGACAACAATGAGGGTTCCGGTGAAGTCGCACTTGTCACCAGCCTGGGCTGACTCCACAGCCTCTGCACGCAGGATAATCTCCATGCTGCGGGGAATGGAGCCCCGGGGAAGCTCCGCCTGGGTCTCCTGAATACGCACCTGTAATCCACAAGAGTCTGCTTAGGGCTTTTCTGTTTCTGTCACAGTTTCTGGCAGCTGGTCAGCAGAAACAGCAGCAAGATGGAATACGGCCTGAGCAACACTACAGTTCCTTAAAGACAACGCTTTCCAGAATACATTTCTAACTTCAAAAGTTCTGATGACTGTAGCCAGTCCAAGAGTGTTTATTCAGCCACACAATGTAGCAAACGGGATGGCCAACATTCTTATATATATATATATATATATATTTTTTTTTTTTTTTTCTTTTTTTTTTAAAAAGGGGACCTTTACCTTCTGAAAGTCGATAAACTTGGACTTGTTGGTGTCCAGAAGGAAACGCTTGCGGTTGTTGCAAACAGGATTCCGGCAGATACTGGGCTGTGTGTACTTGAACTGCTGCTCCACATCCTTCACAATACCTTGGCAGTCCAGACAGAGGAAAGTTCCGCTCACCAGCTCTGGATGGACCGGGTGGGTGCGAACAACCTGGCCACTAATCCGGACCAGCGAACCAATGCGCAGGGTGGTCAGCTCCCGAATCCTGAGAGATTTGAAGGGCAAATTATTTTTACAGTACAGAGGGTTAACAGATAAACTCGTTGTGTCAAAGTAATGCACACTGATACTGTAAGTGATTATTCTTACAGCAAAGTCATGATTTGTTATTAGAGCATTTCTAAGGAGCATATTAGCTTATTATTTTTCATGTCTTACTTGTGTCTGGTTGGCAGATCCTGGATGGCCACATAGAATTCTTTCGAGGCTGGAACATTGCCGTGATCCCTAGCAAAGTTCCTCACAGCACGACACAGGTGTGGATATATTCTGAAAATTAATTGTGACAAGATACTTTGACTTCTCGTTGCATTTCACAAAGACTAGTGACTGTGACTAGATGTGCCCTAATGGGGAGCTACCAACGCAATTGAACATAAAGAATGTGACCACACATCAGTCCCTGAACAGCATGTACGACAAACACAACAACCGGTAACAAACAAACTTACCTATAAAACTCCTCTTGTATGGTAGTGGCAAGCTCCTGGTTGAAACCTTCTAAGTCTGTGAAGCTGACGAGGAGCGTGTTTCTCTCAGGGCGAATGAGTTCCTCTGCGTCACGGAGATACTTCAGCTCACCGTCACTATTCTGAAATCTTTATAACGTTGCACAATGGAATTATGCAAGACTTTTCGCTAAGTTTCATAAGTATTTATCTTAAAAGTTACTGATTTAGCCCAAACTGTTTAAATGGCATAACATACTGTACATTTTGGCCTACGCATCTAATTTTACAAGTTAGCTGGCTAAGTCGCAAGGGACATACAATACGTAAACGGACATTTTAAGTTATCTTCAAGTCACGAGAAACGTGCCTTTTCCGTCAGGATAAGCCGATTAGTTCATAGAATTTGTTCAAAATTACGTTAAGTACTTTTTACTTTTAATACCGTATGATGAATTCACATTGCTGTCTAACAAAGGAGAGCACGAAACCATCGACTGTTAATGTGATCGCTTATAATCTACGATTGTTACGGTCATGACATTGTAAAAAGTTTAATTAGAAAATTAGATGGTGGCTGTTGTGACATACTACCAGCAAGAACACATGCATAACAATAACCTTCCTTTCAACGTTAAAACTATCATCGGGAACAAAGTATTGGCATGTGCTCAACTTACTCTTCCAAGAATGCCTGGAACAACTTTTGACACTTCTCCGCCAACTCATCCTTCACCATTTGTCCTGGGTTTTCCAGCGCAGGTTCGACGATATCCATCTTATATTAATTCCAAATTTGTATACTTTGATGAAGACGTTGATACTGCGTGCACTGCTAGCGCATTCCCTTTTCCCTGCACTGGTATACTTTCGCGCGAAAAGGTACCATGTGATCATTTTCGCGCCACCAAACAAGCAACGTAATGTATGTCTAGCACACGATTGGGTAGGTACTACAAATGGGTGTGTTTTTAAAAGTGATCAGAGCCAAAGACATTTCAGTACCCATTTACCTAGATAGGCGGCGCCAGATATTTCAGGGGTTTTGTGAGTGAACCACCGGGGGCATTGTACATCTACAAATTGTTCTTTTGGCCCTCTACACACAACTGTTTACTTACGTATACGAGCAAAATGAATGTTGTGTGCTTACATTTAGCCGTTGGCTAGAGGACCTCAGTACACCTCCCAGACCAAACTTTTAATGAAAAATCTGGTTATACTGACTAAAAAAATTAGATGCTCTACGTGTACGTTGGAAATCAATGCAATACTACAGAGGGCTTTGAAGTGGAAGAAAGTGGGACTTGTTAATATAGTATTCAAATGTAGCGTATGTATAGGCACATTCACATAGCAACACTTACAATACAAAAGTGTTAAAGTAAAAAATCAGCTGAGGAGATCTCCTCCATGGCTTTATTAAATTGACTGTAATGAATGACAAGGAATATCAGAAACAGTTATGGCAAGACAGATTTTATTATTGAAAGAATTGATCACATATAGTTTTAAAGTATATATCTGATATGTAGAAATGATATTACATGTATAAAGCATAGCCTATCATTGTTTTCGTGTAAATCACTTTAATTCACTTACAGATCTATGCGATAAAAGTAATAAAACGTTATTAAAAAATAACAAAAGTAAAATAAACATTAGAGGGCTGCTATATACAGTTAAAATGATTAATGTAATGAATCTAATCTAATCTAATTAATATCTAATTAATGACATTTCTCCATGATGGGCTCACTGATCTCTAAAGATAGGCTGACCCATTGTTGGAACCCCATCAACAATGAAGCCAATAGAATGCTCAAGGCAGCGGCCAAATTGGGACCCCATTGGGACCAACGGAATTCTTCAGCAGGCAGAGTGACAATGGATAGAACTCAAATATGGCGGCTGCCACTGTGGCTTCAACCTTATGACGTAGATGTCCTATCCAGTTATTCTTTAGAGATCAGTGGATGGGCTCAGAATTCCTGCCCAGCAGCTAAGGAGTCCTTTGTTCTGCTTCCATGTGAGTCACTCAAACTCCGCCCCCACATCATCGTAATCAATTCCTACCAAGAAAAACATTCCACTGACTAGTCAGAACTAAAGTGATAGATAGACCTTCAGATACATAATGATAGATACAGAAGATAACTGACTTGAGATTAGACTCACCAGAGATAAAACCATTATCCTTTGGTTGGACTATGTTTTTCATTCCTGCAATATGAAAATAGGGGCAGAGTAAATGATGGGTTGTTTGCAGTGTTGGGGAGCAACTAGTTACATGTAACAAAATTACATTATTTAATTACCAAATAAGAGTAGCAGTAATCAGTTACAGTTACATTGAAAAACTGTGTAATTAAATTACAGTTACATTGAGGAAATAATCAGGATTACATTTCAAGTTGCATATCATCTGCAGTGAAACATTTGTCGTCATGTTTGAATTGGCAACTCCACCCACTTTACTAAGCAGTCTGCACTTGCAATAATGACTGCAATGTCAGATAGAAACTCAGTGTTGGCCTAGCCCAGGGATGGTCAACCAGTCAGAGACCAAGAGTCACATTTTTACTGTGTTACCGCAAGGGCCATATCATACATGGGCACACATTAATATCACCCACCCCCCTTTCTCTCACCCACAACCCACCATGTAAGGCAGAATGATCTGCCATTACGTTAAACAAAAAACTATAAACTCCCTCATTTCACGTCATTGCAACATCCTGTGTCTATCTTCATATTTTTGCTTTGCTGTGCATTTATTCCCTGCCATTTTGAGAGCAAATTAACAAATTGTTTACTTAAATGATCTTGCCCCCTGCCAGAAAACTTGACTGTATTTTCATCTCATACACATGCACATTTGTGAAGCGAACACACACACACAAAAAAAACTTCAATATGAATGCAAGAGCCGCAAGAGACCAAGCAAAGAGCCGCATGCTGTCCAGAACCGCCGGTTGGCAATCCTTGTTCTAGCCCATTGCAGAAAGTAAAAATGAGCACACAAAATAGACAACTTCTAGTTAATGCACTGAAGTCTAAAGAGTTTGTTTGGATCTTTACAGCAGTCAGTGTTGATTAATACTTAAAATGTAATCCACGGTTTTAAAAACTGGAAATGATTGAAAGCTGACAAAATTCATTCAAAATGTGGGAAAGTAATTAAAAAGTAATCATCTGTAATTAGTTACATTACTTTGTTAAAGTAATCGAAATAGTTACACTACTATTACATTTTAGATAGAGTACCTTGTAACTGTAACATATTACATTTCCAAAGTAACTTTCCCCTACACTGGTCATTTGGTAATAATTGGTTATTGAATTTGCTTTCTTTCACTATGGACTATGCACCAGTTTTCCACTAGAGTTTTAACTAAAGAGATACAGCGCCTCTGTTGTTCAAAGTGGTATTACAAGCGAGGGGCCTATCTCCAGCTAGATATCATACAAGTTGATATATGGGCGGGTGAGTTTGACATTACCTTCTTTCATCACAGTCTCCTCACAGTGTGCTATCAATGCATGTCACATAACTCCTACATAAGTACTGAACTGTATTATAGCTTCTGCCGATATTTAACTTACTAAAGAAATAGGAAATAAATCACAATAATACAGATAATTATTTATGTAGATTCAAGATAAAAACGTACTTGCTGTGACTTGAAGATCTTCCTTATTTGCAACATCATCATACTCCTGTTCATTATTGCCATGAATTGTCTCGTCCCCTGCTGATGTTAGAGAAACATTCCAGACATTAAGGACATAAGCAGACTGTTACAGAAATATTTAGTTTTGCACATGCAAATGTATCATGATGTAATATCTTATAAAACAAAGACTCTAACTCCTGGTCTCATCAGTGGTGATGTCATCATAATACTCCTGTCCCTCCTCCGTCACAGAGTCTGTTAACAGAAAGCCCATTCAGTCATCCAGCCACTATTTAATATTAGAACTCTATGATACATGCAGGCTAATATAATAACTGTCTTAGTATTATTTATGTATTTTGTGTCTTAGTGTTATTTATGTATTTTGTGTATTTTATTCCAAGACATGGATACGAGAAATAAATTAACTTTTCATGGAATTGCATGTAATAGAATCTGATCCAAGATCCGTTTTCATGGCTACCTGAGATGAGTCTCTCATCACTGTCTCCCACATCATCATATCCGCAGTCTGGAGGGATGGTCATACAGTTAAGCACAAAACAAAAAAAAAAAGTTAAAACAACCATTTAAGATACACAAAACATCCCAAAATATAAAAAATAGTGCCTTTGTCATTAATGACTAATCTTAAAATACAAAAGGTTATCTTAGGGAAAATTGCACAGATTTCTTTTAGGGATTTCAGTCAGAAATGTCTGAACAATTACAGTAAAGATGTTTGGATTTTGCTTGTAAGATTTAGTGGTGAAAGACCACTTTCATAGCGATCAAACTCAGCCTATAGGTCTCTGCTCCACCTGATGCTCTCCTTATGCACTCACCAGTCACCTCATATGACTTGTCATCAACGTCATCATAGTCCTCATGCACGTCTGTCTTTGTCTCTCCCGAATCAAACAACAATGCTCCTATATCTGCATACCATTCATACATATGATCATTTACAGTATGCACACAAGAAAAGAGTTACATACAGTTCATTATTTGAAAAGAATATAGGTGTAATATGATGAGTAAATTCATAAAATAAAGAGTAAAAATGGTATACTGTAGTAGTAGTAGTAAAAGTTGTCCCATTACCTATACTGATCACTATATGTATTTTTTATTTTATTTTGCAAGGCCCATCGGAGCAGTCACAAACCTGTCAACATATCATCTAGCTTGGTCTCATCAGTTACATCATCATAGTACTCCACTATTGGATCTCTCTGAGAAGCAGCTGGAAATGTGGGTGAGAGAGAAAGAGAGAAGGTAAGGAAGAAGTGAATCAGACATCAGACAACAGGAACCACCTGTTGGAGTCCCCTCTTTGACCCCCCTACCTGAAATGGGTCTCCTCTCATCCTCCAGCACGTCTTCATACCATGAAATCTGACCATCGGATTGGATGCGTGCTGGAAGAAAAAAAATATCTAAAATATAAATCTCATTCAGTGACCCAAACAAACTTAACCTTACCATGTACCACCAAGCTTGTGCATGTCTACAGAGACATTATGGCAGGTAAACCACCACACCTGGCATTCAAGCATAGCTGTTTGGGGTGTAAATCATAACTCAAAATAATAATGTGCAGATGTTCTTGATAACCCCACAGATGCACACTGTGGTTTAGCAGTTATGATTCTCCGGTTTCATGATTTCCTGCTGTATTTTAATGCAGCTGTGAGGCCGGTGTGGTTTTCTGCTTCTGATCTTAAAATATGAAGCGTTAATAAGTTTCACTCCAACCTTTGCTAAAGATTCTTATCAGTACGCCACACACAAGTTTTATTTCACAGAACCGAGAACTAATTCTGGCATTCTGAGAGTATTTGTGCCCTCAGTGTGTGATGTTCTTTACAGTACATATGAAATCCACACTGAGCCTACAGGTGTAAATAGCATAGCTTCTGTGCTGAAGGTACTGTAGACATCAGCCCATAAATTGTAGTTCGGTTTTTAACACTTTGAGCCCCTTCCATGGGTTGTCTAAAATGCAAAAAAGTAGTTGACACTGAAATTTTGACGATTGCTGCCGTCTCGGCTATTTGGCAAACGTAGAATCCTTAAAACATGTCCTTAAAACACAATTTAAAAAACTGCTAGTGGTGCTCCCTGATATCTATTGTAGTGAACATGTATTGTAGTGAAAAAAAAGCTTCTGTTATGTTTTATTTGGCACTTAAATAAATCCCGAAACTATTATTTCAGATACATCACAACCACGCATAAACTTCCGCTTCATATTTAGAATGCAGCATAAATCTAAAGCCTTGCGCACCCCAGACCAATTGATGACAACAACGTATCTTTACTTAGGGCACGTAGCAGGACATAGATAAACAAACAGAAAAAATGATCTATACTCGGGAGTTAGAGAGCATGTATGCTGTTCAGGTATGATGGGGGCATGATATCAAGGAGCAATGAGTCTTCTTATAGAAACCTATGGGACTTACAAAATGGCAAATAAAACATGACAGAAACGGTATTTCACTATGATACTTGGGTTGGAACATTCATTAATAAAACGAATGTTAAGGGTTGTTTTAAGGATAGAACAATTGCTCAACGCTAGCCATTTTGAAGCAGGAAGAGGCAATTCTACATTTCGCAAACAGCCGAGACAGAGAAATCATCAACATTTCAGAGTCAACTGCTTTATTGCATTTTAGACAACCCATGGGAGGGCCTCAAAGTGTTAAAAACCGAACTATAACTTTAAGACCTCTCACCTCTCTGACCACGTTTCGAGGATCTGGCTGTGGTCCGTCTGTGGTCCAGCTCTTCATAGACAACTTCACTCAGTGCCATGTATCTGCTCTTGGAAAGAGCTGCAGGATAGGAATAGACTACTGACTCCTATGACAGTATTTCATACACACACTATATTTTATTAAATCATGAATTTAGTGGATTAGTATACACAGTATTTCATTTGCAAACATATGGTATTAAGGCCTGAGATGAAACTTGAAAATGATTTTTGAATTTAAAAACTAATTTCTTTTACACAAAGGAAGGTGGTAAAGCATAAACCAGAAATCATATGAAAAAAAACCTGTTGATAATGTTGTACCTCTCCTGAGTGACCTGTTCTTCCCCAGCAGCACAGCCAGTGAGCCCAGCAACAGCAGGAGCAGGAGTCCCAAAGCCACTGCAGCCACTGGAGTGACAGAAATCCCTTGACATGAAGGGTCTTTGCGTGAAGGAGGCCCTGGAGAGTGTGAAAAGTGGAGTTTAATAAATGAATCCTCTATAGTACAGTGTAAAATATTTATAATTAAATAAACATTTTCGGAGAGGTAATCTGTGACTGTATTACCTTTACATTTATGCATTTAGCAGACGCTTTTATCCAAAGCGACTTACAAAAAGAGGATAACAATCAAGCTACATAGCAGAAACCTTAAAGAGCATAGTGCTAGGGAATAGTGCTTCAGTTCAATTTAGTGCTAGGATAGAAGATGTTCTCTGAATAGCTGGGTCTTTAAGAGCTTTTTGAAGGCCTCCAGAGATGGCCCTGTTCTGATTGTTTTTGGTAGGTCATTCCACCAGCGTGGGACGACACATGAGAAGACTCTGGATTGCCTTGGGCGAGGTGCCGGGACTGCCAGTCGACAGTCATTGGAGGACCGGAGTTGTCGGGGGGGTAGCATGAGCCTTTATGAGAGCGCTTAGATAAAAAGGGGCAGATCCTCTAAGCACTTTGTAAGTCAGCATCAGTGATTTGAATTTGATGCGGTTAACATCATCTAATTGCTCCCTCACCTGTGCAGTTGACCCAGGCGTCCTCCTTATGGATGCAGTCACTCTGATTCAGAGGAGTGTGGCAGCACTCCCACAGGTGTTTCTCACTGCCTGTGCAGTTCAGCTCGTCCAGCCAGATGGGGCCTTTTCCCCCTCCGAATGTGCTCTGCTCCCCTCCTACTGCCACGGGCTCCCCACAGTTCAGGTGACTGCAGACCACCTTGGCGTCCTTCTCGTCCCATGAGTCATCACACACCGTGCCCCACTCTCCATACAGGCGCACCTCCACCCTCCCTGAGCACTTGGAATCACCACCCGCCAGCCTCATCTTTGCAGGACCTGGAAGAGGAGAAAGAATAAATGTTGGCCAGTGCACGCACACAGACACACGCACAGACACAAATGAACACACAGTCTAACTGAAGACATTGACCTCACCTGGACATTCTTTAATTGTGTCCTTTTTTATGAGCGTTGTAGTTGCTTTAGTTTCTGTGTCAGAAATAAAGTAATAAAGAAGCTGAATAGTAGTGGAAAAAGGTCATTGTACTACAGATATTATAGATTAGTATTACCACTTACTTAGTTACTTCTTTACCTAATTACTTAAGCATAACCAACCTTTACCTTTACACTCTATATCAGCAACTGTCCCGCAGGTGCTTTCCCACTGAAGAGGTTTGCACTGTTCAAGGTGAGAATCATGCTTTCTACACTGAAGGGAGCTCAGTCGCTTGAGTTTTGTTGGCCGATCAGCAGTGGTCGTTGTATGCTCTCCACAGCCTAACTGATGGCAAATCACAGAGCCTGTGTTTTTGTCCATGCCTTCGAAACACATGTTTCCCCAGGTGCCATTGTAGTTCACGTCTATGACACCTTTGCACTGCCCTGTGGTTTGGTTCAGCTGAAGGAACGCTGCGAATAGCAGATCATTTTGTTCCTTATTCTTAGCTGACATTATCAGATCATACACTTCCAAAAACAGGCATACAAATTAAAAATGCGAAATTTTAAAAAGAAGAATTACGGGAAATGATGTGTAATAATAAATATGAACAGATTTATCACTTTTCTCAATCATTACACATCCCTCTAAATTTTGGGAACTACTGCTGAATTAAGAGTAGTTCAGTTTGCACAAACTGATGAATACTGTAAACCAGATAGCAAAACAGGTGTAAACAACCACTGTTTAAAGACAGCTGTGAAAAAGTAGTGAACACGGTTCCATATGGTGCTATATTACCTGAGCACATGACCCACACATCCTCTTTGTGTAAGCAGTCGTGTTGCCCCCACCCAGCTGAGGGACACTCCCACAGGCTGCTCTCATTGCCTCTGCAGCCCACCTCACTCAGCCAGATGGGCCAATCTCCTGGGGGAAAGAGTGTGGGTACCTCAGCGCTGAGGGCTGTGCCACACTGCAGCTGTCTGCACACTACATCTGCATCCTCCATGTCCCAGGAGTCATCACACACAGTTCCCCATGAGCCGCTGTGGAAAACTTCCAGCCTGCCAGCGCAGTCTCCTCCGGATCCCGTCAACCTGACTGGCTGATGGCCTGACATGGGGTAAAAAAGGAGATGCAGGAAAACAGTAGGAACCTGCAAGAGTTTTATTTGCAATTGTGCTACCTTACAATGCACACACCTGAACAGTTGATGGTCACCTGACTAGATGTGCAGTTTAGTATGCGCGGAGCGCTGCAGTTTACTAGATGAGTCTCATGTCCAGAACAACTGATCCCAGAGACACACTCATCACTCTCTGCATCAGGAGAACCAGAGAACCCAACAGCAACGCCGCAAGCCAGCTGTCTGCACACCACTGAGGCTTCAGAATGACTCCAGGAGTCCAACAGAACTCTCCTCCACCTCTGACTGACGTAGACCTCCACCAATCCCTCACATTTTTGCTCTCCAGACAAGTGCACTGTCCCATTGTGAAGGGAGGAATCTGTACATATAATTCAAGGTGATAAAGTATATAAAAGGCTTTGCCATGCATTCTTAATGAATCCTTATGATGCAATAGCAGCTTTCTCAATTCAGTAGTCTTTATGCACTCACCTGAGCAGATGACTCCAGCATCCTGTCCATGGGTGCATGCACCTCGACGCCATGGGGCAATTACACATTCTGAGAGTTCCGTTTCATTCCCTTCGCACTCAAACACGTCAGGCCAGATGCTTCCACTCCCCTCACCAAACCACTCTGCCCCCACAACAGCCACGGCACTCCCACAGTTTAACTGACGGCAGAGCACACTGGAGGCCATCATATCCCAGGATGCATCACACACTGTGCCCCACTCGCTGAGGTACTTGAGCTCCACTCGACCTGAGCAGGAGTCACTGCCTTGTGTCAATCTGGCATTAGTGTATCCTGGACGGAGCAAAAATAATAATAATGAAGCTTACAGTTGAATATTACAAAATCACCTATTATGATAATCTATCCAGTAAATGTTATGCATTATTATCCAAGTGTTTTACAAACATAAATACTTTTTTTTTTATTAATCACCAACCAGAACAAATTATCCCCACATCCCTGGCATGTGAGCAGTTGTGGTTCAGAGGGGATGTTGGACAATGTTGAATGTGGGTCTCGTTTCCTCCACACTGGATCTCTTCTGGCCACACCTGGCCCTTTCCCTCTCCAAATTCAGCTCTCCACACCTTTGCCGGAAGCCCACAGCCCAACTCTCGACACACAACCTCTGCATCCTGCGTGTCAAAGGCATCATCACACAGTGTTCCCCAGGTTCTTCCGTGTTGCACCTCCAGTCTTCCAGCACACCTATGAGAACTATTCACCAGTCTAGAAGCTCTGTGTCCTGAGTAGAAGAAATTCACATTAAAGCAGAATTTATATTCAAAAAAATATTTCACCTTAATAAGCTTATCCATACCTTATCATTTTCACATTTTTAGTAAATTACAAAAAAAGACAGAGCTCTGTAGTTTAGAAATCACTTCATTTGTTCCTCACTTTACTTGACATATAAAAAAAACAAATTAATGTGTTACCTGTGCAGATGACTCCAACACTATCTGTAGGTTTACAGTTGTGTTTATCTTGTCCCTCATGGGAGCAGAACTTTAGGCTGGTTTCCCATCCCCCGCAGTCAACATCAGCCATCAACACTCTTCCTGGCCCCGCTCCAAAGTGGTCATATGACACAAAATCCTCTGCAGAGCCGCAGCCCAACTCTTTACATACAACTTCAGTATCACTTCTGTCCCAATAAAAACGACACACAGTGCCCCACTCTCCTTCATGATAAACCTCCAGTCTTCCAGAACAATGACTGGTGCCATTCACTAGCCTCACTAGATCTGTGGGATTGAAAATATATGTTATGTCACGTTTTACTGATCTTGCCAACTTATTGAATCAACTGAAAATATACTGATCAATAATTGTAGAGTTTAATTTTCCATCACTAGAATACCATTACAAACTAATCCGACATCATTCTTGTTAGAGCAGTTGAGTGAAGGTACAGAAGACTCTGGGCAGAGTTGAATGTGGGTCTCATTTCCTCCACACTGGATCTCTTGTGACCACACCTGGCCCGTTCCCTCTCCAAATGCAGCTGCTCCCCGCACCTCTACAGGAGCCCCACAGTGCAGCCCTCGACACATGACCTCTGCATCCTGCCTGTCAAAGGCAGCATCACACAACGTGTGTCTGGTCTTCGTATGAAGTAGCTCCACTCTCCCAGAGCAGCGAGAAGGGCCGACCAGTGTGACTCCTAAAATTATTTATACATTTTTAGGGGAAAAGTATGGGTATTTATCCATGAAAACCATGTATATTTGACATATAAATGGCAATGCTACTATTTTATTAAGCAGCTATATGACAATATGACGTTGTATGATTGCTTAGTGTTAAAGGTATGAAAATAAGAATCACCTATTTAGCTAGTGCTACTTAATGAGAACGAGAATTTAAAATTCTAGATTATGAGGATGAGGATACATTTCAGTTTCATTTTCTGTCTTCTGTTCAGTTGGTGTTGGTTGCTCGTTCAACTTTGGTCTGTATTTTACCAAATGTCATTCTTACTGACAGCATTTCCCAGCAGGGATCTGGACTGATTGGATATTCCCCATAAATGCATAATTTTTAATTCACTCACCTGAGCAGATGACTGCTGCACCATCTGTGCAATTCTGTGCACGTACCCTACAGTCCTTCACTGTGGATTCACTTCCCACACACTTCATATCACTCCTCCATAGTGGTCTAGCTCCCTGTCCAAACTCAGCACCTTTGAGAGCTTTTGTTGTTGCCTCTCCACAGCCAAGCTCTCTACACACCACCGCAGCATTTTGTTCTTTCCATCCTTTATAACAAACTGTGCCCCACTGTCCACTGTGAAGAACTTCAACACTTCCAGAACAACGACTGCTACCATTCACCAGCCTCACAGTATCTAAAAGGATTATTAGATGTATTATGAGTGTTTTGCAGTTTACCATCATGAATCAAGGCCAAGAATATTTTTTAACATATTTTGGGTTGTGACTCATGACCCAAATTTCACATATCCATTTTACCAGTGATGTTTTTTTAAGTAGTCCCATGACTTTGTGGTGTGTGAAAATGCCTTCCATTAAATTAATTAGCATCAGTCTCTGTCACTCTACCTGAGCAGATGACTCCTACATCCTGGTTATGAGTGCAGTTTTCTACACCCCATTTCTGTGACCCGCACTTGTTCATCGTGTCTTCAGATCCAACACACTCTACATCACTCATCCATATTGTTCCAGCTCCCTGTCCAAACTCTGCACCTTTGAGAGCTTGTGTTGCCTCTCCACAGCGAAGCTCTCTACAAACGACTGCAGCATCTTGTAAGTCCCATCCTTTATCACAAACTGTGCCCCATCGTCCACTGTGGAGAACTTCAACTCTTCCAGAACAACGACTGCTACCATTCACCAACCTTAGAGCACCTAGAGGGAGAGAACAATAATATTTGATGCAAGATCCTTTATTTCATTGCATTGTTACAATTGTGTTATTTGCACATACATATCAGTCTCTATAATGTCTGTGATATTAAGTAAGATGTGGAATAGAAAGTTTTAAGTAGAGTTGAATGTGGGTCTCGTTTAACATGAAATTTTTACAAATGCCTCTGTGAGTTTTTGGTTGGTGCAGTTCCACCAGAAGGACTGCAAATGCAGAGCTGCATTCTTACCCCAAATGCATGAAATGTTTCTAAAGATGTTATGTTCACTTTCAGAAACCATACTTTGCCACAATTGCTATACAACTACTATAATCCACTCAAGTTCCAAGTAAACTAAATGAAAGTTTAATGCATTTTCAGAAAAGACCAATGCCATTTTTCAAATGTTCATAACCCTCCAGCTTTCTGCCTTCATGTGGTTAGTGTTGGACTATGCAGAACTGTTTGTGGCCCAGCTTTGGATGAGGAGGAGACGGCTTGACTGAAGCGCCCCTCAGGAGAGACTGGAATGCCAAGTGATGCTCATAGACATGAAAAAGAGTATGGATCCATGGTGTTGCCCTTATGATTCAAATACTTTCTTTTTACTTTACTTGATACTTGACCTACAAACTGACTGCATACTTGACTGATGCATAAACCCGTATATGGCTTATATAGACTTATCCTTGCACTGATGCTGTAATTTTTATATTATGAGGCTATTTTCTTTAATCTTATTGTCCATATACTTACACTAGAACTGTTTTTATTGTCCATTTTACATATGCACATATTTATTGCTGGTCAATAGACTAATTTGCACTACTACCTTGACACACACCCCACACTGTACCAAAGAACATTCATGCGCATCTCTACCCATAGTATTTGTATTCTATTGTTATTTTTAGTGATGTTGATCTAGTCATGTTGTTTTGTTGATCTGCTTCTTATCATCCTGTGTACACTGTAGTATATGTAGTGTGTGATTTTTTAATCTGCTGGGACCTTGAATTTCCCCTTGGGGATCAAAAAAAGTATCTATCTATCTATCTATCTTTTTTTGTTAAAAGTGGAGACAAAGCCATCCTTTTGTCACGGTTTCGGCACTTGCTCGGCATGATGAGACCCAGGCGCAGGCAGATTGGACACGTAGATAATATTTATCGACAAGTAGAGTTACACACAGAAGAAGACTTACGCAAACACCAGAACAAGTAGAGGGTCAGGGTAACGCGACAATGCAAAGACAACGACTGAACTAACACAGGGGTTTAAATACACATGAGGATGGATTAACACAAAACAGGTGAGGCAGGGCGGAGCTAGAAACGAGACAATGATTGAATAACAAGACAACATTGGACACAGGTGGATAAGGAGGCAGAGCACACACTAGGAGAAACATACGGCAAATGGTAAGACGCGGACTGATGGGACAGGAACAGGAACGAACTGAACAGGAAAACACGGACTGACAGGACAGGGACCGGAACGGACTGAACAGGGAAACACAGACAAGACAAGAACGGGAACTGATCATGACACCTTTTGCTAAGCTTGTAAGCTGTGTTTGTGTCTCCTTAGGTAAAAGTGAGATCACCTTGTTGTAATGAATTGAGTCTAGTGCAGCTTGATTGCTATACTTTGGTAAAACCTTGATTAGAATTAACCAGGTGATCTTACTGTATAATTGTGACAGTTAATGAGATAAAAAAGAGTCAGTGAGTTTGAGTGTGAGATTCTCAGACTCTTCGGTCAGACTCTTCAGTCATGCCACAGGTCCCTCATTTTCTCATGCTCATACTTCTCAGGTTTTGTCCCCTCTTCAACACTCTAGTGATAAGTGATTTGAGATTATTGGAATTCAGAACATATGCAGGTTATGACTGTGTTTCAGTTAGGCCACACTCAACTGCCTTACGCATGAAATGACAGGTTTTAGTTCATTCTATTCTTGCTGTTCCCGTCTTTAAAGATAAGGTAAAACATTATGTTCTTCGGTTGTTTTGGTTCTTTACACTGTGTGCATTTAACCTGCACCAGTGGCTATCAGCTCTAGCTGACCACCCTAATTATGGTCTGATTCAATGCGGACCATATCAACTGGGATGATCAACGCCACCTTCCATCAACCTGGAACCGTACTTAAAGTCAGGTCATTTTCTTAGAGCGGCTGGTGGATCTTTATGTGAAACATGCTGTCTCTCCCTTGATGCGCATCCTTGTAAAGAAAACTCTGTTCCTGCTTTTTTTTATAATCCTGACTTGGTCTCCTGTACTCCTGAAGTAATCAAAAATTACTATCAAATTTATACCAGTTTAAATAATCAAGAAATGTGTTTTTCTCAATTTAAAAGTAGTAATAACTATCTATTAATTGTTGTTACATTTAGTATACATCAGATTGGTGCCAGTAAAAGCTAATTTTAATCAATGCAGCTGACATGACAGCAAAGATGGTATGCCTTTACACATTGTCTTGTCTTGTCTTACACACTCTTACACAGTTCTAAAAGACCTTTGGTATGGCTCTGCAATTTGGTGGAGAGAGTTGCTGGGGACACCCATGCATCAATCGTCTCTACATAACCATATCTATGTGCTTGCGAACCACAATACAGTGATATCATAGTTAAGATGAAAATGAGCAATTAGTGTTATTTGTAGCCACATAAAACATTGCACATTTGCACTGTCAGAAGAATGGAAAAAAAACTCTGCTATTTTGTTCCTTTAATTCCTTGTGATTTACTTGATTTAGGAATGAAATATCAGTACATTTAATCTGCATACCTGAACATATGACTCCAGCATCCTGTTCATGGCTCAATCCATATGAATAGTCTCGCCAACCATAGTGTGGACATGCATGCAGTGTGGACTCTGATCCCTTACAACTCACTCCAGCCATCCAGATCTTTCCTGATCCCTCTCCAAAGTGAGAATCAGTAAGATATCTTATAGCATCACCACAGCCCAGCTCTCTACACACCACTGCAGCATCATTTATGTCCCACAGATAATGATTCACTGTGCCCCACGCTCCATCATGATAAACCTCCACTCTTCCAATGCATCGACTGCCTCCATTCACCAACCTCACATTATCTAAAAAAAGAGAGGAAAAAGAGAAATAAGCTAATATGAGGTTTATATTCATAGTAAAAGTGTTTATATTTTAACTTATTTGCCATAATTTTACCTTTCTAAACCACTTTTAAAAGTCATTACAGTTTCTTGTAACAGCGACTAGGACACCACCTTCATGTTTTTTTTTTTTTTACATCATACAGTTCTCCTGAGTAAATTATATCCTACCTTCACATTTAGTTAGGACCACAGAGGCCAAGAGGATGACCCACAGGCAACCCTCCATCATCTTCATCTCCCCCTGCCAAAACTCTGGGTTTGGAGCTGAGAAGACAGCACGACTCCCAGACTCACTGACACAGCCCTGTTTGCCCCACCTATAGACCCTCTGCGTTCCCTGAGCTGCCAATCACACTCGATGTGACCATATTAGAAGAGTGATAGGAAATCACCAAATACACGTATGTGACAAATCAGAAGGCGCTGTTTAGATTTCGCTCCATATTTGTCAACCTGTTGATAAGACAGCGCCTATGAACCCATCCCACCCCCTGCACCCTCATCAGTGATCACTCACTCAGATGCATCTGTGTGGTTAGGAAGTCTATGCCTCGCAGAGATTCTTGAACAGAGTGAGTGGAGGAAGGGGGGGAGGGGGTACAGGTGTTAGGGTACAGCTTTTCCCTCTGCCAAAGAAAAGCATGCCACAGTAAGTTTAAACAGGATTTAAAGGCCCACTATGCAACATTTTTCATTTAATTAATCCGTTTCATACTGTTTAGGATGCTAAAATGAGTCATTACACGGCGAACAAACGGTGATGAATGCGCCACCGTGGCCTATAGCGGTAGATACAGCACTTGCAATGTTCAGCAGCGCGGACCGCCTCCAATAGAATGCAGTGCAATACAATGAAATACAGCGGTCTTTAGAGGGAGCTCGTGAGAGAGAAAAACAGAACGTTGCTTAGCCCCTCTTTAACCGTCACAATGCACACACACACACGCACTCTACCATGATTTGATGAGCTGTGTTGGTCTCATTTTTCAAGTTCTAAAATAATATTTTTTAGACTAAAGGCGTGTGTTCGCATTTCACCTGAAGATGTGAAGATGTCTCAAATCTCCACTTCAACAAATTTAACATGTATCCAGTAAAACCGTGTGCTAATAAGAACTTTTCCTTGCAGTGTTGTAGCCTATATTATCCACTAAGGGGTGCAAATTCTTATTAGAAGACACCTGAAAATGGAGCAGTGTTAAAATGTATTGAGAAATTAATCATACGTATAACATGGAAATTATCTTTTTCTTTTTTCAATCATTTTATTTCACATATTCAGCCTTTTTGAGATATCTCTAATCTTGTTTAAGGGACACGTTTACTCAAGCACACACTTTCACACACAGACAAAAGTATACTTTAGGTATAAACTAAACTGTTACAAACTGTTTTCTATGATCAAGTCACAGTTTAGTCTACTATCATTTTAGCCTACAGTAATCAAGTCAGACTATTTTATAGGAAAACATCTTTAACTGCAACGCCCTCTAAAGGTCTAATATTCGATTGCAACCACGGGTGAATTGGGTTACTGCTCATTTACAGAAGTTCTGTAAAATGCATCAACCTGCGCCTGCGTAGCCGTTGGAAAGCCTTCCGGAGTGGGATTGTTCTGACATTAGGGCGCATTGTTTATCCTTTGTCTACTTTCGTTTTATAGCTGCTAAAAAGTTTGATTTAAGGACATAATGGATTCCAAATTGGTGAATTTTACAGAGGGTGAATTTTACCAGCTCAATTTCGATTCAAGAGCATACATAGAAACGTTTTATTCAAACCCAGGTGGTCATAAAGATGAAAATTATCTGTCCTTTGTTTTACAACGATTGAGTGAAACATTCTCCTCTGGTAAGCAATATTGCCATTCAAGACAAGTCTTTTTTAGTAAAAATGCGCATTGGTCGAATTGCCATTTAATTCATGGTGATTTATCTAGATCTTCTCTCTTCAGGAAAGTACAAAGGTCAGCGCTTGGTAGACGTGGGGAGCGCAGCCTCGATTCACTGCGTAATTAGTGCTTGTGCGCACTTCGACGAAGTCATCCTGTCAGACTACACTGACAGAAACATCGCTGAGATTAGCCAGTGGCTATGCAATGAGTCTGGTTGTTTTGACTGGACTCCAGTCATACAGCAAGTTTGTCAAATGGAAAAAGGAAGGCAAGAATTCCATGTCAACATTTGTAAGAGCAATAGTTGCTAGATCATGTGGTTGATTCATTTGGTTAACCCTTGGATTGGTATAGCTCTGCTAGAAACCTATTGTTAAACCTTTATGTTTGGAAGCGGCGTGTAAAGACTTTCCTTCCTATCGCGCTGCGCTGCGTAATGTGTCATCAATTCTGAAGCCTTGCGGTGTATTGGTGATGGTCGGTGTGCTTGGAGAATCATTTTATATTGTAGCTGAAAAACGCTTCTCCTGTTTGCCTCTGACACGCTCAAATGTCGAAGAAACGTTTCGAGAACTTGGCTTCTCCATACTTGAGTTTAAGACTTTTAACAGTGACCCCGTGGAAATGAACCATGTCTCAGACTATGATGCAATATTTTATGTTGTCGCGCAAAAATCTATTTGATGCGGAACGGAGAATTTCTGTATTCTACGTACACTTTGTTGTACTTTTGGGAGCAGAGTAGGCCTAATGACTATCCAATTCCCGAGAATCCAACTTCCGATTAAATTACTCCATACATACATACATAATCTATTAATGATACACTTTGGATTTGTCAGTAAAATTATAAGATTATCTCATTTATGCATTAGCTAAAGGTGATCTCAATCACCTGTGTGCACATTAATCCTCTCCAACTTGTACATTGAGGAATAAACATGTTGTTGAATAACTCTGCTGTCTATACTGTTCAATTTGTGTGTTATAAGTGGAATTGAGATGAACAATGTCACAATGAGAACAAAATGTCGCAATCTGTCACAAATATCACAATCAGAAAAAAATATCAAAGGACAAAAATCAGTCTCATCCGGTTTATCAGGATTTTGTGGTTTATTAATCTTTAGATTATGAGTGTAGGGGAAGCAATTGTGGGTGGACATACTGATGTATTAGATGGTGCCCTGTAGATGGTGGTATTGGATCAATCTGACGGCCCATAGGCCCTGGCACCACAATATCTTTATTTTATATCACAGCTACAGGTCTGAAAAATATTGATGCATAGCAAATTAACCTACAGAACTGATTTAAGCAGAGATGATTGAGGAGCAGTTATGGTGTGAGTAGGCAAAATAACTACAAATAGTACTGCCCAGATGTTGGTCAAACTTTCAGATAACATGGGTATTAAGAAACAAATGGTTAAAATTTGGGGGTAATCTGGAACACCATGACTTTTTATTGTGTCAGTGACACTATTGCCTCGGAGTAAGTCTTGAATTAGGTTCTGCATTATTATTTATTTTTCTTGATGGTGGAGGGTTGCCCAATCAAGCCCTGCTTCACCTGACCCCATCAAAGTGACCTTGAGCAAGATACTGAACCCCAAGTCGCTCTTGATGGCAGGTTGGTGTCTTGCATGGCAGCCTTTGCCAATCACGTGTGAATGGGTGAATGTGAGGCATTCATTATAAAATGCATTGAGTGCTCCTAGGAGCTACATAAATGCAGTCCATATACAATTTTACCATTTCCCCTTCATAGCCCTGCATGGTGGTGGCATTTGCATAAATTCAAGAAATTTGTGCTTTCTGAAGATGAACATCTGGTGTGCAGTCCCCTGAGGGACCAAAAGGGAAGTATGGTACACTGGATGGTCACCTGCTCTGCGCCATCAGAGCCTTGACATAACCACTAAGCTTTTAATCCATCTTCACATCAGACAAGATAACCATCCAGATTCAGTTTTAGTGGATCACATAACCTTTGTCTGATTAGACTCCACAGTCTCCAACTAGTGTCACTGTGCACAATCAAAGGCTTTTGAAGCTATATTTTTGGTGAGTTCTGTGCACAAGAAATTAATTGTTAAAATAGCAAAATTAAAGTTTTGAGAAACATCCCCCAAAACAGCAACTACAACTTGTATCAAGCAGAACAGGCAAATAGTATTTAAAATATTACACTTTTGAAATAAAATGTTCTTGTCATTGTCTGTTTATATTAAACTAATATTCTAATATGGGAAAAAACTCAAAGTAGGAGGGCCTTTGGGTCACAATTTGCATGTAATTTGGACTGTAGTTCAAGCTCCTTCAGGATCTCAATATATTAAAAGGTCAATGTGCCGATCACTTAATTGCATTCCTACAAACCATATCTTATTTGCAAAAAATATAGCCATGAGCTTTATCTGTGCATTTTTATTCATAGTCTGGCTATGCCAAGGTAAGACAAGGCTTTTACATTTGAGTACTGTATTCCTTCTTTTACATTATGGTCAAGACAAACAAACATCTCTCTCTAACACTCTAAACTTTTACAGAATCAAGTGGCCAGATTACATTAATGCAGACACCAGCAGTGGCAGCTGTTCAGCAAGGAGACAGAGTTGTCTTAACATGTAAAGCCAGCAGTGATGTTTACACAGAATGGGGATACCCTGCTTTAGCTTGGTACCAACAGAAATCTGGAAAGACTCCTACACTCCTTGTCCACAAGGCAACAACACTCTTGTCTTGGACACCACCTAGATTCAGTAGCAGTGGATCTGGAAGTCACTTCACTCTGACCATCAGTGGAGTCCAGGCTGAAGATTCAGGCGATTATTACTGTCAGAGTTTCCACTTCCCCAACAGTGTGTATGTGTTCACACAGTGATACAGAGCAGTACAAAAACCTTGTACAGTAAGACATCATTTGGCTGAACCACTAGAGCACTGACTTTCTGAGCTAAGGAATAACACCTCATATGCCTATTTAAACCTCATGATTAAATGAGGTTGTTTCTGATGTATTTAAAACCATAATTGCTTCAACTGTTTAATTAAAATAAAAACATTGAATGCAACAATTAGGACATTTTATATCAGAATATGTACACAATGATAAAGTCAAACAGTGTGGTAATTAAAGTTATTGCTCCCCTCTTAGAAACAAATGTTCAAAGCACTGGATTTTAATAAATTTTATTGATACTGACATGTACACACAAACAGTGATAGACCGACACAATGCGTGTGCGCGCACACACACACACACCTCTACCAGAGGCAGGAGAATGTTTATTCATTTGTGAAATGTTCTGTAACAGTCACGCTAAAGATACACTAAAATTTGCATGGTCAAAGCTCAGCAGTTTTCCACTCTCGGAATAGAAATCTAGGTTCCCACATGTACAGTAATGTCTGCCACTGAAGACTGCTGGCTGTAAGTCATATGATGAAAATGACACATTCAAGGTAATAAAATAAATCACAATATTCATGGTTATCAACATGGCTACTTATTGGCTATGGAGCTTTATAGGCACAAGACCTGCGTCCATACCAGATCCACTGATGACCAAACTTGGGCCTGGTTTTCCAAAACCTTCTCATCACTAAGTTACACTTCACCACTATGACATGTCTGTAGACAATAAGTATAGAAGACACCCATTAGTGATTAACATGAGGTACTAAATGTTTAATGCGTGGGAGAAATAGTCAAATAGTAGGAATAGTAGATTTGGTTGTGATAGGCTGAAATGAGCAGAGTCATGCTTGTTGGAAATTCATCCTTAGCTTCAGCTTACACACAAACTGGATACCTCTTCTGACTGGACATTCTTCCCTTACTCACTGTTAACAACAATTCTGTCCTAACTTAGTGCACTTCAATTTTTCTGCAGGCTGTTTATTGGCAGCTGATGTATGCCCTTCCCATAAAGACACACTGCTTAGATATCATGGAACACCTAACCTCTTCTTGATATATATGCATTACCAACCTCTCTAGCCTTTTTACTTTTGATAATGGCACTTCATACTGACACAGGCCACATTATATTAGGGAACAGACCCAACACGGCATCATTTCTGCTTCCCTGTTGGCTCTGACCTGTCATTTTTTCCAGGCCCTCCTCTACCTGCTCTCAATCACTCAGGTCTGCATTATACTACCCCCTTAACTCTTTGTCACCTGGTGGGGGGATTAACAGAGAAACAGGAACCAAAAAAAGTTGTGTGTGTGTGTGGGGGGGGGAGGGGGGGGGGGGGGGGGGGGTGGGTCTGGTATGTGTGTCATGGTTCTAAGGGGGTTGGCATATAAAATCCATTTGCATGTTAAGAACACTTATATCCATATACAGCTAACTAGAGCAGATCGCTTGCCACATTGTAAAAAGCAAAATGATTTCCTTTAGTCTCTGTATATGGATAATTGCCATTTACATTTACGGTAAGGATTTTAATATCCCTCTTGCGTTTACAACATGGTGTTTCACAAGATGAAGAAGAAACACCTTATCATGACTGCTTTGATAGTGTCTTTATTAATGTAACCATTTCTCTTTTTCAGAATGTTACGGAGAGATAACAGTCCTGCAGACTCCTGACATTAGGCATGTTCTTCAAGGGCAGTCAGTCAATATTCACTGTAAAACCAGCCCCGCAGCATACCCTGACTGTGGTAAATCTGGAAAACCTTGTCTGTTCTGGTACCTAAAGAGAGAGGGAACACCCCCAAAAATCCTTGTTTATCATGCAGATCAGCGACACACAAATGCCCCAGCAAGATTTAATGGCCATGGATCTGGTAGTGACTTTACACTGACAATAAATGGAGTAGAGCATGAAGATGCAGGTGTTTACTACTGCAAGAGTATACACAGTGGGAATGTGTTCACACGGTGATACAGACCTGCACAAAAACTTCAAGAAAGCTTGTGACAACCATAATGGTGATTGAACGATCAATAAGGTATAGGTCTTTTAAACACTTATATACAACTTTAAATTGATATTAAAATATCTAATTCCAATTTCCCATTATTCAAATAAAAATCTAGGGCAAATTTACAGAAAATTGACAGGCAGTCCAGAAAACTTTTCTGTGGACTAAAATTTGTTGTTCATCACTTCATGGGCTGAAATGTATTAAGATCAAAATGGAACAGTTTTATTTTCAACATCTTATGTACAGTCTCCACAAATGGCTATTTTACCTTCATGGGATGCCCTTTTTGTCATATTGATGATAAACTCATGTTTCGATTAATTATATATATATATGTTTATTTAATGCAACCTGTATTGGTGTTTGTTATCTTTCATATTATGTGAACAGGACAAAAAATGTGTAAATTGTTTTTGTGCTGTATGTGGACATAAGAACAACCAAATAGGCCTTATCTATTTTACATTGGCCAATTTGTAACTTGATTAAAAATGATGACACTCAATGAAATATTTACATTGATTCTGTATTTTTTTGCTGTTAGCAGATGTGTCTTTGCAGTTGTTAGTCTATAAACTCTTTGGTGAACTATAATGACATGCTACATCAATCTTATTGACAAAAAAGCAGAAAAAACAACAACAAATAAAATCAGTACAACATTTTTATTTTTGATTTTCAGTCTAACTGCAATTGCTGAAGGACATTTTTCTCAAAGGCTATGTGGTAGACAAACGTAATAAAAGTTTGGAGCTGTTTGCCTTAATAGAAATTAAATGATCTGACACCCACACTTGAGAGAATGAAACAGAAACTCTACTTAGAGCATTCACCTCTCTTTATAACTTTGGTGACTGGACACTGGGAGCCCTGTTTGGCCTCACAGGTTACTGAGGCTCCCTTGGTCCACTCCTCAGAAGGTATGGTCAGGGTGCTGCTCCAGCTATACAGACCGTTCGCCTCTGGACTCCAACCACTAGCCACTCCAGTCCTGCTGTTCCCATTCACCTTCCAGCTGATAGCCCAATCTGAGGGGAAACCTCCACTGGCCAGACAAACCAGGGTAGAGGTACTCTTGGACAGCTCTTCTCTAGAGGGGGGCAAGACTGTCACTTTAGGAATGGTGTTGCCTAAATGGCAGAGGGAGACAGCAAATAAACACAAAGGGGAGATAGACATCACATGTCATTAAATATTACTGAATGATATTTCAAAAAGCCATAACTAAAGATAAATGATAGACTATGTAGGCCTATTGCCTAAAAGGGTTTGTGTTCCCTTAGTCCAGCTTTTTCTATTGACGGGTTATTAGAGGCAATGCATGCGCACTCGCCTCGCATGTCGCCTGTCAGATGCGTATGCTATGCGGTCCATTTTATTTCAATATTTCGAGACCTTGCCATTCGCTATACACAATTAGGCTACCTACTATTAACAGACTTGGCTATTCGCTGAAAGAGCTTGCTTGCCTAGATTTTCTTACAATTTGCTAGGTCTAGCAATTTTAGGTTATATCTGTAGCTATATAATAGCCTGAGGTTCTTGCAAATAAGATAAGAACATTCTGCCACAACAACGGTCGTTATTTGAGATAAAAACAAACAATGGCACAGAATTTAGTCTTAGTCAGAGTAAAACAATCACTTACTTCCAACTTCAAGTCTTGTGCCGCTGCCAAAGGTGTACCACAGTGATAGAAACCATATCAGGGGCCGTACAAAAACCCCATCTCCGAGCGCATGCAAATTCTACATTTTCTCATTTAGTTGTACCCGTGCGAATACCCTGCAGTTACACACACTTGACCAATATTAAACTTTTTATATATGGATCTATTTTATGTCTGTCGATTTATTAATTAACACACCAGACGCATGTGTGAATAAATCCTTAAAAAGACCAACCAGCCTGATTTTAGTTAATTCAGAGTATGCAAATTTCTGTTGTAACAGTCTAATTTTTTGCTAGGTCTTGCATTAAGATTGTTTTCTTTCTTTTCTCTTTCTTATAGGCTCGTAAAGCCTAAACATAAATGATCACTTTAGCAGGTCCTACGCATAGAGGGTCATCTTCTCCCGTCATTAGAAAAAATAGTACTCCACACCAGAAGATGGCAGTATTTAGCAAAGGTTTGATACGGTGTACACCTACGACAGTAGGATTCGCTAGGCCACCATTTCCTGTTTTATCACGGCTGGTCGTTTCTGTGTTCACGTATTTGCCCAATCCAGCAAACTCTTCGTCAAATGCATGGCTTTTACAAGCTCTTCACTGTGATATTATAAGTAGAGTGTTGTCTTCGTTGGAAAATGGCATCCGCGGAGAGTTCAAACACTAGTAAGTTAGTATTTTTGGCTTATTGGATAATAGTCGACTACCAGCTATGTGTACGTGAAAACATCAACAACAAAGACAACGTTCAGCAAAGTTAAAACAGGATTCCTGTTATAGGAAGAGTTACTTGTTTCTTGTTGTAGAAGTGTTCACCAAGTGGAAATGTAACGTTATGTGTGCTGCCAGAGCCCTGGTGCTGCCAAGCTGCATCTGATCTGCATGGAGAAGTGGAATAAGCAATTATTTTGGCTATGCTGCCTATTCCAATGTTTGGTGTTAACATGAGCAAGACGTTAATACATTAACGTTACCTAACGTTAACCTAACCTAACGTTAATTCCTCAATTGCTATAGAGCTGTATTTCTTGGCTTACGCAGATTTTGCCAAACTGACCCTAACGTTACCCCATCATTACAATGGTGTAAAATTACTAATCACACAGTGGTCTAAAATTTACAATTGGTTAATTATTTGTTTATTTGGTTTTCTACGCTAGCCAGCTCCCTACCTATCTCTTCCCTCCGCCTTCTGGTGTCTCCTCTACGTCTGATGTCAGCGTTCATGTGGCAGGTGGCAGAACACCACAGCATTCCCCATTTTGGAAAGTTGGTGGAATTTATTAGCCTGGTGTCCAATACTGCCCCCAGCTTCTTCAACCAAAACCAGGTCACAAAACTCATAATTCAGCTTCAAACTAGGGTAAGGTCATGGTGTACACCTATGTCATTTTAATTTTAGGTTTGCCCACCAGCAAAATGTTGGATACGAAATCCGCTCCACTTTTTTGCAGCAGTCCTGTGAGGGCCATTTATTCCTTCCTTTCTTTGTTAAAATTTGAAAATAAGTAACAAATAATAATAACGTTACATAAAATGTATTTCTGGCTCTTGATTTAGTCTTGTGCCACAGTGGGAAAGCTGTGGAGTAAATGTTTCATACCTAGACAATTGATTGACATTCCTTGCCTACCAAACAGCTACTGACACAAGCATTTTGGACTGGCACCCAAATCAGAAATATTCTTAAATATAAGGCAGGTATTTTCTGTATAAGAAAGTGAGGGATGTGTTTGTTACAGCACTACTGAAACAGTACAGATGGGTTGCCTATGGCTTTTTTGATGAACTGTTTATTGAAATACATTGTTTATTGAAATACATTGAAATACAATGCTTAAAGTTCATTCATTAAGTATTCAGACTATTTATACCAATTCTGTAAATGGATTATTACAAACATTATACAGCTGCAACACAGAAGTAAATGAAGGTCATCAAAGTCCTACAAACATCTTCTGTGTTATGTTTTAGGCTCACTGTTGTATTGCCTTCGATTTTTCAAACAGCAGTTTCATTCAAGTCTTTCCGTAAATTGTTCAGGTAATCCTGGAATTTTACCGTGATGAATGTCCAGCCGTAGTGACTATCCAGCCTCACCTTGATGTATTGATCAACCTGA
Organism: Limnothrissa miodon; assembly: GCA_017657215.1. Taxonomy (NCBI): domain Eukaryota; kingdom Metazoa; phylum Chordata; class Actinopteri; order Clupeiformes; family Clupeidae; genus Limnothrissa; species Limnothrissa miodon. Next base: position 238,576 of record JAGFZM010000860.1, read on the forward strand.
AACAGTCGGTATGATTTTTTCCTCTAATTTAAATGGCTTAGATAATTTACATAACCTGTTAGCTAGATTTGTTGTTATTGTTGTTGTCGTGCTTTGGGATTGTCACAGTTTTCATATGGCTTATTTCAGAGTACAGACGAGGACGTTGTGAAGTATTTGGAGGACTTTGCTGAGCTGATCCAAACTGTTCTGACAAACCCAAACTCGAGAGAACATTATTTTAAGGTAATTGTGTAATGTCCTGAGTTGTCTTTCCATATAGCTCTTATTATTACATGTGTTTCCCTAAACCATACAGCAAGCAAATAAACCATAGTTGCTAATCAGACCTATTTATATTTAAATATATGCTTTTAGCAGGCGTACAGTTTTCCACTTACAATTAAAGCCCGTCTCCCCTTGAGCAACTTAGGTTAAAGTGCCCTGCTCAAGAGGACGATGGATGTAGTGCGATTAAAAAATAAATTAATTAATCAAAAATTCAGACTACAGGCATGCTGTTCCACAACCAGTATCACCCATTTAGTTGGTTGCAGTGTAGTTGTTGTTTGCCAACCAAGTTGCTAGTCCTGGTGTGTGTCTCTGCAGAATGTGTTTCCTCATCTGTATGGCGCTGAATATGAAGCAGCCCTTCAGAATATGGTCTTGGAGTTTGTCTTCAGAGTGGAGGAGCTGCTGCCTGTGCCAGACTTGAAACAGGTTAGTTTCAGTGAATAGGCTTTAAAAGAAAGAAAAAGTGAAAGAAAGAAACGACAAATAAACACACTCTACTTTGCCGTGTTGGAATACACAGACAGCAGCTTGGCTTTCTGCAGCCCCTTGTGATTTGGTGGACTGCTCAATGTTACTAACACAGCCTGAAGATCTGAAGAACTTGGTTGCAGTGATGAGTGGTAAGCCATTGATTTACCACATTTATCCTTGCCATAATTGTTTTTGTTGTAGCGCGTATTTATTGGCTTGATTTGAGGTACAAGAATGGTGAACATTTAAGCAAAAAGCCCCAAGAGGCTGTTTTGTATGGTCATTATTGCACAGCTGAGAGATGTTGTTAGGCACAAAGTGAAGGTGATTGCCATTATTCTCTGTTTAGCTGTGCAGTGTTCACAGTATGGAACATACTAGACTGGCAATCAAAAGTCAATGGGAATGTTCAAACCGCTTTTTACCTAAACACATCTTTCTTTCTCATAGACTCCCAGTGTAAGCTACCCGATCATGCAGCTGACAAACTGTTTCCTGTGCCACATCGGTGTACTCCACCATCAAAGTGGAAACTTTGTGTGTACGCTTAGGGCTAATCCAAATAATTGACTTGTGTGATATGTGCCAGAACATGTCAGTGTGTGTGCCTCACATTTGGTACACAGATGCACAGACATTTTTGTGTGCGGCTGTGCGCCTGGCATTTGGTACACAGATGCATTCACAGTAGATTAGAATGCATGGCATTTTATAGTTTTTCTCAGTCGCTTTGGTAATATTTGCACAGCAGTTAATTTATTTCTCAAAACAATTAGTGCAAACTGCAAAACCTAGTGGACAGCCTGCAAAAGCATGTAATTTGCTCGAAATTGATAATCCATTCCAAGTATTCATGTCAATAAAATTGTCAGTGCCATGAAAATGAAGTCTTGACACCATCTTTATAAAAAAATGGCTTTGCCATGTTTTCATAATGACAGTTTATTCTCTCAGTGTTTTCCAATGCATAAAAAGGTCAGAACTTGGAGAGACGCTACCTACAGGGTTCCCACGGATCCTTGAAATCCTTGAAAGTTTGTGATTTTGAAAAAATAAGTTCAAGGCCCTGGAAAGTTTTTGAAAATGGGCATAAAAAGACACTGTCCTTGAAAGTCCTTGAATATTTTTGGTGGTTTGGCAGTTTTGCATCCATGTTACATGTGTCGTTATTTTGCCACCACCAGTTGTGTGGTGTAGCCTAAGAGATCAAGATAAAAGTTTGTCTAAAGTGCAAAAACAAGTGACACTAAATAATGCGTCCTCAATACTGAAGACCTATGGTCTTCTTCAGATTAATGTGAACTATCTATAAGAATGCAGGAGCCATCTACTTTTTCAAAACTTTTGAGGGTAATCCCCCAGTTCCATATATATAGCAAAGCACAACCTAAGAACAAAATAATATAGCTTGTGTTCAGTAACCTGAGCTGAAAAATGTGTGAAGTTTGTTGGGCTCACACCAATGTGTATGATGCTAAGATAAACAGATCTTGTGGGAGTAGCGACGGGTATGTCAATGCATGGATGGACTAATTTCTGCACTACCTTCTACACAAGCTTTTCAATCTTTGTTTGACTACTTGGGTGCTCTGAAGCCATCTCGCTATTTTAGCCTACCTATTTTAAAGGCGCTCTAAGCGATGCTGTTTCACGTCACTTCTTGTTGACGTTCGAAGTATTGTCAAACAAAACGGAGGACAGCTCACGCTCTCTGAAACACTCATGAAAGTGCATTTCCTTCTTATCGGCTGGAACACTGTTATGTTTTGTTTTATGCTAGGTTTGCCCACTGTGTTTTTGTTGCCGTTTGTGGAGCCTGGGCTGTCTACAGAGACCAAATTTTTTTACAGTGTGTTCAGGGGACAGGCAGCTAGCAGATTGTGAGAAGATGTTTGATGTATGTAACAACACATGTTTTAGTCCTAAAAACGCGTCACATCACTTAGAGCACCTTTAAGTAAGCTGTAACCTTTTTAAATGCGCTTGATTGCAGGAAAGGACATCTACTTTCCTCAAAATTTCCTGGAGAGGGGCAGATCACAGACCCCACCATGCAAATATTTCTGTGAAATGATATAGAACTAAATGCATGACAAAGCATGTATTTTGGATATGAATGTAAGCTATAAATATTATTATAATTGTTAATTGATAACATATTCAGCGGTCGCCTGGGCCCGCCCATACTTCCTGTGACGCTATATTTAATTTTGCGAGCAAAGTCAGTCTGGCCATGCAGCCGTTATAGAGCATTTCTGTTCCCAAAAAAGTGGGAATAATGAGAAACAAGCTTTCTTTCCCAGTGCCAGTGAGGCATCTGATAGATGCAGGTTAAGCCCGCCTCTCAGAAGGCAGGTAGTATGGTAGCTTGGCCAGACAAAGCTCCTGTGAGCTTATAGTCGTGGAAGCCAGGCTAATTCAGCGGTAGCAGTAGGTAATACAGTCCTGTGTTGTCCTTGAATTTAAGAAAATTGGTCCTGGAAAGTCCTTGAATTTGATGTTGACCAAGGTGTGGGAACCCTGTACCTAAAAATGCTCAAGACAGAACTATACTTGTAAAGCCATTTAAAAGTTACGGTAAAGTTAGACATTGCTGTAGTTAGGGGAGTAAGTGACTACAAGGGCTAAAAAATCATTCGGAAATCATTAGGAATCGCCTTCCCATTCCCCCCTGCATCCTCACCACTCTTCCCGTTCCCCCCTGCATCCTCACCTCTCTTCCACGATGCTGAACCTCCATATCTGTGTTACAAAATTGTAGAAATGGTTCATGGGATTCATCCATGAGTGACTATGAACAAGTGGCTTGTCTTTGGTTACAACTACAGTAATACTTCACACACCTCCTCGTGGGGGAAAGCTGAAGTTCACCTAAGACACTGTTCAACTTAGGTGACATTTCCAGGAAAAAAATGATATAGTGAAAAAGGTATAGAAATTGCTTGACAGACAGCTATTTATTGAGATTTGATAACTAGTTCAACAATTTTCTATGTAATGACTCAAGGAACAAAAGTAAGGCTATTAGTTTTATTGAGAATGACTATTCAGCATCCATAAGTATAAATAATTTTGACTGACATGACATAAGCAAATGGAAATGTTAAAAAGCAGCAGAGAATTGTATGAAAACAACTCATACATGTCCAAAGGCATTTGCAGTTTGTTCAGAGGGAGGAGAAATTGCCACTGTGATGTGCACAAACGACTAATGTTGTGGAGGTTGAACTAATAGTTATGAGAATTTTAATTCTGATCTGAAAAAATGCACCAAAGCGACTGAGAAAAACTGTAAATCTGAACCATCGAGTCAAAATGAGTGCAAAAATCTGAATTCAATCTGAGGGACACCAAAGTCACCTGATTTCTGAATGTTTTCATATCTCTTGCTAAAACCATTGTCTGGTCTACTTCACAGCTTCTCCTGCCTGTCTCATTGAGGAGGAAGTTGTGGTAATTGCTGATCCATCCAATCCAGTCGAAGTTGTTGAGAGGGTTGTTTTGACCGATTCAAGCCAACCTCATGAGATAGTGGAGTGTGATGAAACAGAGGAGTTTGATGGCTTAGAATCTGTGTCTTATGAAGAAGGTGGTCCAGAAGAAGGGCATGTTCCCCAGGAGGAAGCGGTAGTAAACGCCATCCAAAATGTAGCCGTCATGGAAAATGAAGGTGTGTCTGAACTGGAAGGCGCGCAGACCAACCAACAAATATATGTGATCCAGCAACCTGCGGGAGCCGATACAAAACCCTCTCCTCCCTCCACTGTGTATGTGATAAACTCTGTTGCTCCCAATAAGCATAGTGACCAGTCATCTGAAGTCACGCCGATCAGCGTGGAAAAATGGATCTCCCAAATAGCAGGCAAAGTCATTTCACTTCCTTTCCTACCAAGCCTGCCCAAATCAAGCATTCCGCGTTCCAGATCCTTAAGGTCTCGTCGTTCACGTGGAAATCAGGAAAAGACTATTCTAGGCAGAAATGCCGCATCTAGGGAGGGGGCACCAGGTGAATCACAGGGATTTTCTCAACCATGGAAGCACCGTCAGACGTACACATGCAACCAGTGTGGTAAAATCTTTCCGTACCAATGTGTGTTGGATGACCACGAGCGCACCCACACGGGTCAGAAACCATTCCAGTGCACTGTTTGCGGCAAGACGTTTCGCTCACGCAGCTTCCTGACAATCCACGAGAAGATCCACTCCAACGTGCGCCCTTTCCAGTGCCAGATTTGCAACAAGGCCTTCCGGAAACGCGCGGACGTGATAAAACATCACCTGGTGCACACGGGTGAGAAGCCATACAAGTGCACCATCTGTGGGAAGGGTTTCACCCAGGCCTCGTACCTGAAGATTCACCAGGCCTGCCACACCTCCGAGCACCATTACCCCTGCCCTCACTGTGAAAAGACCTTCCCCACAGCCTTCAAGCTGCGGATGCATGAGCGCTACCACACGATGGAGCGGCCCCATCAATGCTCCAAGTGCGGCAAGAGCTTCATCCACCTCTCCATGCTCAAGAGGCACATGGGCTACCACACGGGCAAACGCCAGTACCTCTGCTCCCTGTGTGGCAAGGCGTTTGTCTACATGTTCGACCTGAAGAAGCACCAGCGCCGACACGGCAAGCCCAAAGAGGAGGTGCCTTGCCAGATCTGCCACAAGACCTTCTCAAGCCCAGAGGGGCTGAGGTGCCACATGCGCATCCATACTGGCGAGCAGCCCTTTCAGTGCCAGGAGTGCGGCAAGGCCTTCACCCAGCTGGGCAACCTGAGGAGGCACCAGCGTGTTCACACTGGGGAGCGGCCGTTCACCTGCAAGGTGTGCAACAAGACCTTCAAGCACTCCTCCCACCTAAAGGACCACTCACATGTCCACACGGGTGCCTGGCCATACCACTGTGGTCAATGTGGTAAACAGTTCAGGGGGCCCGGGCCCTTGAGGAAGCACGAGACCACTCACACAAACCCACAAGAGGGCCGAAGGAGTGGTCGTAGGAAGCAGGAACCACAAAGGACCTGACATGCCTCAGGTTACTAACCTGTTTCTGATATTAAAATAAGTCTAAGAGCTCTAATTATCCACAGAAGAGAAAACTGTAACTTATGGCTCAAGTTGGCTAGGTAAAACAGTAGTGTGCATTTCATCATTCAATATAAGGTTTTGTTTAAAAAAAAAAGTTCAGTTACTGGCAACAAACAGACCAGGTTTAATATAAATGCTTGTTTAATGTGTTTAATGCTTGTTTATCTTAGACACTGTAAATTCTTAAAATAATTGTCATGAACCTTTGAAAAAAAATGACTTGTATAGCATTGTAATTAATTTATATCAATTTCCAACTTATATTTAATTCAACATGTTTCAAAACACAATCCTTCCAAGGCTCTTAGTTTACTTAAATGTATACATCCTTCTAATAAAACCAATAGAACTTGAAAAAACACATTTGTCGTTCAATTTTATTAAATACATTTTACCACAAAAGTTTTTTTATGTGTGTTTAAATTAGGAAAAAGGTCTCTTGCATTCATGCTGTTTTTTATGTGGCAGTAATTCAAACAAATATCTTGCATATAGAGGGTCGGGCAAGGGAGAAGAGGTGCGTCAGGTCTGTTGCATTGCAGTTTTATGCAGTAAGGATGCATTTATTTTCTGGAAATGACGGTGTTACAATGGAGCCATCTAAAGGCCTGCATTGTTGAGTTTGATGCTGGTTTAAGACACATTGAATAATCTGAATCAAAGAATCAGTTTATTATTTGGGTATAAATCTCAATTAAACTATTAACTAGACTTAACTACTATTAACTACCAAGACACTACAATTCACCTTTTCAGCACCTGTGTTTGTCTTATATTTTTGCCATCATCACATATGTCACAAATAGAGAGACATTGCAGTGTTTTCATCTACAGTAGGATAGAGTTTGTAACCCTTATGACAGAAACCATACCAAGACTTTTTGAGTTGAAGAGAGTTTTTCAAGCTACAAGATGCTCTGGATTCAATATTGTGGTTATTTTACACTGGCCCAGTAATCCATTGTGTTCATCATACTGCACAAGAAAACGGTCAACTTTATTGATTGATTGATTGATTTTTATTACATGTTAAAATTTCATCGTCCTCATGCCCCCAAAGCAAGCCATAGGCGACGGTGGCAAGGAAAAACTCCCAGCTGAGAGCTGGAAGAAACCTTGGGAGGACCCAGACTTTTGGGGGAACCCATCCTCCTTGGGCTGGTGCTTGGACAGCGGTGCCTGGAGCGATATTTGAGAGAAGCTGGAACAGGGAAAAGTCAGACTGGCGATTAGCAACTATGATATAGTTGATATAGTTAGTTTATTCATAGTCCCCTTGAAGAAATTATTTTTTACAGTTTCATACATTCTATCACATGTGAGCTGTTTCAGAGTAGTTTAGCTTAGAATGTTACACATTTTTAAAGCTGCAATACTGTACACTTCATGTATGAAATAAACATGTAAAAAATAAAATTTCTACCTTTTAGTTGTGAGTTCCCGCTGGGGATGAGGAATCTTCTGCCATGGCTGATCCTTCCTCCTGATGGCCAAAAAGTTGTATGGTACTCTTGTGTGGGCACATTTAGAGATTCTGAGATGTGCCTACAAAATAATAGGTGAGTGTGGTGAGTGTTTTTCAAGATATTTGACAGGTCTTTTCAATAATTTGTTTACCAGCTATGTACAGAGCGTAATGTTTCTGGCATTGTAAATATATGATTTTGAACCATCATAATGTGGCCCCAAATACAAAAACTTTTGTCTTTTTACCTATACGCAGCTTACCTGTGTAAAAGTGTTTTGACACTTCCCATACAAACCACAATTGTAGGGCTTTTGTGGCTGCTGTTTCCAAATATTTGATGGCAGCCTTTCTAATAAAAATGCCTTTCCTTCTCCCCCTAGGAACTCCTTCTTACTGTATGTGTTGCCTGGCTTTCTCAAGTTGTCTTCTCTTATTGTGAATTGGTGTTGCTGCTGCTCACACAGCACACAGCACACGTGTTGAGTATACGCCTCCTTGCCTTCCACCTTTCCTTTTTTAAAGCTTTCCTGCTTTCCTTTTCTCTTTGCTGCCTGCGCCGCTCTATCTCATGTTGGGCTGTTGTTATTTTGAATTCTGTCTCTTTTTCTATTGGACAGATATAAACACATGTGGCCATGGCTCGCAGGAGACGTCCTGGTGCCTCGTTGATGTGGTAGCACATTAAGGGTGCATTCACACTAGGTCCCTTGGACCGGACCCGAGTCCGCCTGAAAGAGGTGGTCTGGGGTAGAACGCTGAAGTAGGTTGCTAAGCAAACATTCTAAAGAATGTAAAGAATCTTTACTTTCAATCATCGTTTTGACCTATGGTTTTGACGCGAGATAGGCTATTCTGGAAGCTTGTGTCTGCTTATGACATAAACGGACCAGGGTGCGGAGACAAACGTGTAATGTGAACAGAGACCAACTGCGGCAGGGGTCTGGGGGAGTTACCGGACTCGGGTCCGGTCCAGTTAAACGGACCCAGTGTGAAAGCACCCTAAATTCCATGTGTAAATTCTTTCAGACCATTTCCTGTTATTTTCACGCTCTTTCTGTAACCGCCTTTCATTCTCCTTTTGCAGTTTTTCAATTCTTTTCCTCTCTTTTTCTTCCATTTTCTCCGCCCTGCGTGCTCTCGCAATCTCTGCCTTTTTATTTTCCTTTTCCTTAGCAAATCGTTTCTGCAGATTTTTCTTTTCTTCCATTTCTAATTTTCTCAACTTGATTTGTTTTTCCTTTTCTTTTTTCTGACATTCTTTCTCCTGGGCTTTTTGTCTCTGCTTTGCCTTCTTTTCCTCTATGGCCACTTCCTTTTTGTACATAATCAAACATGTTTTAAGGTTGGCTTTCTCTTGTTTCAGCTTTTTTTCAATCATTTCCTGACTCTGTTCCAATGTTTCCTCTTGAAGTCTCAGCCTCAACTTAAACCTCTGTGACTCGTCAGACGACATTAATTTCTTATTTTTCTTAAATTCTTTCCTCTTGTGATCTAACATTTTTTTCTCTTTCTGGTAAGATGCGACAACATCTTTTTTGTGTTGTTCTACCAACTGCAGTTTCTTATCAGTGGTCAAAATCATTTTCCTGAAATAACTCAAGGGGCCATCCTCTCTATCCCTGGGGATTTGTGATGCTTCTCTCGCAACCCTTTTCTCTTCTCTCTCCTCAGCAAGCTTCTTCTGAATATTTTCCTTCTCTTCTTTCTTTATTTTATTCAGCTTGATTTGTTCTCTCTGTTCTTTTTTCTGATATTCTTTCTTCAGGGCCTTCTGTCTCTGTTTTTCCCTTTTTTCTTCTATGCCCAGGTTCTTTTTATATGTCATCAAGTTCTCTTTAAGGTCAGCTTTCTCCTGTTTCAGCTTTTGGTCAATTTTCTTCTGACCCTGTTTTAATATGCCCTCTTGCATTTTCAGCACCTCTTCAATGCTGTTTATCAAGTCAGGTGGCAGCAATTTCTCATTTATCTTACATTGTTTCCTCCTGAGTTCCAACTGCAGTTTCTCTTTTTGGTAAGATGCCAGTGCATCTTTTTTGTGTTGTTTTACCAACTGCAGTTTCTTTTCAGTGGTCAAAACCATGTTTCTGAAATGAATCAGCTGCTCATCTTCCTTGTCCCCAGTAACATGTAAGAGTTTGGGAGCAGTTGGGCTGTTGGAAGCCCTTGAGGGCAGTTTTTCCATAGCTGCATCTTCCTTTCTGCCGGTGTCCTCTCTGTTATTCTCTGAGTCAGTTTCTTTGCTGAGTCTAAAGTCTTCTGGCACTCTGTCCTCCCCTTCACTCTCCTCTCTATTTCTCATTGCAGCCTGAAAATACATCAACAATTGGCTTAAATGAGGAGTAGCATTTGGGATTTGGAGTTTTTTATTGCATGCATGATACTTCAGAAGTAAAAGTAAAAACATTTAAGTTCATATGCAGTGGCTTGGATACACACCACCTGCTGTGGCTGGCCACATTATCAGTATATTCACTAACGATACTTGAAATTAAGCAAACTTCCACTTACACTGGCTGGCGGGGTCTTTGCTGGATTCCTCTTAACCACAGTCTTAAGAGTGGTCGCACAAACAAAGATGGTGGGGGGTTCATGTGAGGCATCTCTTGCTGGTAGACCAGGCATATATTTTTCAGATAGGAACTTGTGTTGGAATGGGCACTCATCTTGGGAACAGGAACCAGTGTCCCTGGTCTGCGGTGACAATTGACAGCATGGAAATTTGTCATTTGATGGGTGCACATAATCATCCCTCAACTGAGTATCATGTATCTGAGGAAGAGGGCGCTTTGATGTGCGCTTTGGACCACGGGACAGAGGCTGAGTGGCTACGTCTTTTCTTTTGTTCTTCCCCTCGGATCCCTGTTGCAAGGTCTGCTTGAGGACAGAGCTGTTCAAATCTGTACATTTTCTCTGGGAAGAACAAGTTTCAGAAAAAAGAGGGGGTCTGGATGCATGCTGCCAACCATTGGGCAGTGGGCGAGGAACAGCACCACTTTTGATATGCTCCCTTTCCTTAGTTGTTTTTGCTGTACTTTTGCCACTTGTCAAACGGTCTGCATGAGACTGATTTCTCTCAGTAGAGACAGGTAAGGGAGAGGGCTGGGACATGCGCTCTGAACCATGTTGCAGGTGAGCAGCACCGTCTATCATCTGGTTCCTCTCCTTTCCCCCTGCCTGCCTCTCATTCTTCTCTTTCATCACTTTCCCCTCCTTCTCTCGAAGCCTTCTTTTATGTTTCACGATGTCAGGATCCAGGGGTTCAGAGACTTGTTGTTTTAGCTTTGATGGTCTTGCTTTTGTGAGCCCTGAAGCTGAAGAGGTTGCTACTTCTTGAACCGGAATTCTTGGGTCAGTGTTTGAGTCATGTTTATGATGCTGGGACTGTTTTCCTGCTGAGATCTGGGATGACTGCAGATAAGGTGGAGAACTAGTTGGAGTAGGGTGGGTAAACAAGCCAATAGCAGTTGGGATGGGAGAGAGGTACCCTTTCTCTGTCTTTGTTGTATACTGTCGAACACAAAACACAATAGAATCAATCTCCAGCAATGTTTCTACTCATCCAGTAGTTTTATTTGTGTCCCTAGGAAGTGTGTTTAAGATGGATTGAACATAAGCTGAGATCTTCTGAGAACACAGAATATAGTACATCAAACTCTCAATTGTGTTTATTTCTTTCAAACTTTTAAACTCTTTTGAGATAAGCAAATACAGTGCACAAACACCATATTTAATGAAGTTTGTGATGGAATGATGGAATAAGAATTTTTAACACTTGGACTTCCACACATCAGACGTCTTACCTCTGTGGCAGCTGGTGGTTTTGGCTGTGTTGCTACAGTAGTTAGTCTGAAGCTTGTATGTCCTTGTGGCTGATACAATGGAGGAAAGGCAGTGCAGCCTGGCCTGTGAAGAGATGGTACCATAGGGAATGGGATGGTCACTGGGCAAGGCCTTGAGCTATGGGCTGACGGTCCAGGGAAAATCTGCGCGACATCTGGCTGGTATGAAATTCTTTCTTGGCACCCAGACGTCACAGTATTTACGTTGGCACCAGGAGCTTCCATGAAGCAAGTCTGTCTGGACTCTGACGGGACCACCTCCCATGCTGGTTTACGAACAAAATCCGAGGAGGAAGAGAATGTGCTTCCTTCCTGTGTTTGCACCTATGGGAGACAAAAACGAATAATAAAAAATAATAGATTCTCTCAATAGTAGAGTGCAACAGCACACTTGGCCCCTCTACTTTGCTCTCTGTAGGTCTTTGCTCTCTGTAGGTTCTTTTCTATGTTTTTCATCTGAGTCTATAATAAATCATTCATTCATACTCACTTGCTCTCGACTCCTCCTATGCAAGTCCGTTGCCACAAGAAATTTGTCCCTGTAGACCCTCAGAAGATGGTTTTCGAAGAGTGTTCTTTCCACCTGGCATGAGAAATGCTTTCTGAGCTGTGTTCTGCCATACCTTAGGCCTCTACTTTCTCCAGTTCTGTTGTTCTACTAACTAGCCATGGCATTTGTGTATCATGTGTATCATGTATACCATGTTCATTACTAAACACTCTTGACTGATATAAATGTGCACATTTAACATACCACTGGTGGCCATTTTGGTTCAGGACTGCTAGCATCATTCGGCTGAAAAATGCAGTTTATTTTTTATTTTGTTATTTTCAGTTATATTCAGTTATATATATATCAGATGGGTTCATTACAGGTAAATTACGTTGGTGTGTTCAGTGATTTTAGTTGCTGTAGCAAATAGTCTTTCAGAAACTAACTTCTAACTTTAAATTAAAATGTATAAATTACAAGCAATTAATAAGGTGATATGACTTACATGTTCAGGTTGGACTCGTGCACGAGTCATCATGCAATCTAAAAAAAAGAACAAGAAACAAAAGTAGAAGACAATAAGAGATAAGAGTACAGAAATACCAAATAGAACACAATAATATAGTCCATAGTAACATTATGTTTGTTCATCAAACAAAAAATGTAGCCTATACTTTTAAGCATATAATTCTTACCAGATATTGAAATTATTTTGAGCAATACAATTTTGTGTCCTCTTGTTACATTCACTTTAGTAAAATGAGTACATTTTTGTTATCAATGCAACATTTTGACATGAGTCACATTATGATATCATAATGGCGCTATAGTAACCAGTGAGAAGGACTGAAGGACTTACCTTGAAAGGCAATTGTAATTATATAACTACTACTACTACTACTACTAATAATAATAATAATAATAATAATAATAATAATGTAAAATACATGTATTATTGTTATCAAACAGCATCAAATACGATTGAACCAATCATAAACAAGTAACAGACCATCTGATTAGAGGGTATTTTATACAGGGAATTTTCTAGCTAAGTAGGGCATGCACCTCTGGCTTTATCTATAATAGGCAAATACAAGCCTATAGATATTATTATGATAGACAAAAACAAGTTATTGTCTGATGATGTGATGAACTTACCAAAAATCACAAATGTTTTTGTATTCAGCTGGTAAATATTTAAAATGTATTAAATATTTTGCTGAGCAATTCTATTGTAGGCTTCTCTTTAAGTAGAGTGAGATTTTGTTGCTAGTACACCACATCTTGCTGAGTGATTATGACATCATAATGATAAGAACATGATGGTGTGCATTTGTTATATCCACAACTTTCTGGATGTTTTCTAAAAACACTGTTTAATCGCAACTGCATTAGATGCAGAATGAGTCATGTTTTCAAAATTATAATACCCTTAGTATTCTATTGTTCTTTTTAGTAATGTTGTTTTGTTGATCTGCTTCTTATCATCCTGTGTACACTGTAGTATATGTTGTGTGTGATTTTTTTTAAGATGCTGGGACCTTGAATTTCCCCTTGGGGATCAATAAAGTATCTATCTATCTATCTATCTCTTGTAATTTTGCCTATATCGCTTAACTTTCCCATTTGTGTAGCCTATACTGTTGGCTTCTGTGTTCTTATGCCAACGGGTAACCAAATAAGATCATCTGTTTGTTTGTTTTTTTTTAAAGAAAATTTCACTACGTATTATTATATCTGTGTATGCATGTCTGTATTTTGTGTTTACTGCGGTGCATGTGACCATGCCTGTGATCTTGTTTTTTGCAGATCACAATTAGAAGCATGTGCTGCTAGAACATTTGCTCCCTATCATAAAATAGTTCTGGACCCTAATTAGCTGTCCCCACAAGGATGTTGAAAATGATTTTTTTAATTGGTTATATGCTATGAAACAGCTATGAGCGCTTTTCTACAGTAGCACCAGCTGCAGTGCAATCATGTGTAGTCAGCAGATGTGAGGTTTTTGTGAGGGCCTGTGTCACTGTGTGAACACACTCACATTGTTGCGTATATGGAGACTTTTGCAGTAGTAATATCCTGCATCTTCAGTCTGGACTCCAGTGATCATCAGAGTGAAGTCTGTTTGAGACCCACTTCCCTGAAACCTTGATGGAGTTCCAGTGTGAAGCTTACTAACATACTTAATCAAGAGCTTTGGAGCTCCACCAGGCTTCTGTTGATACCAAAACAGGCCTTCATCTCCATCACTGTACTTGTGCACAGCACTGCTGACTTTGCAGCTTAGGATGGTCTTATCTCCCACAGCTGCGGCTTTCACCTCTGTATTCTGAGTCACGGTGTACTGACCTCTGGATCCTATGGAAAACATATACATTTAATTAATATTAATTTGCTTAGTAATATTTGTTAGATGCCAATTAAGCAGTTCCCAGGACAACATTGCTGTGAAGAACATGAGGTATTAAAGACATACCTTGTAAACAGAGGAGGAGAGCCAAGATTGAAGTGATAGGAGTCATCGCCACAAAATACTAAATTCCTCTCATTCAGAAGGAGGTTCAAGTTTAGGTCTATAAACATCCTGAGCAGTGAAGCATTCAGAGTTCATGCTGCCAATGCAAAGTGTTCTCATGCAAATCTGGACTAAAAATAGTTAAGATAATGGGCCCACAAGTACAGTAAACATGTTACTGATATTCAGTGAACTATATGCTCATTAAATTCTTGGAAAACTCCAACAATGTCTTGGTTCTGCTGTGGAACTATTTGGTGGCATTTAGTGGTAGAGTAAGATATTCCCTTGAGTGGTATTTTATGGTGCTTTGTGGAAAATTATTTACCAGTATGTCATATTTTCTTGACTATAGCAGCAATTTTTAAGGGTTACATATTTAGACCAACAGTAGACCAAGTTAGACAAGGATGAGTTTTATTTTGCACATCTCTTATCCTCTTATGCTAAATTTCTTTTTCACCGTTTCTTTGTGTTTGTTTCTTCATGAACTCATGAATGTTTGAATTTATCTTATCTGTTCAGTGTCTTTGGGTACCTTGAAAGGCAATTGTATTATATTACTACTACTACTACTACTACTACTACTAATAACAATAATAATGTAAAATACATGTATTATTGTTATCAAACAGCATCAAATACGATTGAACCAATCATAAACAAGTAACAGACCATCTGATTAGAGGGTATTTTATACAGGGAATTTTCTCATAAACTCCTGAAAAAGAACATGACCTCAGTGTCCTGAGCAGTAGTCATAGGCTAGGAGGCTTACGTGGGCATCCTTTATGAAAAATCCAATGCATTTTTCCTTCAGTTTTCCTGCAGTAAATACAATGTTTTGGACACAAAATGCACTAATATATATATATATATATATATATATATATATATATATATATATAAAATGGATGTAGGCTAACCTTTGACTAAAGCAGAAAGCACTAAGATTTCTCAACTGTTAACTTGGCTTAAGATGACGACTCTTGGTGCAATACTGCCACCCTGAGGGTATAAACAATATTCACACGGATTTGCCACTGTAGCCTAAGAAAACTGCTTTGTGTTCTTAGAAAACAAATCTATCCGTTAAAACTACAAAAAGATTTCCAACAAATAATTCATGTTTTTATAATGGGTAGGACTTACACAAATTTAATGTCAATGTAACAATTTTTACAGACATAAACTTTAATGAAAATAAATACATTCATGTGTCACTACTACTTAGCTATCAGTAACTTGAGAATGATAAATAAATGTTTATCAAAATAAATTAAAGAAGGCAAAGAATGGAGCTTTAACAAGGCATACGCCCAGACCAAAAAGCCCTTTTAAACAACATACTCTTAATGTTTAGTCTTGGCACAACAGACACAGAACAGGCAACAACTAATTTCCACAATCGCTAACTTCAATGATGGCCCTAAATCAGGGAAATATTTTTAGTCCTACAGACTGTAGGGCATCTCACAATAACCTCACAATGATGTAAGCACCATAGTGTAGACACACAATGCACAAGATACAATGGCCACAAGATACTGTGGGACATCAGTAATAATATGACAAGCAGTTACAGTGACGTCAAGGTCTACAGTGTTATCTGAAGTTCAAAGAATTCTGAAAGTAAAAGCTATTGAGGGATCAATACAGAATTTTTTCCTGAATGGTTTGTCTTAGTAGTTTCTATGTAGCTGTTCTTCCACATTTCATACAACCTAATAAATAATAATAGAGCTGAATACAGCAAGTGGGTATCTTATGTCAACTGACACGATCATTTTCAATCTTGCTTAATTTCCTACTAACTTTAGTTGCTAAAGTGGATGTAGTCAGACAATGTATTTATTGTGCTTTGTTGGCATTTGTCCGGCTCTCCCTAACACTCCTCCTGAGTTGTCTCAGGCTTGTAGGATCCTGCTGTCTTACTCCCTGCTCCTTCACCTAGTCAGCAGTCTGGAGGGAGAGGCTCTCCACCTCCTCGGGCGCTTTCAATCTGCCCGTAGGCTCAAGACTGGTGGCTGTACTGGGGGTCTGTGGAAAACTGGCATTGGCTGCTTCTCCTGAACCTGTCGAGTTTGAAAGAAGATTGAAATGATTGTGCCAGATAGTTGACATAACATACCAACTTGCTGTGTCAGTCAAACCCCCCCAAAGCCCTTTGAAGTTATTTGCTACATTTTAACAAAAGTATAAAAATACTGATATTATAAGGCCATTGAAACTTATTTAGTAATATTATATTATAAGGTATTAGAAAATTATTTAGTTCTGGCTTGAGATATAACAGTGTTAGTTAAAGGGCTCATAGAATGTCAAACCGCATTTACCTTGTTATTGTTGAATTTAGGTAGCTTAAGGTATCCAACGGATCATAGCAAAACTTCAACACCGTCTACCGACTCGTTCTACATGTAAAGTTCAATCTGAAACAAGGTCAAACAATCAAAGACAGTTTGGAACAGTCTCTCTGGTCCAATCCCCTGTTGCTTCATGAATTTGCCAGGGGAGGCGGGAATTACGAATCGTTTCGTTCTAACCCTGTTTAATGAGCCTGTAAATGATGCTCTAGCTGTGCTCCTGGGTCACTTTCAGACGCACAAATTTGCATACACTATTATTGAGCCTCAAAGGACAATGTCTGATGGTCACAAATTGTGTTCTATGAGCCCTTTAAGGTTATGACAAGCTAGCACAGAAGTTAGCACTCAATAATGGGGGGACAGAAACCTTTCTGTGTGTTTGCGTTCTCCAATGAAGGCCCACCATCTGCCTCTTCCACAGCCATAAACCGAGTTTCAGTAGAAATAGAATCCAGTGCCAAAGGCTCATCTCCAAATATCCTCGCCAGCTGATCAAAATATTTACACTCCATTCGCTCTCCTCCACTCCTGTGTGCATGAGAAAAGAATACATCTGAAAGTGGTCACTAAACACTGCCAAACACTTTTCCTTTATGGAGTATTACCTTACAGTATTGCTTTAGTTATTAATGCATTGGTAACCATGACAGTGACTTGACAATGACAGTGACAATGACTATTATCAATACCATTTTCAGTTGATACATGCTCACACTTAATGTGAATAATCACACAAGCATTGCATGGCAAAAGTAAATTTACAATTTAAAAGTACAACTAAATCCCAACTAAATCCTTTAGAGCCAAACACCTGAGACACTCAGCTTCACCTGTGGCTCTCCAGACTCTGCCGGTAGCTGGCCTTCAGCCTCTTCACCCTCGACTGGCACTGCTCGGCCGTCCGTGCATAGCCCCTCTCGGCCATGGCGTGTGAGATCTGAGCAAAGATGTGCTTGTTCTTCACGCAGCCCCTCAGGCTGCTCTGGACAGCCTCGCTACCCCAGATGTCAATCAGGACCTGAGTCTCGCTGTCCATCCAGGGCAGCTTGGGGCCCTCAGGGATCCGCAGAGTCACAGGGCCCGGAGACTCTGACAAAGATCAGGCCAATGGTGAGGACAGGGCAAGAGTTAGCCAGACATAGCCAGAGACAGCAAAGGATGAGGGAGTTCCACACAAAAACAGTAATCTTTGTGGCTTACAGTACATAAGAAACCTAATATGAGTATAATATTACATGTTCCTTTTTCATGTACTAATTTAATATGATATATTTTATCCTTTGCTATATAGTAACTATATCTCACCTGGATCGGAATCTGTTATGGACTCCATCTCTCCCGTCATATCCAGTGGCTCTTCAGGCAAACTATTGATCTCCTTCAGGAATATGTGCTCCAGTTGTTCATAGAATTTACAGTCCTCTCTATGTAACACACACACACATACACACAGATAACAAATTCTGCCTCACAAATATTTTTCATTTACTGTAGAAATGCAAACATACATTGTCCTGTGTGGGTGGGAGCATGGGAGCAAAAAAATTAGCAGGCATTCTTTACATTTTATGCTTTTAGCAGGCGCTTTTATCCAATCCATCCATTTTGTCAGCTTTCAATTACTTCAGGGTCAGTTTCCTCTAGCAACTTAGGGTTTCTAAGCTACCTGCATGCTAGCCAAGTTCCTTAACTGCTACGCCGCCACCACTCATTCTTGCCAAATACAATCTACCATTTTACCAAAGATTCCTTTACAGTTCTTAAATTGAAATTCCCTCACTTCTCTTGGTAGAACCAGGCCTTGAGTCGCTTGACTCGTGTCTGGCATTGCTCCGCCGTCCTGATGAAGCCCTGGGCCACCAGCCTCTTGGAGATGTGCTTGAAGATGTGCTTGTTCTTCAGACAGCCCCTGAGGCTGTACTGGATACGATTCTCCCCCCAGATGTTCAACAGGGCCTTGGTTTCGCGATCCGACCAGGGCATCTTGCGGCTGGACTCGGCCACTGCTCGCCTTGCAGCTCGCTGTGAGTCTGAAAATGGATGGGAAACAATAAACTACCAGAAGAAAAAACAGTAGTAAAACAGTAGTAAAACTTTATTTTACTACTTTTACTTCACACAACTCTATGCCCAATCTTGAAACCAAACATAGAAATGACTATTTATTTTCTACATAAATATCCATTTATAGTTTATAATTGTATGAATTGTCATAGAAGCCTCTTCACTGTGATTGATGATTGTGTAAAAGGTCCAATACCTGTTTCTTGATCAGAGTCAGTGGTGACGTCCTGAGACGCATCAAAGCTTAAATCCCCTGCTTCATTTGAGAGGCTTAAATGGCCCAGGATGGGTTCCAGGAACCTATAGTACCTGAAGAGCACAGGCTTTCCACCATGTCTGAAAACATTAGGAGGAGATTTTAACCAGTCAATGGAGAATTCATGCATAACCAACACACAGAATTAATAGGTTACCCAGTTACTGTGTCATAAATGATTACAGTTAACTCAGAACCCCTTCAAAATACTGTCACAAAATTCAATAGCTCAGTGACACCACAGGTAAAAGTGCGGTGTGCAAACGTACATCATGCTGTTGTGACAGCGTCTGTAGGTTTTGCGTAGCTTTGTCACTCTCTTGTGACACTGCTCGGCACTTTTGGGGAACCCCATGGCAGCCATCTTCTCAGATATCTCGGCGAAAATGTGACCGTTACGGATGCAGCCCCGCAAGCTCTCCTGGACATCGTTGTGGCCCCAGATCTCAATGAGGGCCAGAGTCTCTGGCTCTGACCAAGGGGTGAATTTGATGCTTTCACTTCCTGCCCGGGAGAATGCAAGAGATCAGTTGGGCACAATATAGCTAAAAGCTTTTTTGAATACATTGGACAGTATTAAAAGGAGTGAATGTATTTTTATTATCTCTTCCGTAATTCACATCATGCTGTTGAGTGTTTTGTATCATGTCTTTAAAATCCAACACAGTGCCTGAGAGCCCACTCGGTAACCAGCTGAGGGATGTTCAAATCATACCTGTTTCTTGATCCTCCTTTTCATCAAAGACATCTATGGAGAGAGCCTCGTAGCCAAGAACTTGCTCGAGCTGATCATAAAATTTGTATCCCACTTTGTCCCTTCCGCATCTGAGTTAGGAACAACAGGCATGCTGATGGCATTGCAAGGGAAGATGAAAGGGCAGATTCGGGCGTGAACGAGGATTACTTACTTCTTCCTTTCGTAACACTGACGGAAATTCTGCCGCAGGGTTTTCACTTTCCAGCGGCACTGCTCGGGTGTCTTGGAATACCCCAGGTCATGCATCTTCTGAGAAATGTCTGAAAACACATGTCCGTTGTGCACCACGCCCTTCAGCCCTCTTTGCACCTCATCCTGGGCCCAGATGTCAATAAGCGCTACAGTCTCAGCATCTGACCAAGAGCTTGACGGCAATTTGTCGATGGGCACGTGGTTGCCAGATGTGTGCGACTCTGCAGGAAGTCAAGTCAAGTTGTGAATTCATCTCTGAGAGTCTCAGGAGAAAAAAAAATATGATACAGTAGAATCTAAAATGCATATTTGGAGATTCTAAGTGGGTGATCCTGAAATTAACTACACAAGTAAAGGAGTTGTGTGTGAGATGTGAATGGTAAAAAGTTCTGTACATACAGAACTAAAGTAAGAGAAACTTACCACCTTTCTCCAAGTGGGTGTGGCTGACAGAGTCCTGGACTGGTGCCTTCTTAGAGGAAGGATACTTGTTCAAGATCTCCTCCATCAAATCGTAGAACTTAAACTCCACATGTTCAGCCTCTGATAAACTATATACATGGGGAGAGATAGTCTTCCTGTGAAACAGTCCCTTATGCAAACCTTGATTCGCCAAAACTAGATACTAATTCATTCATGCACTACATAATGTTTTTTTTTGTTTTGTACACAGTATCTTCTCAAAATTATGTATAAAATGATTTTAAAGTCCAATAGAAAATTGCATGACCACTCTTTGAGATGACTGCCCTATCCCTGGTCCTCACAAGTTTCATTAATAAATATCAGAGAAACCCATCTTTAACAGCCATTTTGGCTCTTGTTTTGCACTTGCCTCAAGCTATCTCGACACTGCCGGTAGCTGAGCTTGAGCCTCTTGATGCGTGTGTGACACTGCTCGGAGGTGCGCGAGTAGCCATGGGCAGTGAGACGCTCGGAGATCTCAGAGTAGATGTGGCCGTTGTGGGGGCAGCGCTGCAGGTCCCTCTGCACCTTCTCGTCCCCCCACAGCTCCAACAGGATGAGCGTCTCACTGTCCGACCACGGCACCTTCTTGCGCTCATCCGTAGCACTGACCACCGCCTCTGGTGAGTTGTGCATGACAGCAGAGCACATAAAAAGCATCAAGAATGGCATTTAGAACTGTACAAGCAGAAGGTTTCTGACAGACAAACGTAAAAAAATAATATAATATATTATAATGTTTTATATTACAATATGATATGAAAACAAAAGGACTTAGAAAACATCTAAATGTCTCAAACTAATTATTGATGACCATTGCACTAACCAATCTCCTGGTAGGAATAGATGGGGAAATCATTGTCTGTGTCTCCAGAGTCTTTAGCCTCTGTGTCTGTGTCCTGATCAGCACTCATTGTTTCCACATAGGAAGACAGTTCATTAACCAGTAGTCTTTCCAGCTGGGCATAGAATTTGCATTCAACTCTCTCTTTCCCAGGGATACTGAAAGGAATACACATAAGCCATGCCATCTTCATCTGAACATTTTGTATTTCATCTATTGTTTTCAAAATGAATATGTAATATAAATAATATCATGTGTCATTGGCATTATTCTGTACATTCATTAGTTGCATTTTTAACAAACTGATCAATCCGTTTTGAATGCATGCCTCTGGTTACTCACTGGTTGTTCTCATAGCATTGTCGAAAACTTAACTTGAGCCTCTTCACCCTGGACTGGCATTGCTCAGCTGTTCTGATATATCCAAAAGTGGCCATTTGCTTGGAAATCATGGAGAAAATGTGTCCATTGCGGTGAATGCCTCTCAAATCCCTCTGTGTGCGATCCTCTCCCCAGATGGTAATTAGGGTCTGAGTTTCATGGTCGGTCCATGGGACATTCTTTGTACCTTTTGAGATGGACATGTTTGCAGATATTGTTGACAATGGCAGGTTCATTGGGAAATCTAGAGATACTGTATTGTTAATGAAAACAACAAGAGTAAGAGAAATACCTTCCAAACCACTGTGACCAAGGAACTTCAAATCGTTGTCTTCTTCATGTTCTTCTTCACTTATTCGCTGATTTATTGGTGGTTGGTCTCCTACTATGACCTCTTGAACATCATATGTGACCTCAGACGTGGAGGGTGATCTTTCAGTTACTAGAATCCTCTCCAGCTGCTCATAAAATTTACACTCCAACCTGTCTCCACCTTTGATACTGTTTTTGAAGAAGCAAATTGACATCTTATAAGCATGTGCAGTATGTGATATGATATTATTTCAATGCAAAAAATCCACCTTCATCTAATTGTATCCTATTACTTGGATCTTTGTAATGCTATAGAATGTAATTCACTTAAGTGGGACAACCCACCATTTTATAGTCTGATATTTTTATTTGATAATTGTTGTTAAGCATAACTGAGGGCTATCGAAAAAAAAGTAAAACAGAATGTCGCCATAACCACTCTACTGAATTAATCTACTTATCTGTGCAATGATAAACAGAGTTATTGACATCTTAAAAAGGTAGCTGGGTAATAAACGGGATATAACATTCTCAAGGATTATCTTGCTTCAGAATAATTCATGTTACCATCGGGCTCCTGCATTACTCTATCAGGAATTATTCTATGATAATGACCGCCTCACAGAACATTATTTGCTATATATCTACTGTAGTACTCACTTGTTCTCATAGCACTGCTTGAAACTCATTTTTAGCCGCTTGATTCTGGTGTGGCATTGTTCAGCAGTTCTTAAATAACCACGCTCTACCATCTTCTTCGAGATCACGTTGAAGATATGCCTGTTGTGAACACAGTCTTTTAGGCTTCTCTGGATGGTATCTTTGCCCCAAATGTCTATCAAGTTGAGGGTTTCTTGATCAGACCAAGGGATTTTGGAGACATCATTTGTGGTGGGATGAGGTGCATCCTGTAGATCTGAGGCACATGCAAACCACTCAAACCATAAATAATATTTTTTTTCCAAATCAAATACATTTTAGGAACTTTTTGTTTCCTCAATCATTAAAAAAAACTTGTAGAGATATTTGTTTACCTGTGTATCCTCCCCATGAGTATATGAAAGAACATTCTGCACTAGGCTCATCACAGTCCCTGTGGAACAGAACCTGCAGTTGATCAGAACTCTTATCCACTCTGTATTAATGAATCAGGTAGGTTTCACAGATGGAGCAGTAAAGACCGTAAAGAAATTAAAACAGCACCAAGAGTTTTGAAAATCGCACCCTCTACAGATTGGAACGGAAGCTTGCTATAAGGCAAGTCAGTTGTAGTTTTACTTGAACTACAAATCGCTACCCGATTGGGCAAACTTGTTTAGTGCCGTTAAAGCCGATAGAGGGCCACAGAGCAAATGCAGCAAGTATCGTTCACCCTGTTGAGAGTTGATGGACCACCGAAACGATTTTGAAAACATTGTTTTTAAGGTTTTAAAAAGTCTTTGGTGCTGCTCTAAGAAGCAAACACCTACTCATCAAAAACAAACAAAAACACTCATCACCTGACTGTCACAGGGATGACAAGTGTAGTGTAAAACTTATAATCAAGACAGGTTTATTACTATATAACCTCTGACCTCACTTGTGTTGACTCTGCTGGCCTTTTACGGAGCACCTCAGAGCTGCTGTCGCTCATTTTCCTTTTCTCTGCAAACTTATGACCGTGCACAGTCTTCTTCAGGTTTGCCTTGACCCCAGTGCTGTCCTCTGGTGAGTGTGGACCACTTTCACAGATGCCTGCTGTAGCGCGCTTTAGTGAGAGGTCCAAGAGACGTGGACTCACAGGTGAGGTAGGTTGATCATGAGAGGTTTCTGGCATCCATGTTTCACCCTCCCTATCGACAGAGGTGAGTTCGTTGTTGCCTTCCTGCCATTTTTGACCACATTTGTCTCTCCTTTCTGTTGTCTCAACCACCAACTTCTCTTTGTCATCTTTGGAGAGGTCTACTGGATAGTCTGTGAAGTCTTCCTTGTTCTGGCCCTCCATGGCAGACATGGAATCTGATGCATCACCAGAGTCGGGCTGCTCTGTGGCGATCACCACACGCACAAGAGGTGGGAGGGACAATGAGGACAGGATATAGTCATCACCAGTGGATGGAAGTGAATCTGTAATGAGCCCCCAAAATGATCAACCAATTAAATTATTATCAATTATTAGAATATTCTAATATGCCAGTAAGAATATAGTAATGAACTAGGACACCAGTGGAATGCAGATGGGCACGTTTCTTGTGGTGCTCCAAAAGGGTCTTGGTTTGGTCTGCATCTGGGACAAACTGCAAACACTCTTCCAAACTTGCAGGGTTGCTGTTAAGCCAAGACACCATCTGAGAAATAGCAACAGCAACTTAACAATATGGTGATGTAGATAAACATCCACAGGCACAGAACCTTTGCTGTAATCAAAAACCCACAACAGTTTTCTGAAGCATAATCATGTCCTCCACTCTTATGTGGTCGTGACCATAAGTCCTATACCTGAGTGAGGTCTGGCACTGGTAAGAGCTGCTCCAATCTGGACAGGAAATCCAACATGAGCCTCTGTAATGCCTTGTCATATTTATAGCCATATTCCACTGGGAAGACATTCTAAATCAGCATATAAGGTAAAAAGGAAGACAAATCAGTCTAAATTATTCCATGCTATGTTTCTTGTTCCTGATTTTTCAGCTATAATTGTAGCATGTGTTTACACCACACAGGGCTGTCACAAGGTAGGGGGTTTGATTCCACAGGGAGTGTTACCATAGTGCCCCTGAACAATACATTTAATCTTAACCCTTTGGTCCCCTGTCAGCAGGGAGATATCAATGTAATTAGAATAATGCAAGGGATTCTATGACAACTTTTGAAAGATAAATAATAAAAGTAATATAATAATGTAATAGCAATCTTACCTGAAAGAAGTGTTCCCTCTCCGCAGTGTCTTTCAGAAGTGTCTGGACAAGAACTAGAAAATTGGTCTCAGACTCCTCAACTTCCTCATCGCAAACCTGTAAAATAAAAATAGCATCACTGTAAGTACATGGGGATTAAAAATCTATAGTTATACTTTTTGTGGATGCTCATACCATGCTGTTCATGACACTGACAGGGGCACGGATACGATCCAGGTGCGGCTGGAGGGTTCTCAGATCAACTGGGTTTTCACCACGACACAGCTCTAAAATTAACTAAGACAACACATTTAATTTACACCCTCATGCAAATGTCCCAAAAGTCTATCTAACAATAAAGGAAATGCATTAAGCAGGAAATGTATTAAGACTTTAAAACACATACATACCCTGGCTCTTAAACCCAATATCAGTTGGGCTCTTTGACGATAACTTAGCAGATCTGGAACACTCTCTGTAACTGTTGTAACAAACTCCTCAAGCATCCCATAATGTTCCACGTGCCTCTGCTGAGCCACTTGCCACATGGCAGCTGAAAGCAACCTCAGTGGAGGGACCATAAGCCGCAGCAATGGTAGGGGGAGAAGAGGGTCTGTGCAGAATAAAAAAGGAAGATACAAGGTTTAATTTGCTTTCATTCTGACAGTCCTCATAAAAAAAACTCCTGTGCTCAACTGACAGTCTGTTGATGTAGCCTAATTAAGCCCCTCGAGACCACCTCGGTAGACGGCCTGCTATCTGTCACAAAGCAGCGAATGCCAGATTGTTGTATCCATTTCAGCCTTGTGCAGGTCGCTAAACGTGCGCTATTTGCAAGCTATGAGCCAGCGTTCTGTTCTGTGCTGTTGCGTTAGCCACCTGGCTACTCAAACGCTGAATTCAACAAATCAGCCGTAATCTTTATTTGAAATGGATACGCACCCGCATTGGCCATGCTGGCTAGACATCGTATTTCCATTTTCATAAAGTTCGAACAGCTTCACAGATCCAAGAAGACTGTTAATGGGTGGCACTGTTTTTCATTTTATTAAGCTTTCCAAATAAACGATCTAGTATGGCCACATTATTAAGACTGATTCGCCTACTTGTCGTTTGAATAAGAAACTGCATGGTCATTCATAGTTTGCGCCAGTGTTTTTCCTAATATGATAACTGTCTTCTTAGAAGGTAGCTGCTCAAAATCCAGTCTAATCCGCTTCGGTCTGGTTCGGACCTAATGAAGACTTCTCCCTCTAGTGGTACGACCACATAAATCTGGTTTTGCAAGTCCAAAACCATATATTCGACACACAAACAAAACTTGCTTTTTTTGTCTGGTTTATGGACGTCCACATGTTTTTTCTGACTAGTACCACTTCACTTACATATTACATTGTGATTTCTGTTCGAAATATATTCTGACACTAACATAGTCTACGACTAGAAGCACCTGTCAATTCAGAGACCATGTGTAGGACTTTTAATATGACACACTTTTTCTGTCGCACACGAAACACGACAGCCACCAAAGCTTCCCCCGTTTGCTCTTTGTGCGCGGCTGTTGCTTGGGGACAACACTCGGACATCACTTATCGTTATTTAACGTTAATATATGACTATGAGCATTAAGGCAAGACATACCTCCTAACTGTGATAGTGTGTAGAATTACTATTTTGTCATCTATTAATCAACGCTTCCCATTTGATCTGGATGAAGTAACGACAGTGTAAAGTTTGGCTACTAACTAAGATTATGGGGCGTAAAGCTGTACTAAAATCTAAAGGTCGGTTTATATCACAAGTAATACATCCTGCGTTAATATTGAAATTCTTTGTTTTAAGTGTAATGTTTTTGGAAGAGACAGACAACGACAACAAATGTAGGTTCTTCAACGGAGTAAAGTAACGTTACTATTTTTTATTTACTTGCAGTTCCTGTCCCGTCGCCCTCATTGCGGCTCTTGGTACCCCCTATTCGCCTGATGGCTGCTGAGATGTGGCGCGTTGTTCAGCGATGCCGAGTTGTTAATTATGGGAAACTGGAAGAGTTTGTCAGGCTTGTTGCCGAGGTGTTTCCGGACATACTCTGTGAAAAGGAAATATTTCTACTCGTTTTGGGTTTACGAGCAAGGGTATGCTCTGAGATCTGTTTCTAATATCGTTAGTCCTGCTGTGCAAGATGCATGAGTAGCAGAATGAAAATGTAGGGAGTGCAGTACAGGCTCGCATTTGCATGTGATGATTTTGAGCACTTCAAACAAAGGCACGTCAAATCTGTTGAATGAACATGGCAGTGAGGCATACCCACCAGTTTCTTTCAACAGCGGGACGCTTCTCGTTTCTTTAGAAAGTATTAGCCTACTACAGTATTACAGTACTAATACAATATTAGTACCACTGCAGTATAACTGCAATACATTCAACATTTTGGACATGAAGTGACATAATAATACTGACATAATAGTTCTGCACTCTACATTGTACTGCACAATATTTTCGTATGCTGACGGACTTTATCCCACTATTTCAGGTGATACTTAAACTTTGTCAGGAAGATCACAAGTCTGCCCCCAAGGCCATCAAATCACACATAACCAAAATGAGGCAATCTGGTGAAGACCTGCAACAAAGACAGGTGTGGTGGCTTGACTGATGCTAGCCTAACTTTTTCTATTACAGAGGATGCATCTGAATAATTCAAGTGAATGTGAATAATTCAAGAGCCTGGCATGGGCGTCATCTTCTCTGCTTAATTGCATATCCTAAGACCTGCATTGTTTACATTAAATTATTATCATTATTATTACTATTATTATTATTATTATTGTTATTATTATTATAAGACAAAATGCAATTGGCTTTTAGCAACTCCATGCTGTGCCCGGGATCCTAAAAGGCAAATAGCCTTATAGCCTACTGCCACAGAGGCAAAATAATCCAAAATACTTAAGTCTGTGACTTTACCTGCTAGGGGTGATTTGTGATTCCTTCTCACTTTGTTGTTTGCTTTATGGTACAGTGCTTCCACAGATGCCTGTCACTAACATACCCATTTTTACTATTTTGTAGATGAGGTTGTACAGAGTGTAATTATGATCACGATTTGGATATGAATGTGATGTGATTCGACTGAATGAATTGCTTCTGTCTTTGTAGAATAGTGAAAACCCAAGTTTGGGGAACGTTGTCTGGAACTTCTTGAAACTTGTTGAGAATTTGTTAAAAGACTCAAAAACGGCAAACAGTTTCTTCCAGGTATTCCTAGAATTACATTAAACTCCACAGATTAGTATGTATGGCCTATATTTTGGGGGTTTAATTTAGTCTAATTTCCTCTCAGGAGGTGTTCCCATCCTTGTCTGTAAAGTTTGATGCTGCACTTCAATCACTAATGGGCGAGTTTCTATCTCGACTTGAAAAAATTCTTCCTGTTCCAGATTTCAAAGAGGTAAGTCACTGTTAACCTTTTTATTTACTAATTTTTGTGCTTTGTTATTGTACTGTAACATCTCTGACTGTATATATATAATGCAATGTTATCTTTTGTATTGTTTCATTGTCAACAACATTAGACCTATGTGTCATCACAGCGTTTCTGGTACCTTACATCCTTGTGATGTCATTATTCTTACTTGTTTAATTTTTCTCTACCTTGATTACCTTATTATTGTCTCTACCTATCTTGTTTTTTGTTTCATAGGCTGCTTCTTTCCTCAGCGACAGTCCATCAGACTTGGAGATATGTTTCCAAACAATAACTGATCTGGAGAAAGTTAAAACTGTACTTCTCCACAAGCCAACTACCACCAAGTTTGACAGAGGTTTGTAGAATACCATGTTAAATTGAAAATATATATATTTTTTCTGTCTCTGCATCTATGTCGGTGTTTTAAAGTGTTAAACTCATACCTGTTTCAGAGACGCCATTTGGAGACACCATTTTATCCATTTTATCCTATCAGTCATCTGTGCCTGTAGACCAGCAACCCCTCAGTTCAGAGGAGGTATCTTCCACAATCTCTGCAAATGAAGATGAAAATGCTATGTGTCATGAGCAAAATGGACATGTAGATGAGTTTGTTGAGGAGTGTCAAGAGAACGATGTGGCAGAGATAGAGGAAGAGGAGGAATCCGGAGTATTGGAAGGGTCAGAAGAGACCAAGAAGAAGTCAGAAAATACAGATGCCACTAAAAAAAACAAAAGAAAGTCAGCAAAACCGTTTAAGGGCCACAAGGCAGCAATGAAATCACGAACTGACTGTCCTTCATGCAGCAAGATCTGCAAGTCACCAGCAGGCCTCAAAAGACACTTGAGAATTCATTCAAGTGCATTCAGTTGCACCGGCTGTAAAAGGAGATTTAAGACTGACGCAGCATTGATGAAGCACATGGAAGTCCATGCAAAGGCATCCCTCTCCGATAACAGCCAAAAGAAATCAAAAGTAAAAGAACCTTTTCCTTGTAGTTTGTGTGGCAAATCCCATACAAAACCCAATCCACCAGCTTGCGATCAGTGCGGGAGAAGGTACTGCACTTATGTGGGTCTCTACAGACACAAAAAACTTCACTCAGGGGAACGCCCATACCTCTGCACTATATGTGGAAAGGGGTTCACGTATTCCGATATACTCAAAGCGCACATGCGGACACACACAGGGGAACGTTCTCATATCTGCACATTGTGTGGCAAGCAATTTGTTCAAGGCTCCGGTCTGGTCAGGCATCTGAGAATACATTCAGACGAGAGACCTTTTCCTTGCAACACGTGTTCGAAGAGCTTCCGGAGCAAACCGGAGCTTGAGCTACATATCCGCACACACACCGGAGAAAGGCCTTACCAATGTTCACAGTGTGGGAAGCGTTTTGTAGCGACAAATCACCTGAAGAACCACATGCGGACGCATACGGGTGCGCGTCCTCACAGCTGCCTGCATTGTGACAAGCGCTTTGGCTCTCCTGACCAGCTGAGGAAGCACATTCTTGTGCATACTGGTGAAAAACCGCACAAATGTCCAGAATGTGGAAAAGGCTTTTCACAGCAAGGCAACATGAAGATTCATCTACGAACTCATGGACGCCCAGAGGTTTCTAAATAGTATGCCTCTGATAAAATTGTTTTACATGGCTAATGTAAATAAAGAAGTAAAAAAGTATTAGTTTTGTGGCTCCACTGAAGATGTGTGGTTTTAAAGTTCAGCCAACTTGCCAGCTTAAATGCCGTTAAATGAAAATAAGAAAAAAAAAATCTTTTTTCGTATATGCCGTTCAGTTATGTGTGTCTGAATTTTAGCACTATAGTGAATAGATAAATAATGGAAGTTTCTTTGACAAGTGGAGTGCTAAAGAAAAACCCAATACCTTTACCAGTTCAGATTTTCCCCAAGACTACAAAGAGCCTGCAGTGAACCTCACTTCACATGACACCCCAGCAAATTAAAACAAACTCTTTTGTAAAAAAAAAAAAAAGACATTTATTATAGAGCATGGTTACAAGGTAGTTATTTGAAAAAGGTAAGAAAAAAAAACCAACAGACAAAGAAGGTAATTTACTCAGACAAGAACAACCGTTTTAGATTCATCCTTGATGAATCGTTTGGTTTCTAATATGGGCACATATTACAGTTTTTTTGTAATGGCCACAGTTTTAAGCAGACAATGTAGACTGCAGTTGTATCAAATCATAATTAGGAAAGAAATACAGCACCAGGAATACTGCACCAAGTTTCACTCATTTAAATCTAAAATGCAGTTGTCAAATAATCTGGTTATAATACATTTAGACTCAAAATGTACTAACCATGTGCAATTCTCAACGCACTAATCATTTTTTCTGAGAAAGTGGCTATAAGGCTGTGAAAACATGACCTCTTGACAACACATCCAACATGTTTCTAATCTACTGACCAACTTTTCTATCAGTGAGTTTTATCACATAGGTAAACTCTAGATAACCATGTGCAGAGTTATAGGGCAGTGATCACTGCCCATGGCAGTGTTGCGGATCTTGCTGTCACACAGGTTAGGCAGCAGGGCCTGGGACAAAACAAAATAGTCCAGTCGCCAACCCACATTTTTGGACCGTGCATTCATCATGTAGGTCCAGAAGGTGTAGGCGTAGCCCTGGTCAGGGTACAACTCGCGGAAGCTATCCACGAAGCCGGCCTCCAGGAGCTGGGTGAAGCCATCACGCTCCTCCTGGGTGAAGCCAGCGTTCTTACGGTTGCCCTTGGGGTTCTTCAGATCGATCTCTTGGTGGGCCACGTTCAGGTCGCCACACAGGACCAGGGGCTTGCGCTTGTCCAGGTCGCTGAGGTAGGCCCGGAAGTCCACATCCCAGGTCTTGCGGTAATCCAGCCTGACCAAGCCACGACTGGCATTGGGCACATAGGCCGTGACCAGGAAGAATTTGGGAAATTCAGCTGTAATTACACGTCCCTCTTTATCATGTTCCTCCTTACCTGGATAGGAAAAAAACATGCAGGTTGATTAGCATCTGCTCAAATGTAAGGCTCTATTCCATTGTACCCACATCCACTCATTTTTAAACTACGACTTGGTTTTGCACATTCTGATAATGTGCAAGTGTAAGGTGTCTTAATACCTTAAAGAGCAAGAGGAAGTGCTTTTCAACTCACCCATTAAACTAGGGGCGATAGGTGCAAACTATTCCAGTTTTTATAATTTCCATAAATTGAAGTTTATACAAATGGGAAGTCTGAATATTAACACGAGATGGTACGTTTATCAGAATGAAATCTACTACAGTCACTCCATATTGGCTATGTAAATTTAGATAAATAGGTGTTTTCTTCCACCCACCCCTACCACTTCATCTGGAAATCAAGTGCTAGTGTCAAATAGGCGTTGGGCCTCAATTTAACCGCAACAGAATAACTACAATTTCAAATGAATGACAAAAATATACATACCTATGCCATATGTGACATTAAGGGGCTCCGTTTTGCAAAGCATGGCCACTCCACTGTAGCCCTCCTTATCCTCAGAGCCAGCCCAGTATTTGTGGGGAAACTCAGGCATCGAGGTTATCTCTGCAGGCAAGGCCTTCTCGGCACACTTGGTCTCCTGCAGGCAAATTACATCTGGTGCCTCCTCACGCACCCACTGGAACAAGAGAAAATATGGGAAGACTCCAGTTTTTTACTCATATTTATAAGTATATGCATAAACTTTTCCAATTGATACATTGTATAATTAATTATAACAAATTAGGTTAACATATTACTGTGTTGAAATACCAGTAGTAATTAAAGTTTTTCTTTTTCTGCAACTTACAACCAGATAATAACCCATCACCCTCGCACACTCACGTCTAGACCCTTCTTCTTGACCCAGGCACGAAGGCCGTCTACATTCCAAGAGGTGATCTTCATGTTAGTTGCGCGACCATCCTTTGTGGTCATCTTGTCTGGGGGGTCTTCATACATAATTGGGGCCTCTGGCTCCTTGCCTTTCTTTCCCTTCTTGGCCTCAGGAGGCGCTTGAAATATAAAGAGAGATAGATGTTCCAGGTTCATTGACTCAACTGATGTACTGAACCAAAGTCATTTTAAGAGTTAGACCAAAACTTGCGTTAAATTATAAAAATACCTGCGCCATTCTCTCCATCCACGGCGTCTTCGGCTTTCTTTCCTCGCTTGGACATCTTTTCACAATGAACACCACACACTCCCTTCAAGCACACAACACGCACACACAATAACACCCGGGAGACTGCAGACAAAATTATGTTAACGTTAATTTCGTATCGCCTGAACAGTATTTTACCTTCACGCACACGCTTAACATCAGCACATCTGACTAGATAACTTGACGAATGAATGATAAGGCTACAAAAAATAAAGTGTATGGAGCGCCATTTAAATTAACTTGAGTGCAACCACTTCGTCATTCGTTTTGAAGGTTTCCCCTTTGTGCTTCCTTCAACGAGTAACGCTATACCCAACCGCTGTCTTTTATTCAAAGAAAGGTTAGCTTCCCCGGCTTGATCTACCGTTGCAGCAAACGATTTAACGTTAACATGCAAAGTTAAGGTTTCCTAAGGACAACAAGCTAACTTTAGGCCTTGGCAGGCTACTCAAGGGAACAACTAGCCTGGTAGAAAAGCTACAATTAGCCTCCGGTAACACAAGGACATCAACTAATTAAGTGCACCATTGCTTTTAATTTCAGTTTCTATCCAACTCAAAGGAACAAACCACAGTGCTGCTATAGATTCAAACTGAATGGCTAAACTGACACGGGAAATTAGTAGAAATTGAGGAGTAACGTTACGTACGGAGCTTTAACGTTTTCAGGATGAATGAATTAGCACCATGCAAAGTTAAAGTACAATCTTGCAAGTTTTGGCTCTTTTTACTGCGACCACTTGAAAATCAAGTTCAGATAAAATCCCCGTAATACAAGTAAACAGATGCTATAAACTCACCTTGCACTTTCGAATCGATCACACTGATTGTACCACTGCTACAACACCACCACACTCATTGCAGGCAGCAACAAAGCAGAAAATCAGAACACGCGTGGTTAATAGCATAGGTGTCCACATCATTGCCAGATAGTATTAACTTTTTGTAAAATTTTCTGAGAGCTGACCTAACTTCTGAATTTGCGCCCAACGTTTGTATTCTTGTTACTTATTAAGTATAATCCGCCAGGCAATAATTTAGGTGATACCAAAGAAAGTGTTTATTGTAATTTTGTGTGCAGGAAATATGAATAGGGGTTTGTTATGGTCCTGTTGAACAGTCATGGCGCAGTGTGCTGGGAAACCGCATCGTGTTCAGTATTTTTGAAGTTATAGATTAATTTCAGTTTAAGTAGTAAGTATGAATAGGCGGTACGGTTTAGCCATTTAATTTATA
This sequence comes from Limnothrissa miodon, assembly GCA_017657215.1. Lineage (NCBI taxonomy): Eukaryota > Metazoa > Chordata > Actinopteri > Clupeiformes > Clupeidae > Limnothrissa > Limnothrissa miodon. The sequence continues at coordinate 272,118 of JAGFZM010000860.1, forward strand.
AACCCTCTGAATTTAGAAGGTCTAGACCCTGTATGGACGTTGTGAGTTTAATTAAAGCTCTTGTTAGTAGACAACTTCAACCACACGCCTGATCCACCTTAGGGAACAGAACACGGTTTTTCATATAGTGTTGCCATGACTGTTGTCATTGGGTTTGAAGGAAGTGCCAACAAGATTGGCGTTGGCATCATTAGGGATGGGGAGGTGCTCTCTAACCCAAGACGCACTTATATCACCCCACCTGGACAAGGTAATAGGACAAAGCTTTATCAGTCAGAGGCTAGGACATACATATTTCATTAAACTTATAGTCTGCATCTGCCATAACGCTCCATAACCTTTTTAGGGTTTATGCCCAGTGATACTGCCAAGCATCATCGCTCTGTAATTCTCAGAGTTCTTCAGGAGGCATTTGATGAGGCTGGACTAGCTCCTGCTGATATTGATTGTGTAGCATACACTAAAGGTAAGTTATGCATTTTTAATTGATAGTTTAAAACTAGCTACTTTCAACACAGGCTAACTCTTATCTCCCATCTCTGTTTCCGTCATTGCGGCTATGATTAAAATTTGCAGGACCGGGCATGGGGGCCCCTCTTGTGACTGTGGCCCTGGTTGCACGGACAGTGGCCCAACTCTGGGGGAAGCCTCTTTTGGGCGTGAACCACTGTATTGGTCACATAGAGATGGGCCGCCTCATCACTAACGCCAACAACCCTACAGTGCTTTATGTCAGTGGAGGCAACACCCAGGTCAGCACCTCTGGCATGCAGGATGGTTATTCTGGGCAGATGCAGATTTTACAGAAATTATTTTTTTGCTGACCATTTGGGGTGTCCTTTATAATGCTGTCCTGCGAATATAATTATATTTTGTTCGTTGTGTTGATCTGCTGTCACTATCAACAGGTGATTGCTTACTCGGAAAGACGTTACAGGATATTTGGCGAGACTATTGACATTGCAGTCGGAAATTGCCTTGATCGATTTGCAAGAGTCATCAAGGTAAGGGCATACTCTTTTAATTATATTTTATTAAGTTATAATGTATTTTTTCAGGTACCTCTGAAAACCTCAAGGCTGAAATATAATGAAAGGCAGTATCTGTTTCTGTTTATTGATTGTTTTTTTTTTCTTTTCTTTGTGGGCAGATATCAAATGACCCTAGTCCAGGATACAATATTGAGCAGATGGCAAAGAAGTAAGACATTTGCTAATATAAAACTTCAAGTCTTGTGTCTTGTTCTCATTTAACCTGATATTGCAGATGGGTTTATGATCTCTGTGTGTGTGTGTGTTGACATAATTACCAACATCTGTGTGTGCTCAGGCAGTTGATGCATGTCTAATTCTTTTACTTTGGGGGCGCCTTTAAGGGGCACTCAGTATGTGGAGCTTCCATACACTGTGAAGGGAATGGACGTTTCTTTCTCTGGAATATTGTCTTACATTGAGGCAAGTTTGCAGAAATCACCCTCACTATCATCATTTTACATGCACTCAAGTTTGTTCCCCTTTCCATTTTGATGAAAGGGATTTTCGGGAAATGTTTTTTTTAATTTGTCTTTTTTGTGTGTGTGTGTGTGTGTTACACTCCTCTTGTAGGAAGCAGCTCATAAGATGTTGAGTTCGGGACAGTGTACGGCAGAGGACTTGTGTTTCTCTCTTCAGGTAACCACCATAACATCTCATGGAGAGTTCACTCACATTATTTGTCATAATGGTCTAAAGTTAGACTACAAACAAGTCCACATTCTAAAAGTTGGGCCCCTCTAGAAACATTACGATTTGACTGACATTTTTGTTCTGTTATTTGTCTGACATTTGTGGTTTTGCCACTTGACACTAAAGCATCATGATGGATTGTGATGAGACTGTTTTTGACTTTTGTTTGGCAGCTTATTTCAAACACATAAGACTTTAGGGTTTGTACTTGACATTACAAGAATTCTCAGTCTGATGTCTCTGTCCACATAGGAAACCTTGTTCTCCATGCTGGTTGAGATTACAGAGAGGGCCATGGCTCACTGCGGGTCACAGGAGGTGCTTATTGTTGGGGGTGTAGGCTGTAAGTGCCACTTAAATAGATGTCCACAAATTACACTGGTGTGCTGCCCTTTTGCAAACTTGTTTTTTGATTCATAGGTAATCTGCGTCTACAAGAGATGATGGGTGTCATGTGCAAAGAAAGAGGAGCCAAGCTTTTTGCCACAGATGAGCGGTGAGATTTGAAAACAAGCAGTTCTTTAATATGCCCACTTGTGCTTTAAGCCAGTCTTCCAGTGTTACAAATATGTAATACTTTTAGTATATAAATATAAATAAAAAGAAAAAAGTTTATAAAAGCGTATTAGCATGCCAAATCAATTATGCATTTGGACTGGGGAGAGAGTGTGCAGCTATTTCACTTGAGCTAAATCCTCTTGAACTTTACATTCTTTGGAGGGAGCTTTACCTAGTGCACATGTAACATAGCCCCTTTATCAGCTGGTTTTCAGGAAGACTAGTAGCAGTTGACAGTTGTGGCTAAAATATCACCACTGGTAGTGATATTTTGATGCATTTAACATTGATATTTTCCTCCTTCCTTGTGTGCACAGGTTTTGTATTGATAATGGAGCCATGATTGCACAAGCTGGATGGGAGATGTTTCGCTCTGGTTATGTCACTGAACTGTCTGACTCCTGGATCACTCAGAGGTAGTGCACACACGCACACACACAAACACACAAGGTATATTTACAGCATGATTCAATTTAAAATGTATTAATTATTATTTATTTGTAAGACTTGCTTTGTGTGTACATAAATAAACATGCCTTTGCCTTAGCTTTACCTTCAGTCTCAGCACTACATCATGTGTTGCAGATACAGAACAGATGAAGTCGAGGTCACCTGGAGAGACTGATGTTTCCATTTCTGTTGTAGAGGGAGAAAAGTGTAAAGGTTCACCAGTGTGATGTTATTACATATGAAATAAATTGTTTTATTTTGAAAAGCCATGATCTGCTGAGTGTTTTCTTCCATCAAGTCAACCCGATTGTTTAAAAATGAAACTGTCAATGTCAATAATTAATTTAATAAGCCTTTCTGTGGATGATACAATTATTAATTTCAATTTTTTTTTTAGTATGGGCCCTTTTTTAAAAAACACACACAGATTGACCACACTATCTGTTTTATGAATGCAGTAATCACATGACGATATGCCAACACCAGTTGAATATATTCTAGATACTCAAGTGGTGCTCATTTAATGACTAAAATAGCTGATGTAATTCCATGTTCTAAATGTCTTTTAAAATCAATGTTATGGTCTACCTATTAAACAGCTCTCTTTCCCTGGTTTACATCTTCTTAGTGATGGTAGACAGCCAGAGAACAGAGAAACTGAAGAGCAAGGAAGCAGTAGGCAAGTTTCTTTTTGTAAAAACCTTCTTGAATTGTATGGAATTCCTTGTTTATCAAACATGAATTTGCTTTTTTCTTCAATTGACTAGGAAATTACAAACATTTCGTATTAGTTGGTGTTGGTGACATTCCTCTACTCCTTATTATATGCCTGGCCATAATTCCATACAAGTCATTTGGCCTGATTCAAAGATTCTGAACAGTGAGATAGTATACCATTATATTTCCTCCAAACCTGTTCTTCTGTGCTGCCTATGATCTCCCAGGATTACTCAAAGACATTTTGACCAACTAACCTTGCTTTTTATGTCTCTGTGTCAGCAGTGGGGTCTTCCTGGATCTCCTGCCATACTGTTTCATTTCATTTAAACTTTGACGGATAGTTCGCACTGACACTGATGCTCCCTGAGCCTGCAGGACAGTTTGCTTTACTTTGGAACTTGTTTGGAGCTGTGAATCCACCCTCCACTATCCTGCCAACCTATCCAACCTTTTATCAAATTTTCTCTTCCGTCCACGCCCAGGGGGATCACTAGATGTCCATCAACTGACACACATTCACGTGACAGAAGTAATAGCATGAGCCACTGAAGAACTCCTCTGAACAGTGGTCTGTTGTGGACCCTGTTGCTGAGATAAAACACAGATTTCACAGATCTGATCTGATCCTGATCTGATCTTCCTATATATATACAATTATGAACATGCTAATTTTCTAACTCCCATTGTGGATATGAATTTGTCAGTTGTTTATAGTTGTTTACATTCAGTTGCTTATTTTGCAATTAGCAATTCCTAAATTGTCAGTTCAGTTCAGTGTACAGTTGAAATAATTTCTGTGATGCCTATCATGTATAGAATTATGACTAGACATATCATAACATGTAGAAGAATGTCAGCAACTAATATAAAATCGTCTACAGTATCTCTTCATTCTTTATGGAACTATTAATAATGAATAAGAGCTTTCAGTGCAGTCTTTGGCAGACTGTTCTGCTTCTTCCTACACAATGTCCTTATAATGTCCATATAAAACTCCTGAGACACTGCTATTCCAATGTGGACATATAAAAAGCTCAGTTGCAAAACCATAAGGTCAGTGTGCACAAGATTTAGAAGTATTTATAAGAAATATTTATATCTTTTTTTAATCAACTTAATAATCTTAAATGGATTGTATTTCAAATTGGATATAAACAACTTAAATGAACCATCTCCATAGGGTGGTTCAACCTAGATGACATATCTGCATTGGGGCTTATATTTAACTCTGATGAGGTTTACTCAAACTCCTCCCCCTAGTTAAGAGTAAATAAACTACCTGAGGACAGGAAGTGGTACATTTGTGCTCTGTATTATCATGTTCCAGCAAAATCCTCAAAAGTGAACATTACTGAAGAACAGTGGCAACAAAGACAAGGGATGCACTACAGATGTGTAAGCCAAAAAAGTAAGCATCTCTTTTTGCTGTAAGCTACTTAAAGAATGCTCTTCCATAATGCTCTTGCTCGATGCTTATTCTGTTGTATAATGGTGTTTTATGAACTGGGTGCTAATGAGGACAGTGAGAACTAAGACAATTTGATAGAATAGAAAGAGTTAGAAAAAAAGAGTTAAAGACAAAACTGTCAACCAAAAATAGACAATGACTCCTTTGTTTTCACAGGCTGTGTGCAGTCCAAAGGCACGAACCACCAATGTACTCATAACAACATCATACTGATCTCAATGTGTGTTTTACTGTTGTGTGGAATCATAGTTCTTGGGGTGCTCTGTGAGTATTAAATGATTTAAGTTAAAATAATTTGTAGTTGTAGTCTGAAGCAGTCAAAGTATTGTGGTTTTAGTTTTGTTTTTAGGTTTAGTAGTTTTGACTCACGTCCACACACAGGAAGTGGGGCCTATAGGCCTCATCGAAATAGGTGAGACTGATAGTAAGGTGATAGTTTAAACTATTCCTCTACATTCATGCACAGATACCATCAAGGAGAAAACCTTAAAGCAACTAAACAAGCATGGTAGGCCCGCCAAAAACTCTCTTGGTTATTTCTTGATAAAAAAAATAGTTAATCTGTGATATAAAAGTAGAGTCATTCTAAATAAATTGTAATTATTCTGAATAAAAAACGACTGTAATAGAAGACCCTGAGATTCAGTAAGACTAGATTTGTCACTGGAGTTTTATTAATATACTTGTCTATAGGCCAGTGCTCAGAGGGCTGGGAGTTCTTCAATGGCTCATGCAATTACTTCTCTGGTGATGCACTGAACTGGACTGCCAGCAGAGATGAATGCGTGTCAGCTGGTGGGCGTCTGATGATCATCAACAGCAGAGAGGAGCAGGTATAGAGGAAAACCAAATCAATCAGATCAAAGAAATCCAATCAAATGTATTGCCATTTTGCTATTGTTCTCTAAAATCTCTAAATTTAATGAGGCCAATTTAATTGTGTAGATTTACCACGTGCTTAAAATGACAAATACAGAAGATGGCTTCTGGGTTTATTTGGTAGATTCTGATGACATGCATACATTAAAGTATTTTTTTTATAATTTCCTAGATTTACATCACACAGAAACTCAATTCAGCAGATGAATTCTGGATTGGCTTGACCAATTCTGAAAAAGAAGGACACTGGACGTGGGTTGACAACACGGATCTCAAACTCAAGTAAGACACATGGTTGGTCATTTTACATATATGACTCAGTATAATTGGTTTTAGTATAATCAGTCAGGGTCAACACACTGATTGGGGGAGACTCTGAGAGGCCTAGAAGACGCCCTGAAGATGTTTTTTTATTTTTTATTTTTTTCATTTATTTTGGTTGATACATTTTATAGAGTTAACAACTACTGTCAGTGTCTGAAATAACCAACAAGAAATCAGAAATGCTATAAATGCTGAAGCTGACCGTAGTATCGATGGTGCTGGCTTAGTATACCCGCAGATAATCAAGGTCAAGTTATATTATAAAGGGTAGCATGTAAATTGGCTTAACAAGTAACATATTTACTGTAACAGCTTTGGAAACTCTTTATAAATGTTAGAAGTGTGCTTGAGTGAATGCATGTAACCTTCTGTTGTAATAACATATCTGTCTGTGATGCGACAAAGGATTTTTCACTCCACAGTCATTTGAAAGCTGCATTTTCTCTTCGACCAGATTCTGGCACCAAGGCCAAACAAACAACTTACGTGGGTTCAACAGTACATCTGGAGAGGACTGTGTCGTAGTAAGAGACGTGGTACATTATGAACAGAACTGGTTCGATCAGCATTGTGAATTTTTGTATAAAAGTATATGTGAAGTTTAATTCAGTCATCAGCTGTCACAAAGAATTGGTTAAATGCAGGAATATAATTAAAATGTCTTTACTTCATTCTTGGTTGACCCATCAAGTCAGAGTTGTTTTGAGAGCAAACTAAAATAGTGAGCAAGGGGAGGTAAAACAAATAGCCTATAGTCCTAAAAGTTGCCTTTGCCATCTGTGCAATTTATTTTTTATCTTTGAGATTTTAAATACATCCTTGAATTGCAATAAAGTGTCTTTGTGGCAGGGTTGCACTCTTAATGCTTTGGTTAAGACATGTAGATCACTGTCACTTCTGTCTGTTACATGTACTCTTACTTTACATGTTTACACAGTTAATTAAAGATTTACATGTTTTGTTTACCTACACAGCATTTGTGTTTTTTAAGTATTTTAGTATTAAGTACCTTTTTAAAAAAAATCAATGACAAAAATTGACTGAACAGGAATCAATAACCTTGTGTTACTTTACTTACTTTAACTTAACACACTTTCTTATTAAAATATGAGATTATAAGTTTTGAGCCCTGTGACAGAAACTCATTTTGGGCCCCCAAACATTGATTTAAGTTAAGTTAAGTCTCTTTATTGTCAATTTCTCTAAATTACATTTCTAGCTATTCACAGTGATGCGCACGGTCAGGAGAGCCAGAGGCCGCTGCGTCTACATGCGCCGCCCGCTTATGGCATTTATCCAATTTCACACCCATTTACACACACTCTCACACCAGTGGAGAGGTTTGCCATGCAAGGCTCCAGCCTGCCACCAAGAGCAATTTGGGGTTCAGTGTCTTGCTCAAGGACACTTCGATGGGGTCTATTAAAATGTTCCTTTAGGCCCTTTATGTTTGTTCAAGTGATTTTGTATTAAACATAAAAGCAGTAACAATATCAAATGCAATCAAAACACTACATTGGTTTCACCAAACCTATTCTGAGAGATACTGTAGGTGGTCAGCTAGTCTTTGTGTGAAAATGATTTTACAAACTCCTCCACTTCCTGGAGAGGAAGTGTACTAAAGTTTTGTCTCTGTCAGTGTTTCACCTGAGAGATTTATGAGATTAATTTATAGTGAATCATACTGTGTATCAACATAACTTTAGGTCATGAGAGAATACGGGTGGTGGTCTGCCAGATGAAATAGCATAGGAGAGGTATGTGTGCCGCAGAGTGACTTACTGCAAAGTAGGCCTAAGCTTATAACAAATATAACAGGCAAACAGGCCCAAGTTCTTACTTTTTTCTTTGCAGATTTGTATAGATGCCTTGGAGCAAGCTACGTTTCTTTTGTCTTTCTGAAAGGCTCATAAACATTTTATGCATTTTAAATGCTTTTCTGAATCTCTTTATAAAGGCTCCTACTGAAGTACATTGCACATTTGGAATTTTGATTCAGATTCCAGTGGCTGTCATGCACGGTGCCATCCCACTGGGGTTCAGTATCTTGCTCAAGGATACTTCGATGGGGTCAGATGGAGTAGGGCTCGAACCTGCAATCCTCCAGCTGCCGAAGGGCAGTGGCACCTCTACCACCTTCGCCGCCATCGCCAGTTATGTTGAGTGGCAAAATACTTCCCTGTGTCTAAGCCTAGTTTTGGTGTGTGAATTGGTGAATGAGAGGCATACGTTGGAAAGCGCTTTGAGTGCTCGTAGAAGTAGAAAAGTATATAAATGCAGTCCATTTATAACTCTTGATTAAAACATATCTTGACATTGCTAAATGTATTCATCTGTAAGATTAAAAATAATAACTGGTGGCTCCTGCAGATAATGGGTGTGGACATGTGCTCCACTGAAGGTGTTTTTTAGTTAGTTTTTATTTACAGTGCATCTTTTAATTCAGAAAATATCTATATGCCAGTGTCAGTCTTTAAAGTATAAGAGACGTGTGATAGTTATTCATAATACTCTTGTTGTATTCTATATACTGTAAGTATGTTTACACAAACTCCTCCTTCAAGACAGGAAATGTGAGATTGTCTGACATGTGAATTTGTGCCTTCAAGTGGGCAGCAAGCAGGATTTTTGACACAACTTAAACAATGCCTGGTAGTGAGGGAGTCTATCAAAATGCTCCGGCTAAATCGTCAAGGGTGAAAATACCACGAAGAGAGCCAGGACAGTCACCCCAAATATATGCCAATCAACATTCAACAAGTATGTGTCTCATTTGTTCTGTAAGTGTCTATTGTTGTCCATGGCATATGCTGACACACTGACACATGGGGTTGAATATTGTACATATATTATACATATACTGTATGGTCTACTACAGAATATTAAAACGTACTTGTCTGTTTACACAGGCTATCTGGAGTCAAACATAAACCACAGGTGCACTGGAACTAATATAATACTGATCGCACTGTGTGTTTTACTACTGTGTGGAGGCACAGTTCTGGGGGTATTCTGTGAGTATTAACACTGATTATTTTATGTGCTCTTTTGATTGGATTTAATTTCATTCATATTTAATTTTTAACATAAAATATCAAATGGACTGTACATTTTCCATAGTATTGTACCCTATTGTTGTTTGTAGACCTGCCCTTATTTCTAATAGGACTGCTGGTGGACTGGTTTCAGTATTATAATGTACTGGTGGAAAAAAGAAAGAAAAAGCAAAACAGTGTAATATCCTCTCCAGAATGTTCATGTTATATAAGGGTAAATGATGTTAAGTGTTAAATGAGATGTAATAAAGCATTGCTGTCACCTGCAGAGGTTGGTGTTTTTTGTTCTGGGGCAGACAAGGCTTATAGGAAGTGGTTATTGTGGGTGGCCTGGAGGTAATTATTTATATATTTTTACAGATGCAATTGAGAAGACCCTCGAACAACCCAGCAAAACAGGTGTGTGACATGGACAAAAAAAAGAATTTATTTACTGTTGAATAACTAAATACATGCCTAAAAACCTCAGATGTCTTTCTGTGTTTTATTCTTATACTAACTAATAATTCTAAGCACATATGATTCACAGGGTCTTCATCGGGTCCGTGTTCTGAGTGTTGGGAGTTCTTCAATGGCTCATGCTATTACTTCTCTCGTGATGCACTGAACTGGACTGCCAGTAGAGATGAATGCGTGTCAGCTGGTGGGCATCTGGTCTTTATAAACAGCAGAGAGGAACAGGTATGGAGTTGAGTCAGTCTGTGGAAAAAACGGCATAGAACTGTAATTAAAGTATTGAACACATCAACATTTTTTCAGCAGATGACATTATTTTTTTTTACCAGGCAAGGTTTACAACAAAAGAAATCCACACATGTAATAGAAAGTCATAACTTCGAACCCTCAAAATAATGTTTGGGCAATAATGTACTGTAGGCCTATGCTCAGCTAGTACTGTAGATCTTGGTGGAAATGGCGAAAGGAAGAGGGTTTTTGAGATCTAGATGGTGCACAGCAACAAAAAGCTTTTAACAGACGCTTGCAACCACATTGTTACTAATACATTGCAATACTATTCCTTGGACTCCCTGAGGAACTCCTGTGAATGTCTGTTAGGTGAGACTCATACCACATGCAGATAATGGCATGTGCTCAATGGAGGTTTTGAAATGCATATGTGAGATCTTGGCCATCATAAGACATTCTTGTGCCACAAAGACCTAAAAAAAAAACAACCATGACATTTAAACTACTGTTTATTGGCTTTTTTTAAAACCTTGATTTACTGATTATTTTGGTGTGTCATTTCACTTTAGTCATCATAATTTAAAATATGTTCAGTTTAGTTCAGTTCTTCTTTTCACTGCTGTTCATCATCTCTCTGATTATTTATAACTCACAAATGTGGTGATTCATTTTGTAGAACTACATTAAACAGAAATTAATCCATCTAGAGGAAAGCTTTTGGATCGGTTTGACAGATTCTGAGAATGAAGGGCACTGGATGTGGGTGGACAACACAGAAGTGAAACTTAAGTAACGCACAATTTTCAGTTGCTTTTCCAAGACTCATAGATAGAATGAGAAGTTAGTTCAGCTTTTACAAACAGTTTTCTAACTGATTCTCATTCTTTTTAGGTTCTGGTACCAGGGTCAACCAAACAACAAACAAAGTGATGCTGACAATAAAGATGCTGGAGAGGACTGTGGTTTAGTAAGAGATGTGTCACAAGAAAGCAACTGGTATGATGAGTACTGTGGTGCATTCAAAAGCCGGATATGTGAAACCAAGTCTGCCAAGTCTAATTGAAATGTAACATTGTATACATGCACACAGCATATTCAAAATAAGGTCAATATTCCGATTTGAGCAGGAGTATGCTGTGTCAATTCAGGAGCTCTGCTGGAAAGTCTGCGGCATATGACGGAAAATATTCTGTGCCTCCAAACATTAAGAATAATATAAAAAAAACGCTCAGTAAGTCTGTTTTTTAATCATGCATTAAATGCCTCAAAGCTGTAGGGGGAGATCTGTACAGCTAGCTGTATTGCTGTAGTGTAAGCTGTGTTTCTAGCGGTGCTCTCTCTCACACGTTGCAACTCAACAGGCCATTTTATGACCACAAAAATGGTTGTATAAACTTACTGAGAGTCTTTTTAAGGTTCTATAGCCCCCCTGTTGGTGCCAGGCCCTTAGAACCAGCTTACCCCCCTCATCATCAGGATTGGATATTTATGTTGTGACAAATATATGATATTTAGGTTGCACTTTACTTATTGGGTAGGTAAATAGCACATTTAAAGCATCTCTCATAATTTCCTCACAAGGCATCAATGACAAACAGCTTATACATAAATGTTCAAGGTGGGATGATGATTATGAAAAAGATGTCGTTTGTATTTGTGTCATGCAAAATTATTAATCATTAAATCATTTTCTTGGTGAGACATTGCTCGATTTTTTTTATCTTAACAAGCCCCGGCAGCCTTGCTTCCTGCTGCATCAAACACTGCATAGACACATTGGTCAATTTTTTTAATCTTAACAAGCCCCGGCAGCCTCGCTTCCTGCTACATCAAACACTGCATAGACACTGTTACAGATACGGGCTTACCCCAACCAAAAGCCATGGATGAATCGAGAAGTCCGGCAGCTGCTAAAGGAGAGGAACAACGCCTTCAGGTCCGGTAACAGGGAACACTACAGTGTGGCTAGAGCCAACCTGAAAAGAGGCATCAAGGAAGCCAAGGCTGACTACAGAACGAGGATTGAGAACCACCTGGAGAGCAAGAACAGCCGGCTGGTGTGGCAGGGTGTCCAGCAACTGACGAACTACAAGACCAACCTAGGCGCTGCTGAAGGTGACCCAGCACTGGCGGAGGAACTGAACATCTTCTTCACCCACTTTGAAGTCACTGCACCGGATGCTTCAGAGGCACAGCAACACCACACAGCTCACAGCAGTACCATCATCACTCTGGAAGAACATGAAGTGAGGCGCACTCTGCGGGCCGTCAACCCGAGGAAGGCCGCCGGCCCAGATGGCGTAACGGGACGTGTGCTGAGGGACTGCGCAGACCAGCTTGCTTATATCTTCACCAGGATCTTCAACCAATCCCTTGAACAGTCGACCGTCCCACCCTTCCTCAAGACCTCCACCATAGTACCCTTGCCCAAGAAACCTCATATCTCCAGCCTAAATGACTACAGACCAGTGGCACTCACACCAGTGGTGATGAAGTGTTTTGAGAAGCTTGTTCGCTATCACATCACAGCAGCCTTACCCCGCAGCCTTGACCCCCACCAGTTTGCCTACAGAGCAAATCGATCAACTGAGGACGCCATAGCCATAGCACTCCATGCCGCCGCAACACACCTGGAGAAGCAAGGAAGCTATGTGCGCATGCTTTTTGTAGACTACAGCTCTGCGTTCAACATCATTCTTCCACACAAACTAGATGTCAAGCTAAAAGAACTAGGGCTCCCTCACAGTACCTGCAGGTGGATCAACAGCTTCCTCCGCAGACAGAGAGTGAGATTGGGATATCACACATCGCCAGCCTTAAGCCTAAGCACTGGGTCACCGCAGGGCTGTGTGCTCAGTCCACTGCTCTACTCTCTTTATACACACCACTGCACCCCCGCTCACCAGAGCAACACCATTGTGAAGTTTGCAGATGACACTACCGTGGTGGGGCTCATATCTGGGGGAGATGAGTCTGCCTACAGAGATGAGGTGGAGCGCCTGTCTTCATGGTGCAAGGATAACAACCTTCTCCTAAACACTAAAAAGACCAAAGAACTCATTATAGACTTCAGAAGAAACAAGACATAAGTCCAACCACTAATCGTCAATGATGACTGTGTGGAGAGGGTGGCAAGCTTCCGCTTCTTGGGAGTCAACATAGAGGAGAACCTATCCTGGAGTGTGAACACCTTGCAGCTGCTGAAAAAGACCCAACAGAGACTGTACTTCTTGAGAGTACTAAGGAGGAACAACATCACACAGAGACTGCTGGGTTGCTATGGTGATGGCGCTGTACGATGGCTGCCGTTAGCCGTACCTCCGCTTTATTTTTCACCCTCTCTGGGCTTTTTATGTTTTTCTTTTTCATTTCTGGCACTGTACTGTAGCCTACAGGGGGGCCTTGAATGTCACTTTGTTTGGTTCGGCGGAGTCTCTGTGAGTTTGGAGGAGCTTGTTGGTTTTGGACATTTTTTTTGCGAAGTGAGTGTGTTTACTTTGAATGATGCGTTCCGACCGGGCGTCGTTTTATCTGTCTGCCCTGCCGTCTTTGTCTGCGGAGCTTGGAGGAGGTCAGGCGGAGACCCGTCGTGAGTGTTGGATGTGGAGGGCTGCGGAGGTTGCCTATGGAGTGGAGGACAGGAACTCACGGGAGGGCCGTGTTTGGAGGAGGGCAGCGCTGCCTGCAGATCGGCTGCTGTCCAGTGGTCTCCGACGCCATGTCATCCCCTACTTGGTGTCGCTCCTGTGTCCCGACTTCAACTGCGAATCCACGACCTCAAAGTCATCTCAGCTCGCCTTCTACATGGATCCTGAGTCCTGTTTGTTTGAATGAACTATTAATGTACAGTGGCTAAATGGCAATGGCTATTTATTTTGTTTTCTTCTTTCCCTTTATCCATCTTCTCTTCAATGCAATTTCACTGCATGTTTTGCGTTAGTGACTCATGTATGTGACAAATAAACTCCTTGAACTCCTTGAACTCTTTCTACAGAGCCTCCATCGAAAGTATCCTAACGTACTGCATATGCATCTGGTACGCTAGCTGCCCAGTGGCTCAGAGGAAAGCACTACAGGGAGTCATCAACGCTGCCCAAAGGATCATCGGCTGCCATCTTCTCACACTGGAAGACCTACACAGCTTCCGCTGCCTCAAAAAAGCCCATAACATCATAAAGGACACCTCACACCCTGGACACTCCCTGTTCGAACTGCTGCCTTCAGGTAAACAGCATAGAGCAATACATACAAGGACAAATAGACTCAAACACAGTTTTTACCCAATTGCAATAATATGTCTTAATGCTACTAAAAGTAGATAATGATCACCTAACTGCCTCATGAATTAATTAAGTGCTGACTGAATGCTTGGTTATAAGACATATGTAAAATAAAATACAATATATAAGCAATACAATACATACATTCCCTGATATTTGCTACTCTAACTCATCTCCTTTTCTGCCCCCATGCCATGGCCACCCTGCTGGGAGACATCCCTGCCTTCCGCTGCTTGACTCTGCGTATCGCGCCTCCTGGATGGTGCTCAACTTCCTGATGATGCCATCCTGCTGAGCGTCCCTGACCTCCAGCCACCAGTTCTACAGACAACCCTGACATGGACTTTTTCACATCACAATCATCTTATGATGTGCAAGAGACTGGAACTTGCTGTGCCGTGAAAGAGAGCCTTTACGGATCCCGGGTACAGCAAGATGGCACTGCCACTGCCTGATCCAGCATCTCTGGCCTCCAGCGACCAGCTACAGACAACCTTGATATGGACTAGTCCACACCATAATCCTCTGATGATGTGAGAGAGACTGGGACTTGCTGTACCGTGAAGGAGAGCCTTTACGGATCCCGGGTACAGCAAGATAAACTTCCGCTGCCTAAATCCAGCTTCTCTGGCCTCCAGCCACCAGCTACACAGACAACTCTGACATGACTATATATTCACACCATATCTTTTCACATATGTTAGAGATTGGAACTTGCCCTTGGCAGTTGGGTTAGCACATTGAGTCGTCGGAACTGCCCAAGGTTTCTTCCTTTGCCAAAACGAGAGCAAACAAAAATGCTGATAGGGAGTTTTTCCTTGCCCCTGTTGCTCATTTGTGCCCTTGCTGTTAAACGCGATGCGACATGTCTTGTTGAATGCGCTTACATGATTGATTGATTGTTGATTGTTATATCAACTGGACGTATGTTGACTGTCTGTATGTGGCTTAGGCCTTGCTTGGGTGTACTAATGTATTAGCACTTAAGTATTTACTATTTTTGAGGATGCACTGACCAGAGACATCTCTCAATTTCATTGTACCTGTGACAATGACAATAAAGGACATTCATTCATTCAATTGTATTTTTTTATAAACATGCTGAAAAAAAAATAACCTGTCCTTTATGAAGTGAAATGAATCTCCTCTCATGACATAAGTGACAAACCACCAGGGGGCAACACCTCACACCTCATATATTACTGCCAGATAGTACAAATAGGCTGAAAGGACGAGGGGACTTCAGTAAACGCAAGGCAACAGTGAAAAAGTGTCAGTCAGCACTCAGTCAGCGGTAACAATGTTTAATGATGGAATTTATCAAAATATTGTCCGCGGATCACAGACAAATGATAAAGGTGAATACACAAGGAATGAAAATAATAGACCAAGAGGTAATTTTACATACCGATAAACTATTTCATTTTTTTGTGAAATATATGTTATATATACAGTATAGTGAATATTGTGAGATGTCAAATTTTGTTGTTGTGCTGACAATCTATCTATCTATCTATCTGTCTATCTGTCTGTCTGTCTGTCAATCAGTGTTTTTTTCTATAATGGTCATGTGCACTTTACTGAGGCATTAATGCCAAGTCAAAGTATTCACTGTATTTATAGGCCTATAACATAATAGAAAGTTGTGCCAAAGTGCTTCACAAAAAATTACTTAGCCTTGAGACAGACAATAAGTGTACAAGCCCTCAATTCTAATTCTGAAAATCTAATTCTGTCTATGGGCTGCCTGCTACAGTGGACTCGGACAACAGTGGGGGGTTTGGTTCACATGGCCTACAGTTGAGGATTGAACCAGCAGCCCTTCGGTTTTAAGACAGAAGCCCTAAATAGTAGCCCACAGCTTCCCCACAGGAGGATTTGATGTGCTGAGAGAAAGTATACCAAAATCTTTTGATGTCTTCTGACAGGTCTGGAGTTGCGCTCACAGGTTGTGACTAGGCCTACCCTCTGGGATCCTATGAAGCTTGTGCTGATTGCTATGTGTGTTGTTCTCCTGTTTGGAGTCCTTGTCCTCGGTGTACTCTGTGAGTATATTGGTCATCATTAGAGTTTAGCCTTTTGCTTGTGTTTACAGTATTCTGATCGTAGGCCTGTTTCTCTGATGATAAATGCACAAGATATGAAAAGTATAGGCATGCAATGCAGAGTTTATTTAAGCATAAGAACAGTCCTTGAGCCAGACCCCCAAATTTTGTCCATCAGTACCAGTCAAGGGCAGAGTCAAAGGCAGGTGTGCTGTTGAAAAAAAAGCTCTGTGCTACAAGCCTTACAATTAATTACTATAACTATAAGCATTACTATAACTATATAATTTAATTATTATATTACAGATATACTAAGCTTCATTAGGCTTTAGTTATGTTAGAATTTATGTAAAATATGTGCAATATATGTCTGATATATATTTTATGTTATAACCAAACTTTATTAGAACCTGCAAAGTGAAACCCATTTCTATAATATGCACAAGCAAAGTTAGTAAAATATTGTGTGTGTTAGAACAAAAGAATATTGCGTGATAGACTAGGCCAGATGAGGTTTGTGTTTTGTGCTTTTTATTGACTGTGGTCAAGACTGAGGAAGCTGAATTCATGTGGTCCAGCTTTGTGTTTTGTGCTTTTTATTGACTGTGGTCAAGACTGAGGAAGCTGAATTCATGTGGTCCAGCTTAACATAGCTAGAGCTGCTTTTTCTTTCTTGTAACAGACCATAGTGTAAGCCTTCGTGTCCATACAAGGCATTGAGCTGAACAGCCAAAGGTGCATACAAAGTTTTCGGGAACATAGACACTGCTGAAAAAGCCTAAGTACTTCAGAGGTTAGAGAGAAGGCGTGGTAAAGAGATAAAGAGCAGTGACCCAAACATTACAGTCTGTGTAAAGGCACCTGCTTTTTAAAGCTTTTACAGTTAAGTAAAACTAACTTCATCTCTGGTAGAGTTAAAAGACTTCAAAAGACTTTAGACTGCATTGAGCACACTAATTATTCCATGTCTGCCAGCTCAGAAGACTATGCTCCAGGTACTTAGAGGCACAGTGCAGACCAGTTTAGAGAAATTATGAAGTTGATTAACATTGGCCATTATTAGGGAATAGTAGTGTTCTTAGCTCAGATTCCCATTTCCCTGATCGGACACAAAACAACAGTGCAATCATGGTTAGAAAAGAAATGATGCATTCCATTCAGGATGTTTTACCCATCTGTAGCTCAGTATGGCCATGGACAACTAACCAAAACAGGGCCAATAAAGAATCAGAAATTAGGGCCATGAAACAATGAAGGTGGACTTGTTGCCCAAAACTGAAATCAAGAAAAACCCAATGGAGGCCTTTTGATCTATAATCGTTCACCTCAAGTAGGAGACAAGTATAGGAGATGACCACTTTAGGTTTCGGAATAGGTAGCCAGTAGGTCTCAGATTGAGGTAATAAATTGAAAACCAGGCTGTCAAAAAGTAGGAATACAGCTGTCAATGGGTGATAAAATACAAAACGTCTATAAACAATCAAATCCATAATTTATCTCTGTTATCAGTTAACTCTAGGGTAAACCATTCTCAGTCTTTTTTACATTTAAGTTGAAAGACGTAGGCTATACTGTATGTCTTTTCATAGATATGCATGTTGTTTGCATGTTTATACCAGATGCCATCAAAGAAAAAAATCCACAACAAACAAATTGCCTGAAAGTGCTGAACAAAACAGAAGCACCCAGACGTTGTGACTTTGGTTGGGATTTGCATCAACAAAAATGCTACCTGTTTTCCCTAAAAGCCCTAAACTGGACAGAGAGCCGTAAGATGTGTATAGCTGCAGGAGCTGACTTAGTGACTATTGACAATAAAGAGGAACAGGTAACAGGAACACCAACTGCTCAAAAACACCAACACCAATCACCCCCCCCCCCCCCTAACTCTTGGATTTATGTCAATTTTATGTATTCAGCATATTAAAAGCAGAGACTCAATTCCACTTCTCCAGGTCTTCTTGATTAACTACATTGACCATGACTATCCCTTTTGGATTGGACTTACTGACATGGAAACAGAGGGCCAGTGGGTGTGGACAAATGGCAGATCTCTTCAGGACAACATGACGTATGAGTAAATTCGCTTGTATAGAATTCAGTTAAAATCTATATGCACAAATCCAGAAAGATAATGTCTTCAAAAGCAGAGGCATAATATGCTAAAATGTAGTATTTAAGTGTTCATGCTTTGCATTAGTTTCTATTTTTTTGGCCAAGAAAAAAAAAACTGTAAACAGACCATGTCATTAAACAACATTTAAATAACAGATTTTGGGACAAGGATCAACCTGATGATGGACCTGAGAAGAAGTACGCAGCTGGGCAGGATTGTGTGTGGATTCGCAGTAAATCACAAGATCAACACCCTAATAAGTGGATGGATGGATACTGCGCTCATCTTCATGGAAGTATATGTGCAATTCATCTAGTTTAAAAATAAGGATTTTGATGCAATGCAAGGTTTTTGTTGCATAGATGGCGTTTAATAGGCTTCTCATGTTTCATTGTTGTATTTTTTTACATAATGTAGGCCAATCTTGATCTGTTCTTTTTAATTTTTTTTTTTTTTGGGGGGGGGGGGGGGGGGGGGGAAGAATGTCTTCTATACGCTTACAGGCATAGCTGCTGTGTTTCAATGTTGCCTTTTCAGCCCATTTGACGTTGAACTCTGAACTATTAAATATCAGGAGTAAATCAGTATCTCTGTTCTTTAGGGCCCTTGTGCTGCCAGTGAGTGTAAGAATGTCAATGTGGTGTCTGTTTAAAGGAAGTTTTTGTCAATCAGAGAATGCTAACTGATGGCAGCACAAGAAAAGTTTCCTTGACCGTTTCGTTAATCTGTGTGTCCCATCAGACCCATCATTCCCATGCTAATTGATTCACTCCAAATAATCCTTTCAATTTCATTGCAACAGAAAACATTATCTTGAAAAGTCTGACTTAACAATTGCTTTTATGTTTTTGAGTTTTAAACATGATCAAAACAACACCCATGTGTAGAGCCAAATTTGGCAGATCTTTGTCAAAAAAAGAGGAACAAACCACTAACAGTGGTTGTATTTGACTAATAAAGTATTAATGGGTATGGTCCTACATGGTTCATTTTCAGTTTTATCAAATGTTAACTGCCACGCCACACACTTTGTCAAAGTAAGGAAAAGAAAAGTAAAGTAAAAGAAAAAGCAAGATTTTGGCATGTTCATTTTAACAACATGAATTCTGACAACTCCAAATGGTTGTATTCACAACATGGAACACTGGAAGACAAAACATTTAGGTCAATAGATTTCATTGAAACATTGGTTATTATAATTAAGTTTTTTTTTTTTTTGTGCAAGCCTGCTGACAGGGCAAGGGTATCATGCAAAGAACACGTCTTTGCAAGAATATTGCGATCAAATCATCTCTGTGAGGTGTGTAAAGAAATGTGAGAAGAGTTCTAACCCGTCAGATAGACTAGGCACTGTATTAAGCATAGAGGGATAGAATGCCGCAAAATAACCAGAATCTTTAGGCCATTATGCACTCAGCAATGTATTACTGCCCCCTTGTGGACATTTGGAAGACTAAAGCTGAAAGCCAGCAGGACATCTAAAATGGAAGAACACCATGCACACACACACACTTTTACTTTGTTTTTGTTGATAACTTTATTTTTTTCTTCAATACTGCTGATTTTCCATCAAATCCTCCTCCAGTGTAGTAGGCTCTTTTAATAATATAAATTTCCATTCTAACCCAAAATCATAACCCATAATAAAATCAATTATGATCCTAGATTGGGTATATGATTGACATTCAACCGAACATTGAACTAAATTGGGTGTGTCCAAAACAAACAAAAAAACAAAAAAAAAAAAAAAAAAAAAAAACCACACACTCAAAAAAGGGCACTTCCACACTGTGCAAGGTGCACCTACGTAAACTTGTGGGGAAAGCACATTTAGCAATCCCTATGGGGGACACACAAAAATGTTTACAAAACCAAAGTGTATTGGGGCAGGGGCAGGGTGTGGGAGATAACTACAGATATACTTTAAATCTGTGCTTTAAAAAAATACAATCAGTCTGAGAGGGCTGTTATAGAAAGCTCTATTCACAATCACAACAGATAAGAAAGTGCTTGATTGACCACTCGCATATCAGAGGGGACCTTGGAAAATGGAAGGGACATTTTAAGAATAAAACGGGTAGTTCTTTACAATAAAATTACAGCTCTTAATACAGACCCATCTTTAAAATTTTTTTTTTTTCCTTTTTTTTTTTTTTTAAATGATGCTTTAAAAAAATGAGGCTATCCATTCAAGCGATGTACAAGAACACAAGTTCACTGAGGCAGGCTCTGTTGTAAGGCAACCGAGAAGTCCAAGACTTAATTCTCGCTTCAAGGGACAGGATCAAAGTGTTTCAGTGTGGGATGTGTGGAAAAAAGCTCAACCTGAGTGAAGTGCGTCATTGTTTGTATGCTTAATGTGTGTGTGTGTGTGTGTGTGTGGCCTGTTGGTGTATGTCTGCACATATGGGGGCCCAACAGCATGGTTGTACATACGTACGTGTATTAATTTGAGTATGTCTGGAGGGAGAAAAACAAAAAAGGGTAGGGTAAGTGTCCTGTAGGTCCTGGTGCTAGGCCGGCTGCTCCAGGGAATTCTTGTACCAGACCACTTTTGCTGGATCTGCAAGGGTAAAAACAGCTGTTACTGAGAGATCTTTTCAATACTGAACAACCAGCATCTGAGACAGACAGGTCAAGCCCAATGAGTCTCCATGGAGTTTGGGCCATTACATGAAAATGTGTTCACTTTTCATTGACCCTACTCTGCCTAATAGCACGTTTTAAGCAATAATTACTAAAAGCACAGATTTTAGAATTCGCAGCTAAGATTCCACAACATATATAATTGCAGCTCACTGTACAATAGCATTTGTTAATATGCTGTTCTCTTCTTTTTTGATCATGATTTCACTGCCGGTAAATGCATTACCAACACACTGTGTGTCACTTTACATTGCCACCTCTAGAGACAGCTGAATAATGGTGTAATTCTAAATGCATAGTTTGCCTTACCATCTTTCTGTCTGTTGTACACAGTGTTCCATTCTGCAAAACAAGAGGCAAGCATTACTGAGACTTGATTGACTAAATGCAAACAAACTGACATCAAACCTAGAAACCTAATTGCTGACCAAACAATTATAAACACAGAGCTCCGGTGTCATGCCTTAACATACTGGACAAGAAAACAAGAAAAGAAAATAGGATGTGCTCACTGTAACTCATGTAACCAGACCAGGTTGCCTGACCATATACGAGTGCAAAGAACAGTGAGAGATTATTTTGCATGGTGTCTGACTGCAATCACTACTGCCAGAGCAATGCAGAATTCAGCCATGCCCATATATCAACATTAAGTGTTATGGAAAACCATAGCCAATGCCATCAGCAAAAAGGGGGAGAAACATGGAGTTATTATTTGTAGATGTAGATCCATCAACTTTACCACAATGATACACTACATTGGATAAAAGAGAGTCTAATCGAGGAAATCTACATTTTGCCAAAGGAATCTCACCATGGACGTGATATTGCATAGCCTCTACCAAGTGGCGACAGGTCAAGAGAAGCTCTCCGGAGCTTTCGTCCTGTCTGTTACACAGCTCCATGGAAAAAGAGGGCGTGGCAGGGGCAGGAGTGGGGGTGAGGGCAGGCTTTTCAGAGTCCATATCTCCTGTGAGGGGGTGTGAGGTGGGACCAGGGTGGCTGGTCACAGTTTCTGGCGTGGCCTGGGAGGGTTGGGTCTGGGCTGGGTCCAGGACCAGGGCTGCCGTGGAAGGACTGTTCTCGGCTGGCCCGTCGCTTATGAAGCTAAGCCCCCACTGGTTCTGCAACAGCACCCCAATGCCGGGGGGCTCCTCAGTGCCCCCCGACGCACCACCACCTGCCTTCACCTTGGAAGCGTAGCTCACGGCTGGTTGCAGCTTGGCTGGGCTGTCCTTCACTGGGAAGGCTGGCGGAGGCTTGAGCAGAGACAGGCTGTCGTCCACCCACCGGGCCTTTGGGACAGGCCTCTGGGCTTTGTCACCGGGGCGGCCGCTCGCCCTCAAGTTCTCACGCCGGGGTCCGCGGCCTCTGGCGTAGCCCCGCCGCTCCCTTTCACGACTGTGAGCAAATGCAAATGGATGCCCAGTCCCGTTCAGAGTGCCCTCAGGCGCTAATGGGGAAGGCTGTCCCAGTTGCTGGTCAGGCCCTGCAGAGCAGCCTCCTCCCCCTCCACCACCGATGCCTGAACCTGGAGAGAGGCGGCGGTTCCGGATGTGAGGCTCAGGCTTGTGAGGTGAAACCAGAACAGCAGGGTCACACAGACGATCTGACTCACATACGGCGTTGTTTGCCTCCCAAGAACCTAAAGAAAACATTAAAGCCACACTTTAAATCAATACAGCACTAAGGCAACACATATAACAATGTGTAAGATGACATTTTATCTAAAAGTGCAAATTCCATTACTGATTTATGACAAACAAGCGTATTGAATTGTCCTGGTAGTTGGTCATTTTCGAGAGGGATTAAATAAAACGGTCACTTCTGCGGTTTTGTCGCGTTTGTTCGGTCACATCATGGCTAGCTCAACGTTAGCTAAGATCATCTGATCAGCTATCGTGCACTGGCTAAATTCACGGGGCACAACTTTGGCACCTCAAGAAGGCTTCGGCCTAGTCATTCAACAGAACTCTGTTTCTAGATAACGTTATTCGAACGACGAAGAAAAGAACAAGACGACAGCAAGCAACGTTTCCTTGCCGTTAGCCAATTACTTTTGGTGTCAACAACAGTGGATCTGGCTAGCTACCAAGTTAACCAGCTAGCGCTGCAGAAGTTCACATCAGCAACGTTACGGCACGTTTCTGATACTATTCCGGTCATATCTGCCAACTACAATTGCAAAGAAAATGGTGTTCGCAGCAGGGCAACTACACATTATCCCAAAGTTCCAGTTAACCGATCCGTACAGAAAATACTAACGTTAGAGGAAAACAAACATGCTAACGTTAGCCGAGATTAGCAGTCTGCCTACCTCGCTTGTTGGCAGACATTTGCTTACCATCTTCAGTTCAACTGAAGAAAAGCATTTTTTGACAGTTACAAAGATTTCCATCTAGTTAGACTGGATAAGCAAGTGGAACTTTTTATATTATAGTGATATTATAAAATTACAAACGTAATGCTCGTATCTCGAGATCTAGTAGAGTTAGAGCAGTTTCGTAAGAACGACCGCCTAACGTTATCATTAACGTTACTTCATTCAAAGCGTGCTGACAAACTGTCTACACAGCTAGCAAGCTAACTAAGTCTAGATGTCGCAGCGATCATAGATAATTAGGACAAGTAAATCCTGACATATATAGCGTACCTTCGCGAAAAAAATCTCACCTGTTTTAATATGCATATCTTGAAGTTTAGCTTCCCTGTGAATTTAAATATATCTTACGCTAATTACAGTTTCAGACAGGACGGCGTGTTAACGACTTCTGGCAGGGCCACACGGAAGCTACAGACTGACCGGGTGGAAGTAAGCGTTATCGCTTCCGGTTATTTGAGGCGCCAAGAGAGGAGGGAAAATATTCGCGAAAAT
This sequence comes from Limnothrissa miodon, assembly GCA_017657215.1. Lineage (NCBI taxonomy): Eukaryota > Metazoa > Chordata > Actinopteri > Clupeiformes > Clupeidae > Limnothrissa > Limnothrissa miodon. The sequence goes on from JAGFZM010000860.1 coordinate 295,946, forward strand.
GGGCGGGGATAAGGGATTAAGCCAAATAGTCCTTCTAGGCACTATATTTTCCGCCCACATTTTACAATTCCCCAAAACAGGCCACAGAATGGGGCCATGCCTTGTTTACAATTATTATTTAAAAAAAAAAAAAAAAAAAAAAAAAATCCATGGTGTGACAGTACTGCATACTGAATGGTGTCCAAATAAGTGAAAAGCAGTATTTTTGTGGCAAGGTCTTTTTATAAATGTATTTTTTGAGGTGTTAAAAATACTGCATTTATAGCGGTGCGGTAGGGAAAAAATGCTGTTTTGACTTGGCAGAACAATGCAGTATTTATTTTGGGGTATTCGACATTCATTCAACAATCAATATTTGAAGGGAAATATAGTTATCTACTAGTATTTCACCTTTTCTTTGGAGGTCCTCATTGATCTCATCTTTTTTGCTCCTCCAATTGCTAGATAATGAGCTGCTTGATAAGTTGCCTCTTGATCGCTCCTTGCAGGATTTCCTATGCTGCCTGTTCCGCTGTCTTTCGAGTCTCCCATTAAACCTACTCTCATGGACTGTGACTCTATGATCCGTGTGTGAGAGAAACACAATTCCTCCTTCATAAGGCCTACATTCATTTTGGTCTGAGTCTCCCCGGTCTCGGCTTTTCCTTTTAGTCCTTTGGTGCTCGGCTCCTCTCATTTCTGCTTTGTTGTGACATGCCCAGTCACCAGCGGCAGCACTATTTTCCCTCCAGCGCCAACTGGCCTTGTTCTGCCTACTCCTCTGGATGGTTTCCCTGTTTGCAGATCTCGCCCCCCTGTCTGATGCAGACACCCTGCCTCTAGGCAATCCAACTCCCCCATTAGGTCTCCTGTTGTAGGATGCATGAGGCACACTGCCCACAGGGTATGTAGGCCCTGTCTCCTGTAAGTAAGATTCCTGAGATGTCTTGCCAGTGACATACTCCAAAACTCCCTGGTTTGTGTGACCTTGCTCCTTGCTCACAGTTGCGGAGTTAAAAGACTTGGAAACAACTGAAAATGTTTCTGATGGGAATTGATTAACTTTCTTATGTTTCACATCCCTTTTCTCCACATTTTCTTGTTGGAAATTTTCTGAGCTAATCTCCTCACAATGTCTGTCTCCTGAAAAAAGGGGCAGTTAGTTTAAGCGAAACCATAGCTATGGGTAGTTACATCAACTTAACTTATCATAGGTCTAGGTGTTACCTAGGTGTTACTTACCAATAGCCTTTACTAACTCAATTGTGATATTTCCCATTTTGCTTTCTACGCCATTTCTGTCACTGCTATTGAAATTCTCATGTTTTCCTTTTGTCTGGCCTTCTCTTTCATCTTGGTCTGTACTTTCCTGACATTTTTCTTCAGGGCTTTTATTTAAAAAATTGGAATTATCAATGACTACTTCAGTTTCTTCCAGGCCATCTATTCCCAGCGGCACCTTCGCTGATGCTTTGTTTGCCCTACGCTTCTCTTTTCTTTTCTCTTTGCTTACTTTGCCAGTCTTTTTTCGTTTGGTTATCTTGTTCTTTTCCTCTGATATGTCTAAGGTCCACAGATCAAATTCAGTTACTTTGAATTCATCACCTTTGTTCTGCTTAGATTCTTCTACACTGTGGTCAGGTTTCTCATTATCTCTCCTAGGGTCCATCTTGTCAGCACTGGTCTCGTCTCCATGTCCTCCACTGTTCGTCTGCTTACGATTTAGGCACCGCTGATGGTAGACCTTTCTAGCTCTCTCTATAACTTTGTCCCTGTGGTTTGTGGTGATCAGGCTGGTACGGGAGTAAAGATTATCGAAGATCTGACCTATTGATGGTAATGGACAAACATTTGCACTTGGCTGATCATATAATACAGCCTGAGGAAAAGGACTGCTGTAGTAGTAAGGCAACAGCTTCATTTCAGGATCAAAACAATGGGGCTGTTCTCTTTGACTTCTAAATTCCTCTCTGCTCTTTACATCAAAATAGCAGCTGTTCTTCACCATTGCTCTTGCCTGGCTATACCTAGCCCACTGCTGTTTCTTCAAATTGGACTTCATTCTTCTCTGTTCCTTTAAACTCGTTCTCTTGCCGTTGGCTAATCCTTTTCCTTTCTTTGCTTTTGCCTCCCTTGCCAACGGTTCTACCTCAAAGAACTGACTTCCAAGCTGAGGTCTGACCTCATCTTCATCATCTGTCCAGTATGAAAGGATTGTTTCTTTCCATGGTTGTCTCTCATTCACTTTCACAGATAGATACTCATAATACTGGCCCCATTCCTCATGATTATCTGGAACACAATAACAGCACACAGCAAGGATGAATAGTGTAACCATAATAGCCTGTTGCTAGCTCATGTTATCAGAGATCAGCGACTACAGTATGACAAATAATACCTGTCACTTCAATTGTTGCTTTGCTTGTATAACAGAAATTTAAATGTATGTTGTATGTATGTATGTATCAAAAAAGGCATGCCTGTAAAAGCAAACATTCTTTAAATGAACATGTAGATTTGTATATGTTAAGTTAAGTCTCTTTATTGTCAATGTCTCTACATATACTGTACATACAGAGGAATCGAAATTACGCTTCTAGCTATCCCACAGTGATGCGCAGGGTCAGGAGAGCCAGAGGCCGCTGCATCTACACACGCCGCCTGCAATGACGTTCACCCAACCACACAACAGTGGAGGGGATTACCATGCAAGGCTCCAGCCTGCCACCAGGAGCAATTTGGGGTTCAGTGTCTTGCTCAAAGACACTTCGATGGGGTCAGGTAGAGTGGGGCTCAAACCTGCAACCTTGCGGTCACCGAATAGCTCCTCTACCACCTGCTCCACCACCGCCAATGAAATCATTAAACAATTAATAGAGACAATAAGATAACATAATAATATTATCTTATTAAGATTTTAAAATGTGCACTACCACAGAAAACTGTCATTACTGTTTTTCTGGATTGGTTTATAAGTTATATTGAACAGGTGAAAATCTTCACTGAATAGCCAAAAAAAACCCCAGAAAATCAAGTCAATTTTTTGTGCCAAAACTTGGGTTACTGGTGAATGGCACCTAATTAAATAGTTTCCAAACAGCATCCAAAGCAGTTATCTAGTTATTTTGGCAAGTGAGAAAGTACACATTTCAATCATTGCAAAGTGGTAGATTTGTGTATCATCAGCTATGTCTACCTAGCCTGATGCATCATCATTTCACTTTGTGCAAAGCGTCTGACGACTAGCCATAGGCATTTGTTTGCTCCACGGAGGAAGGATTACTTTCTGTTTCAACCAATTGCTACTGTTTAGAAAGCCCATAAGCTTAGGTTCACTCAGCCTAATATGGAATGGCCAATCCGTGAACAGAGGGCTGAAGATAGTAATGTTGAGCGTTGTATGTCATGTTACATTCTGGAATGCATCATTTGAATTCAATGTTACTATTTTCAGCCCTCTGTTCACTGATTGGCCATTCCATATTCTAGGCTGAGTGAACCTAGGGGCTTATGGGTAGTTTCCTGATTGAGCTGTTGAATGTGAAATTTACGAATCAGAGCACAGCTCATTCATAGGCCGTAAAACATTCTAGGCCTATTTGAATGGGTTGCATTTAAAGGAGGTAAGGTCTCATTGGACCATTTAAAGTCCAAGGAGAGCCCCATTAAAGTTACATAGCATCTTTGGCACCCCCAGAGAACAAAATGAAACAACACCAGAGAACAATTTGAAATACCATAAGGATGCACTTTTAAGATAGATGGATAATGAAACATCATACCATACCCCGACTATAGTGCATGATCTTTGTATCCTTTATTTGGTTTATTTGAAACTTGTAAGCCTTACTTATTTGTATTTGTCACACTGAAATTTGATAGACCCCAGGAAGAATAGCTGATGCTTTGAAAAAGCTAATGTGGATATAAAAAAAACAAAACAAACCTGGCTGACCAAAAAGTGTGGGTTGCTGTATTCCATCTCCTTCAGATGGGGTGTGTAGACTTTTTAATTGGGTCTGATTTTTAGTTTCCCACTACATGAAGAAAAACACAAAAAAAGAAAAAAAATGTTTTGAAGTTATTTTACACATACTTAAATAATCATTGAGACAGGAGATATAGCCTTAAAGGGATAGTTCGGTTTTTAACACATTGAGCCCCTTTCACAGGTTGTCTAAAATGAAATAAAGTGGTTGACACCAAAATCTTGATGATTGCTCCTGTCTCGGCTATTTGGGAAATATAGAATCGCCTCTGCCTGCATTTAAAATGGCTAGCAATGGGCATGTGTTGTTTCTATCCTTAAAACACTGGTTTTAAAAAAGTGCTACTCATGGAGTGATTAGTGGCGTTTGCTGATGTTCCAACCCAAGTATCATAGCAAAATACAGTTTCTGTCATGTTTTATTTGCCATTTTGTAAGTCCCATAGGGATCTATTTGCTCATTCATATAAACAAAGTGCAAAATAAAACATGACAGAAGCTTTATTTCGCTACGATACATGTTTTGGAACATCATTGAGCACCACTAACCACTTGGTGAGTAGCACTTTTTTAAAACCAGTGTTTTAAGGATGGAAACAACACATGCCCATTGCTAGCCATTTTGAAGGCAGACAGAGGCGATTCTACATTTCCCAAATAGCCGAGACAGAAACAATTGTCAAAATTTCGATGTCAACCACTTTATTGCATTTTAGACAACCTGGGAAAGGGGCTTAATGTGTTAAAAACCGAACTATCCCTTTAAGACTAGATGAATCGATCATGAATATATCAAAGAACTTCATGCCAGTCATTACCTCAACATTTTGTGAGGAATCCTGATTAGTAATGGACTGCAGTACACTGTGTGGAAACATCCTAACTTGTGAAAATCCAGACATAATAAATCTCTCAGGTGAGTGCAGGGTGTGAGGGAGTGGACCAATGTCCTACAATCAAAAGAACTCAAAGGGTTTATTTCAAGGTGTTTGATCTGTTATTTGAATGACATGTAACAATATAAAGCGACAACAAAAAAATGTGAACATTCTATAAAGGATGTAAAGGCCGCCTTCTTCAGTACTCATTCATACATTCATGGGCTAAACATGCATCCACAAATCTGGTTAAGACCCATATTTTCCATGCACTATGCTATCTCAGTGTCTTAATGAAGCCCACAAATGTCAATTTATGTTACTAGCCTTTGCTGTTACATGTTACATTTCATTACTTTCAGATTACTTTTCCACGTTTGAAATGGATTTTGTCAACTATCAACTATTTCCTGATTTTGAAACTTAGGGTTAGGGTGGGGCTAACCTTATAAACAATGACCTCTGTCAAAAGCCTTTTAAACTCTCTCCACACAGTCACAGGATTAAAGGTGCATCACTGTGCCTTCTGACTACAGCTCATTTTGTTTCCTGTTTATTGAGAATATACACAGAGAGATTTCAATTAGCGCTCTGATATACCGTAGATATAGGGCTCTAACAAATTACATAATCTCAAATAGAGCTGGTTGAATCCTGATTCAATCAGATATTTCACCCGGAACTTTAAATTAACCCATGAGTCGCGATTCTCTAGTATCATTAACCCGGATCACTTGAGTCCTAAATTTCGATTTAAAATGATAAACTGCGCCACACACAAACCTCTTGCAACATTAGCTAATACTAGCCCTAGATATTTTAGCTGCCATAGGATGTATACAATTTCGTCGGAAACCACAACTCCACAAGTGACACTGTGCACAGGCAGTCCAAGATAAGGACTTCCCGCAGAGCCAGAAACTGCGAAGCTCGTAGACAGGAACACATGGCTCTCTTGAGTCCCTCGGGTTGCGCTAATTAACCGATTACGTTGAATCACCTGAGTCCTTGAGTCAGGGTAGCGCGAGAGTGAGTCTCTCCTCATGTTAGGAAAAGCAAATCCACAACAAACACCATTCTTTCACCTCTGAAATAACATACTGTTCTATACTGTAGCCTATAGATGTTGTTATGACCTTAAAATTATTATACAGTTTACTGTATTTTACTGAAGTTAGTGTTTCTATCTTTTGTATGGAACCGTTTCTATTAACTTTAATGTCATTTGTGGTGGGAGCGACCTCTACTGGTCAACATTGATATTTCAGTGCATCTCAGTATTTGTTTAGAAGTTTGTGTGAGGCTTAATAACAACAACAACAACAACAACAACAATAATAATAATAATAAATAGGCTAGGCATAATAATAATCTAATTACTGGCATTTCTCCGTTCCTGTTTCTTTGTTTCCGTCTACATTGAACACCTAGTCCTATATAGCCTATTGTTTAGGCCTATGTTACATTAAGGTAATGCAATAAATAAACAGAATGGATAAAAATGCTTTCTTTCCCGTTACTAAATGGCTTTCCTGAGCAGCTGCATGATTGATCAGTGACATGGATGCTATGACCCATGTCATTTTTACTCCACACAACCCCTGGTAAAATTAACCCCCTGGGTGAAATTCAGGAAAACAATCACTCTGGCTATAGGCCTAACATTGAAAACATCATTAGTTGTGTTCTATTAGCAGTCTATATAATGTAGGTATATATGTTATTATCCCATCGGTAGACTAGCATAATAAGCCTATTAGTTGATCCAGCAGTGGTAATAACCATTGTACACTAGGACTGAGTTTTCTTGCCGATTTAGCAATAATGACTCAAGTGACTTGCATAGCCCGGATCAATTGAGTGAGTGACTCAGAATAACCCGAATCCTGAACAGGAATCGAGTTTGCCAGGCCTAATCTCAAAGTACGCTACATAACATCAGAGATATACGGCTCTGTAAAACATTATGCATTGGCGCCACCTAGTGACACATGTATGATACAGAAAACAAGAAACTTTATGAATAGCCTACCTCTGCGTCTGTGGAATTCGCCACATGGATCCTGAATGTAGATCTCAAAACACTCATGACGAACTCATCTATGTTAATGAATATAAAACACCTAGGATTACCCAGGCGTGGAACAATTTCCTATAAACCAAAAAACATGATGCTGTTGAACTCTGAGTAAGCTTTTTATTAAACAAATAATGTGATATTATGAAATGTAGGCAAATCAGTATGGTAAACTAGGATGAGATTCAAGAAATGAGCCCCTTACTTGCTTTTTGCGGCGGTTTCGAGCTGGTAGACTTTTGCATTTCTCAAAATTTAAAACATTTTCTGTGGACATTGCAGCACCATGACCATACTCAGTGGCAAGACTGCATACTTGATAGCATCTCCGGTTATTATCTGTTTTGTGTTGCTTGCTAGCCTTCCTACCACTGTAAGTGCTACCATTTTTCTGTTCGCCCATTAGAAGGTACAATTTGCTGGCTCCACAATTTGTGAATCTTTCCTGACGAGTCTCGTACGGGCATTTTTCTTTACCAAATCCATCAAATTCTTCAGTCAAAATAGCATTCTGCAATTCTGCAGCTACGTGTGCTACCTGTAAGCAGCAATTATGCAATTAATTTTTCAAGCACGGTAGACAGAGAATTTTTCGGTTTTTGCTGATTAATTACAACGATAGTGTGGTCCGAACAAACTCGAGAGCTACTGATGCCCATTATTCTGGACATACAGCAACAGCTCGTTGCCACCATTTGGGTACCGTAGGCCTACATCTATTTAAAAAAAAATGTATATTGTTAGCTAGCTGCGTAACTAGCTGTAAGTTACCTGACAATATGCAACAGTTTTAACGTATATGATATTAAATATGGCCAGGATAAGCTTACATTTAACACGATCTGCATCTGGATTCTATGAGATGTCCTTAACGATCACTTTAGTTGTACACATTTTGGCAGTTAGCCCTTTTGGAAGGCGCTGTAGCATAGGGTTACAAAACTAATTTTGGTTTAATAAAAACACAAGTAAAACAAAAACGTACCTTATCCATTTTGTCCCTTGTGAACACCGATGCACCCCAGTAGGCGTAACAGTCAAGGTAATGTCAAGTTTAAATACTCATTGAGCCTAAAACATAATTTAATGTAGCCTACCCTAACGTAATTGATTTTTTCCCCCTGAAAAATTATTCCAAAGCGTGGTGTGGTTGGTGAGGTGTGGTAAAATAGTTTAATGTTTGCGTTTAAATCTACATGCAGTGTTTCAAATCAATATTAAACGATTTAGAATATCAGAATATCAGTCACCTGTTCCAAAACACGAATAAACAAGATGTTGTTTCCAAGGACACAAACATTTGCAACGCATCGAAATTCTGTTCAGGTAATCAATGGGCAAATCCCATTGATTTTTGAAAATAGAAATTCATTTATGTCCAATTAGATAAAACTTTGCATGATAATCATCTAGAAGCACAATATTGCAGGATAATACTTTTGTAATTCATTTCCAAGGTGTCTCGCGCTGTGCTCAGAATGTCCCAGATATGTTATTCTTTAGAGATCAGTGGTTCCACCTGTTGGCATTCTGAGTTCTGTGGGTTGTGTAGGGTTCATGAAATCTTGGATGATCTTGCTGCTACGCTCCAAAGTGCATTTTAGCTCCTGCAAGTCCCTCTGCATTCCCTCAAGCACATCAAGCTTAGACAGTTTCCTATCAATGGATGATAGGACCTCATGACAAGCTTCAGCTACACACATATTTTTGTCCGGGCTGCTTTGCTCTGTCAAAGCTGATTCTACTGATTCCTGTAAGAGCATCTCTAGATAAGAGTCAATAAAAGCCTCTAGCTCATCAATATTACTGTCTCCCCATTCATCTATTAGTGCTTGGAGGTTTCCTGTCTTCATCATATTTTTAAGGTCTCCCTGATCATGTTGCATAATAGGGGGTGACGAACTGTCATCATAGTTGGTCACCTGTTTGGAGGAAACGGCATCTTTTCCCGGCAGCATGTGTGAACGTCTTTGTGGCACATAAGTAATAACAAGTACAGTTCCATTTGTGGCTCGTGGAGTCCATCCATTTGATCCGAACCCTCTGGAACGCTCTAGACCCTGAAAGACACCAGAGTCTAACCACTCCGGAGCATTAACTACCAACACCCTTCTCCCAGCGTTCCTTGAGAGCCACTGCTCAGCCTTGGGAGAGCTTCTGTTTGCCACCACTGCATCACACGGTATACATTGTTCACCTGCAGGCCCGGCCAGAACATCAGTACATTGTAGTGCAGATGTAATGTCCGATGCGCTCTGAGATCCCGAAACAACCTCATGATTGAACTCTTCTGCTCTCTTCACAGGACATGCTGCAATTATAAACAATAAATTATTGTGTTATAAATTCTGTAAATATACAATTTCAACAGCTAAATTCTGATGATACTTACTTTCTTGTAAGAGAGAGATGACTTCAGCTCTTGCTGTTTTAGAACTTGTCTTCAATTTTTCTAACTTTGTTGAAAGTCCCATAATAGTCACATCTACAGCATCCTTGTACTTTTGGTCCTGAAGCCTTGAAAGCACAAGCATTTCCTCAATTTTTTCCAAAAGCTCCGAGACCTGATCTCTGTTCGCTCGATTCTTGTTGTCCAGAACGTGATATCTGTTCCCACAGTTTTCAACTACCATTTGAAGTGGTCGGCCTTCACTCTCAATGTGTTGCTCTATGGTAGTGTCTCCCAGCCAGTCGCCATTAGTAAAAAGAACCATGGTGTGACGCCACAGCTGTTTCCCAAGTGCATAGAGGCGGGCCACTGTGGCTTTAAATTCCACATTGTGAAATGAAGAACTACAGTTCACAAGCAACAGGAGGACACCACACCCATGGGCATGAAGTGACAGTTCCTCAATAAAATTGTATTTCTCCAGCACTGCAGGATTCTCAGCTGGAACTTTGATCACTGTTAAATCTCTTCCACTTATGTGTCCCTTTTTTTCAACCAAATCAATGTCATGGCCGCCAACTTCAAACTCCTCTCTGTTCAGAATTGTGTTCCCAGTGGAGCTCTTGCCAGAGTGTCTTCCTCCAAGTAATGCGATTTTCAAGTTAGAGGGAACTTTGATTATCTCTAAAAAGAAAATGTAGAAATTAATTTCAATTCATAATGCAATTTTTATACATATGCAAAATGCATCTCTCTTGTACATCTTGAACTGATGTGTGACTAACTTACCAACAAGTGACCTCAGGACATTTTGTTGTTGTCTGACTTTCATAACTCTTTCCTTTGCCCTTGCCTCATCTGCGGTTCTCTTTTCTTCCAGCTCCCTAAAGATCTTCTCATCTGTTTCATAGTGTTGACCTTTGTTTCCTGCCAGCATTTCTTCACTCTTCTCTAGCATCATCCTGACTTGGAACCCATCTCCTTTGCTCTTGTTGTTAAAAACATGGTATCTGTTACCACATTTGTCAACAAGCCACTGGAGGGCTCTACCTTCGCTCTCAATGTAATGTTCAATGGTTGTGTCTCCCAGCCAGTCACCAAAGCTGAACAAGACAATGATGTGACTCCACACTCTGTCACTGAGAAGTTCCAGATGTTCCTTTAAAGCTCTTGCATACATGCCAGTAAAGGCTTTGTCCACACGGACCACCAGAAGAAAGCCATGTGGACCAGGGGGAAACAAATGCACACTCCTCATCAACTCCTGCTTCATGGATGCAGGAGAGTCTTGAGCGTAGAAGTTCATCCACCAGCCGGGAGTGTCCACCAGGGTGATTTGTCTCCCTGCAACTCTGCATGTTTTGGTTGCACAATGAGCAGTTCTTCTCTTTTTGTCAAACTCCCCCTGACCAGACAAAATTGTATTTCCCACAGAACTTTTCCCAGATCCCCTTGCACCCAACAGTACCAAATTTAATTTGTCTGAGGGCTTTGATAGACCTGTTAGAAAAAAGTTTTAAATTTTATAAATTGTACAAAACATTTCACGTAATGATATCATGTAATGATCATTCATTGTTTCATTCATTCATTCACAATTTATATATGTTATTGATATCTAATTATGTTTCCAGGTCAATTCACTCACTGCTGAGCAGATGTCTTTGGGATTTCACCCTCATCAGTCGCTGTTGAGCCTGCAGAACTGTGCCACCCCTACAGTCTTCCATCTTCTCCAAAATTTGTTGATCCATCTCAAAATGGACCCCACTGTGTCCTGCAATCATCTCCTCTATCTTTTCAAGGACATGTCTACTTTGTGCCGCATCTTGTCCACAATTAAGGGCATAATACCTTTTCCCACATTTCTCCAGAAGCCACTCTAAGGATCTACCACCCCTTTTGATGTGGTCCTCAATAGTGACACTAGTTAGATGTTCTTTTGTAAACAGAACACAAGTGTGGTTCCAAACTGATTCACCAAGAAGTTCAAGATGCTCCTGGGCAGCCCGTCTTCGCTTCTCGGTAAAAGACGAGTCCAGTTTTATGACCAAAAGAAAAATGTGAGGCCCAGGAAGGCTCAGTGTTACACTATGGACAATCTCTCTCTTCACAAGCTCTGGGGTGTCATGAGTCTGAAAGTCACACCACCAGCCCGGGGTGTCCGTGACCATAACACGCTTGCCCAAGACCACAGCATGTCTCCTAAGACATGTTGTTCGCTCTCGTGTAACAAACTCCTCTGCACATAAGATTGTGTTTCCTACATAGCTTTTCCCAGAATTTCTCCCTCCAATGAGAATGATTCTGATTTCTGAAAGCTGTTCTATCCCTGTAAAAAAAGATATATATACATTTTTTTTTGTTTTTGATGGTATTGCGATTACCAGTACATTAGAACATTCTAAACCATCCTGAATGTTGCAAATAGATAGTAAACAATATCTAGACTCAGTGTTTCCCCTAGGATCTCATTGAAGGTGCGGCGGATGAGAGAAAAAAACGGGCAAAAAACCGCAAATCGGTGTTGTAACGTAACGTGAGGACCGGGGGGGGGGGGGGGGGGGGGGGGAAAAAAAGGGGAGGGGAGGGGGCCGAAAGCGAAGGGGGGGGGGGGGGGGGGGGGGGGGGGAGGGGGGGGGGGCCGGCAAGGCTTGAAGGTGCGGCGGGCCGCCGCAGTCAAATGTACATAGGGGAAACCCTGAGACTATTTGTTATTGTGTAAGGAAGAGCAGAAACAAGATAAGGTTAAGGTGTGAGGTTGGGCTGTAACAATGGGTGGGAGAATGGGTTCTTCTTCATACATTTAAAATATGCATTATGAAGTCTAAAGTCTAAAAACCATGTTTGTGTGATAAATCACACAACTTATTTGAATTACATTGCAGCATGAAAACCAAACAAATACTGTTATTTTATGTTATTTATACTGTTATTTTATACTGTTACTCAAAACAGCTCTTAAAGAGCTGTAGCACTTAACCGCACTGATGCACTACTCCTGTCCTAACACTTAATTGAACTGATGCACTATTCCCTAGCACTTATGCTCTTTAAGATTTCTTCTATGTAGCTTGTTTGTTATCCTCTTTTTGTAAGTCGCTTTGGATAAAAGCGTAAAATGCATAAATGTAAATGTAAAACTGAATAGCTCAAAATATTATTCTTATTTTAACTGGTATGCACATCTGCAATGTTAAGTCCAATGTGTGCTGCCAAAAAAAACATTGATTTTTACAGTAACTTACCTTGTCTTGGTCTTTTATTAGTTTCCATGAGTTACATTAATTTCTCTGGAAATGTTGTATGTATATGAGCACTCTCCTTCTCATAGTCACTTGTGCCAACACAGTGTGAGCACAGTTGATAA